>JARHVA010005564.1:0-600000 GCA_037957365.1 Torreya grandis | reverse complement strand
AAAACATTGATATTATTGTATGAAGTGAGAGCCTAGTATGAGTACTTGAACTAAAGTATCCCTTTGATCCTTCATGTGTTAACATGGCCCTAGGTTTAACTTAACAAAGGCTTACACCCCTATGACTAGAACTAGTCTACCAAAAGGCTTGCACCTAAAGACCACTAGGCTTAGCCTAGGAAAGGCCTGTGTCTATGATTCTAGTTAAAACCCTTTTTGAATTGACCAAGTCCTACAATTGATGAGTTGTGACATGGCACAACTAGCCCAACATGGGCCCTAGTTCTTTTTCTACTTCTCTTTAGGTCAGCATATATGGCATGTGTCTTATGTGAATCTATGTTGATGTAGCTGAGTGTAAAATGTTGAACAAAGAAGAAGAAATATCCAATGTTAGAACCTGAGTGTAAGAAGTCAAGACCCAAATTAGATAACCTCATGTGCCTAATTTTTATAAAACATTTTGGTTTCATTATCAAGACCTGTGTTCAATTTTGTTATTATAATGGTGCAAAAGAATAATGTAATAACTCTCCCTCAAAAAAATTGGGCATTATTTTTAATAGGTAAAGGATAAATTTAAACTAAATCATTTAACCTATAAAGTGTAAAAGCTGAGAAGTGGGTTCAATACAACTTGTATGATGCTCTGTATGATGTCTTTTTCTAATAGTTTCCTAAGCATGTGTATCGATGGTTAGCTACATATTCAACCCATCATAAAATAAGCTATGGAAAGTGATATGAGTGGATGGAGTGCCAATAGATTCTTGAGACCTTGGATGCCACTTTGATTAGAGTAATAGACAAATGGTGGTAAGGAGAACCAAATAGTTACATGCTTGAGTTCAAAATTTCAACATACTCATGCCCTAAGGAAGTAGAGTATCAATTTTTGCATGAACCTAAAGCCATGTTTGTGAAATAATGCATAGAGTTCAAAAACCTAATAGTATATTATGACTTTGAGACTTTGGGGGTGGAAGGCTAAATTTATTTCACATATAAGCATTACATAGGGGAAAATGGGATGCATAGGTGAAGAATAATGGAAGTGGATGAGTAGATTGATACACAAGAGCTCAAAAGATAGACCTATAACAAGAGACAATGCAAGATAATGGAATATATGGAACTTGGAAGTGTTGAGAGAACCCATAGCAATAAGGAAGGACATGGGGAAAGGTCTCTTGAAATATAACACCATGAGGCAAAGAGATGTGATGAAGTGATGGATTAAGCTCATTATTTGATAGGTATGGAATCTGTTGGGTTCCTATAAGACTTAGTGACTAAATATGAGCTTGATGCACCTACCCCCTTTGAACCTATGATGAATACTCATGCATTGGATCCCCCACTTGAATAAAATATATAAGTGATAATTGACCCTATTTTCCACATAGATTTTAGATGTTTTATAGACTTAGAGTGAAACTTTGTAATAGAATAGATCATTCCATATGAAAAGGTGAGCCTAAATACCTATATACTAGTAGGCACTAGTTTACTACAATATATTTTGAGTGAAATCATGCAACTCAATTGATGTTATCATCATAAAGTGGAAAATAGCCTATCAGAAGTAGTCTAATGCCACAAGTCATTAGTATAATGATATCATCATCTATAATGCCAGAGGTAGTGATGGGACTAAAACCTAACCCAATGGCTAGAGGTATTAGAGAACCATCACCAAGACAAATACTAATGGGATAAGTACCTTAGAGCCCATCTTCCCCTTATATCAAATATATTATGAAATGTCCATGTACTTGCCAAAGTATCACAACATAGAAAATTTCATAGAGCACATGCTAAAGTGTGAACTATAGTAGCACACTTAGGGTATAACCCAATTAGAGCACAAGTAAACCTAGTTCATGACCACTTTTCTTGATTTCATCCATAATTGGTATAAGAAATTTGACCCTAACTAGGCTATGGTTGACTATAACACCCTAAAAGAGGCATTCCCTAAGGAATTTGACATTTCATAGTTTGAAAAATAGATCATCACCATGCTAAACAATACTACCCTTTGATTATTATAAATCATACACCTATATGATACAAGGTTCAATACTCTCCTTTCAAAGATACCATATGATATTCACCCTTCTTAGCATGTGCAGTGGTTCATTGGAGGGTTGTTATTGCCATTCTGAAGAGTGCTTTCCATGAAGACTTTTATATACCCTCATGAAGTGCTTGAAGTTATGCTCAAAGCCAATGTAGTTAAAATCACTGATACTATGATCAAACCTTTTATGAAATCACAAATTACATCCATGACCTCCCAACTCCAAAATCTTACTGATAGTTGATCATAAGATGCATGAAGTGGATTATGGTGGACAAAATACAAAATAGAAGGCCATAATAGGAATAAATACCCATAAGAGAATATGTGCACCCTAATTATAAGCTAAAAAGTCTATTAAGAGGCACATGATGTTCACAACTACCCATTATTATAATGCACTAGCCAAGTTAACACAACCATCTATTTTTAGTTGTGTAATGCCTACACCCATACCACTGCTAATTGTTGGGTGATTGATGAGATACATGAGAACATGGAAATAGGTGCAAGGTAGGCTCTTACAGTAGTCAATAAGTAGACTAACCAAGGTAATGAAGACTATGTCCAATAAAACAAAGGCTTTAGAATGTAATAAGGCACCAAAAGGTGAGGTAGAGGATGTGATGGTGCCTTTCATGTTATAAGTGTGGTTCCCTATAAAAATAATAGTTTGACTACCCTAGACATCCCATGTGTGGGTATTGTCTAGGATCCCATAAGGTCAAGGAATTCATTAATCTATATAAAAATCTAAACCAAGATAGGCCTAGTGCAAAAAAGGGTGCAAGAATGATTAGGTGCAATCCAAAACTAGAGAATTAGATTCCAAAGGTGCAACTGAGCTACATAAAGATAGTTAAATTACTGGTGACTACTCTTAGTGGATTCACCACTCAGCTACCAATTATGCCAATACCTATGTTACACATAGAATATGGGGATAAGAGTCATATTGAGTGTGTAATATGGCTTGAACCCAAAGTTGTGCCTTACCCAGACCTAGTATGTCAAAAAGACGTATTGCAGTAGGCCATGAGTATAATCCCAAATTTTCAATGGGATCTCCAACTAGTGCAAGATCTAAAAGCACATGTTATTACTTCTTGAAAGAAGAAATACAACTAGGAAGTGGAGATATAAGAACTAATAGAGATCTTATGCCTCCTAAAAATAGAAGGGATACTACCCCTATTGAATAACTTGATCTTGGAGAATGTGGGCCAAAATATAATGAAATTCACTATGCCACACATGGAGATGGAATGAGAAGTTAGGCATACACAAAATATGGAGTAATATCAAGAACTCAGGGATGCCACTATTGATGGATGGTCTATATGTAAGGCCTTTGTAGACATAGGTGTTGAGCTCAACATCTTAACTAAGAACACCTAGGAGAAAATGGGTAGGCTATCCTTGATGCCTTCCTCTCATGTACTTTTTAGAGACAACAAGACCTAGGTACAACCTATCAATATTTTGAAGAAAACAATTATAAATATCATGGGTGCCAAATTCAATGTTGATTTTGAGGTGATCAAGTTGGCAGAATAAGAAAACTACCTAGTGTTCCTAGGAAGGCCATGTTGTTATGTGAATAACATAGATATGTGCTTCAAGAGGTGATACATGACATTTTAAAATAGAAAGAAGATGGTATTTATACCCCTCTCACAATACCAAGGACCCCGCTATGTTGAAAGTGTATACCTTAAGGATGAGATCAAACACATATATAACATCACGGTACAAGGCACTGAGACATTAACACTGATGATCAAGGAGTCCTCTCTTAGGAAGATTGAAAATCAACCTCAAAGACCACCAACATTGCTTGTGACCATTCGATCGTGGAAGCATATGAGACCACAAGTTGAATGTGTTATTTAATTCATGTGAAGGTGCCAAAAGCAATAAAGATAAGATGGGCCTAGATTGATCTCACTTCAAAAACATGGGTCCCTCACACCAAGAAGAAGGGAAAGAGAGTGTTTCACCTAAGTAAATTTAAACTTGTGGCACTCCTAAGATATGAAGGGAGCAATCCAGTGGAATAGTATGTTCATGACCTCAAATCATGTGTCCCAAAAAAGGTAGATAAAATGGGCACATTAGTGTATACATTAAAGAGCACTACCACTCATTGGTGGGTACTTCAAAGGCCTAGGTTAAAAACTTAGCAATATGTGAAATCTTCCATTTATACTAGATTCAAGAAGAGTAATGAGGACCTAGATATATTTTCCTACTTTAGAGACTCTAACCGTATGGTGCATGTGCACCTTTGAAAATAAAATTCGAGTGTCTATGGAAAAAATGCCCCAAGGTACCTATGGGTGCATGCCTTTTATAGTAACTTAAAGACTTGTGCAAAAGTATGTTATATTTATAATGAGACATGTTGCAAGATAGATAATTAGGATGCACTTAAGGAGTGGTTTGTCCACATCTTCTCCTTTTCTTCAAAAAACCTTAAACTAATTGATCCATTGTAGATAGTTCAAAGGTCAGTGTTTAAGGACACTATAATATTAGAGGATCCCCTAAAATTCATGTTCAATGAAAATGGGTTGGTGATCCTAAATTTATTTGAAGAGTAAACCCTCAAAATGGAATCTACTGATGAGGATGATCAAACATGGAAGCACACAACTGGACAAACCTGATAGGTAAAAGGAAGCTAGTGTGCCAAATTGAGGATAACACTTTAGAGGAAGAAGAACATTCCCACCTTTAGATAAAAACCACTAAGGGTAGCAAGAAAGTTTAGGATTTTCATCAAGAGAAGAATGAGCCCTACTACATGTCATTAAAAATGACCAAGGTAGATATCAACTTAGAAGGAGAAGCAAATATTGATACTCTAGGTGCCTATTGGTCTGATGAGGAGTTGGCATGCATTGTGGAACCCCTAAAGGAATTTAAATACTTGTTCCCTAGAGACTATAGAGACATGAAGGGTACCCACCTATCCCTTATAAATATGAGCATAAATCTAGTTGATGGTGAAAGACCTGTCAAGAAGTGACCTTACAAGATGAACCCTAACCTTCATGCCAAGGTCAAAATAGAGATTGATGGTATGATAAGCACAAGCATCATCTACCTTGTGCAATAATATGAATGGATGATTCACATGGTCATCATTATTAATAAGTATGGGAATATTTGTATTTGTGTCAACTATATATTTTTGAATATTGCTTGTGTAATTAACCCATTTCTAACCTCATTCATTGATAAATTTTTGGATGGAGTCATAAGTTATAAAATATAAAATTTCACTCATGGGTTCTCCAGATACCATCAATTCTAGATCAAGGAGGAGGATAATCCCAAAATGATTTTTTTGATAGAATGGGTTTGTTTCAAATACAACATGATGCCCTTTGGACTCAAGAATGTGCCAACCATATTCTTTTGAGTGGTGACCACTGCTTTTAAAGACTTCATTCACAAGTTCCTCAAAGTGCATTTAGATGATTGGAATATGTATGGATTAGTGAAGGATCATTATGACAAATTGTGCCTAATGTTTGAGATATGTTTATAGTTGTATATTTATTTGAAACTCAAAAAGTGTGTCTTCATGATGAAATTTGGCACTTTGATCAAGCATATTGTCTGCAAAGATGTTATACTCATTGATCCCACAAAAATTACAATCATCCTCCACCTCTATACCCAATCAATGTAGAAATATGTTATTATATTTATTAGAAACTATGAATGCTATAGGAAATTCATAAGGAATTATGCAAATATTATAGTGTTGTTATAAGATCTCTTATAAAAGGATGGCCCATTTTATTGGGGCATAATGAATGAAGATGCATTTGAGACCCTGAAGCTCAAACTAGAAAGCACACTGATATTATAATTTTTTTATTTGATGATTCCATTCCATGTCCATGTCGATGCATCTAGTACTATGATTGGTTCCATTCTATCACAACCAAGTGAGGGGAAGATAGATCATCCCATTTCTTTTGCAAGTAAAAATTTGATCATAGAGGAGTAAAACTACACCAAAACTAAGCATGAGGAACTTACCATGGTCTCTAACTTGAAAAAAATATAAAAATATCTATTGGTGACCCTCTTCATATTATTCACTAATCAAGAGGCACTTAAGTACCTACTGAACAAGCCCATTCTCCATAGGTGCATATGTCAATGGATAGTTTTGTTTCAAGAGTTCCAATGTTTTATTGTAGTCAAAACTAGGAAACAAAATTGGGCCCAAATCATATATCCTACATCAACTCTAGTGAGACATCAACACCTATAGAGGTTGATATGCTTGATGCATAACTTTATAGGGTCCAACACATCTTTCAGGACTTTGCAGAGATCACTACATTTTTTATGTCTAGATTTATGCCCTAGGCTATGAAAATCAAGGAAAAGAAATAAATCATAGTTCATTCCACCCATTTTCAACTTATTGGTGGGGAAATATACAATTTAAGCTATGATGAGGTCCTATAATTATGTGTCCTAGAGAGTGAATAGGAATTAGTCTTGTAAGAGATACATAAGGGAATTGCTAGAAGATATTGTACTAAAGATGCTATGACATATAAGATTATACAATTAGGCTTTTAGTGGCCTTCCCTAATCTAATACATAAAATATTATACCAAATCATGTGTTATATTCTAGTGCATGAGAAATACCAACCACCAGGATGAGATGTCTCTCATCCCCATCCTTGCCTAGGCACTATTTAAAAAATGGGTCATTGACTTTATTGGGATATCACTCCCACTACGGGGTGCATAGGTGCATGATAAATTTTGGTGACCATAGATTACGTTAATAAGTGGTCTTAGGTAGTACCAACAAAATATTACACAACCATCATATCCATAAGGTTAAAATGGGAGAACATCATAAGTTATTATGAGTGCCCACTTAGTTTGACTAGAAACCATGGAGTGTACTTCATCAATGAGACCATTTAATACTACTGATTGAATACATGGTGTTGCACCATAGTAAAACACCTTATCATCCCAAAGTGAATTTCAACACTAAGGCATTCAATAAGATATTAGGGACATGCCTCACAAAGATATGTGATGTTGGTAAAAAAAATTAGGATGACCATGTTTTAGTAGTATTATGGTCCAATCTCACTATGTAAAAGTGCCTAAATAAGGCTAAACCATTAAAATTGGTGTTTGGCACAAATGAAATTCTACCCATGGAATTTATAGTGCCCTCATTTTCATAACACAAATTGGTCATTTTTATGACCAAGAGTCTTTGAGCACATGACTGGAAGACTTGGAATGCTTGAATAAGACACATGCCCAAGCAATATGGAGTCAAAAAGTAGAGAAGGAATGTAATAATCTATGGAATGATAAGAATATCAAGTGCAAGGTACTTAATTAAGGATTATTAGTCTTTTTATATGACTCAAAGTACCTCAAGCACCTAGGCAAGTTGTAGATTAGGTGGATGAGACCCTATATCATCCACAACATATTGGAGACTAACACATGTAAGCTATACACAATAATGGGTGAAATGATGCCTAAGAATTTCAATGGTAAAATATTGAAGCCCTATAGTCTATAGTATGCCACTTACACCATCAAAGACTAACTTCCTAGTCACAAGTTGATTATTTTATCTGATTAGAATAAAATTTTGTGTAAGCCAAACATTTCCTTATGTTTTGTGTTGTTTGTTTTTGAGTTAATAAGTGTGGCACTTTTAGGCATATAAGAGAAATATTATGGCACTTACATGCATAAATATATTCAGGTGAGTCAAGTATAAATGTTTTCTAAGCACCTAATACTAGACACCTAGGTTTCTAGGTGCATGAAGTTTTCCAAATTTAGAAAGATCTTTGGACAAGTTTACAAGTGGAGGCACAAAAGATGATGGTGCATAATAAACCAATAAGAAATAAGTGTTGGAAGACCAGTGTAAGGATTTTTATGGGGTAGGGCAGGCCAAAGTAAGAGATGAAAGTGTATATAAATTGACCAAGGAATGGGAACATGCTTGAAAGGAAGAACATAATGGAGATATGTAACTGAGGAGTCTAAATTGCATTCATGTGAATTTCTATGCCTAGGTTACCATAATAATGGTGAAGTTCATGCCAAGGTGAATGAAGTGCAAGAGAGAAATCATCAAGATAGCTAGCACTTACCTAATGGTTGATAAGAAGTGACTGTTTGAATCATCGATCACTTCACCAAATACATCATTAAGAAAATTTAATGTGGTGATGGTAAAGGCATAAATATCTATAATAAATGTGAATATGGTGATGGCTTTTCATGGATTTCAAAGGTTTAGTGGATTTTAATAAGTCCATGCACTGCCATGCCATTACTCATCAGCCATTAATGGGGTGTCTAAAACTAAGGTATAAAGAGGCAAATGACACACTATACTAGGTTAAAAACCTTGTGCAAATTCAAACCTAAATAGATTTGAACCAAAAAAAATCTAATGTAAATGAAAAATTGAGCATCCACAATGCCAAGAAAAAATGGTTAAACTAAAATAGAGATTATGTTCCATTTGGAATTGAATGAGAGGCATGTGGAGAGAGGATTGTGAGAAAATAGGGTAGTATAAACATTACAAGATGTAGAGGCCACCATTAATGGTAAATTAAACTTGAGAGTTGAATTCATATTTATTGACCCCATGATTGTGAGGAAGTGCAAAGCAACATTACAGGCTTTAAAAAGATCAACAGACCATTCTTTAATACTAGCCAATTTTGAATGGGAAATAAATTACTAAGTTCAAGTCTGCCATAGGTGTAAAAGGATGCCAAGAAGGCATGGATGGTCAAAAAAGTAGCCACTATGAAGAAAGAGGCACAAATTGTATAAGGAGTTAGCATCACTATAATTAATTTAGAAGTGTAAAGCTTGAATATAGAGAAATGCAATTTTCCCCCAAGGTCATAATGGGGTAGACATGGGTATCCTTCATTCCCACATGTATATTAAATGAGTACAACCATTTTATGTTGAGAGATATATAAGAACTCAACTAGGTTTGGATTTTTGATACTGGGATGAAGACCAAGGTGGGCATAACACTATTTGATGTCTCGATCTAAGACAAACTAGTGACCATTAACATGACCCAATTATATGAGTTGATGAGTTTTGTCAAGATAAAGGAATTAGTGCAATTATTCCTCTCACACATCAATGGTGATCACTTTTACTTCATAAGGAGGATTATGTGGATCTTGGTACACCTCATCAATAGGATCATAAGACTCCTAGGTGTGAGAGATGGCATCTACCTGATGATGGAGGATGATGTAGAGGTGGAAAGGGTTATAAAAATCTTAGCCTACTACAAAGTAGGGTTAACATTCCCTATTAAGGACATTTAATACCCTAACATGAGGGAAGTAGCATGCCTTATTATCTCCAAAATATACTTCAATGGATGATGGTTTGACATCAACAAGACCTACTTGTGTGTTGCCCATCAAATAGTGAAAGGGGTAAAGTTTAATATCATAAAATTCATTGCTAAAGAGATTATGAAGAATGTGTTCAAGTGCCACAAGTAATGTGAGACCTTTATATGGGGATCCATATTGATATTGATTATGATGTAGGAGATTGGCATGTTTGATGGTGATGAGGAAAACCTTTGGGTATTCCCATTGCATAATGACTCCCTATCACTAAAATACCAAGACTTAAACTACCCACCTAGCTTCTTCCAAAAATAAAAGACAATGGTGAAAGAGTGGTGACACTAATATATCAAGGCATTTAGGATTAAATGGTACATCTTGCATGAGATCCCCTAGCATATGGTAGGAATGGTGACCTTCTCCATCATGTATCACTTTTATGTAGTACATTTGACACTCATAGATAGGAACCTATCTAGCTGGGTCAATCTACACTATGCTTTTTCTACTAAATATTTCATAATTTTGTTGAGGATTGCTAATGCATAGTAGTTGGATATCTTGGTGAAGGATGTAGACCAAAAAAGGAGAAGGTTGAGGTGATAGTATGTGTGCCTAAGAGAAAAGGCCACAAAGGATGAGTAAGATGACTCTAACTAAACATACCTCCATCTCCTCCAAGGGGAAACTATAACCAAGTGCATATTTAATATATATTATGAGATGAAGTTATGGAATAAGGGTTCCAACCCTAAGAAATATGATAATCATCCCCTCTTGATAGATGATGAAGGGAAACTAGTGCCAAAGATGTAAAATAAGTCTCCCAAAAATAAATGAGGAGAGAAACTTGAGGAGATCCAAGAGTGCATCAGGTTGAGGATCACCTTTGACAAACAATCTACACCTCCATCTCCCAAGAAGAAAGTAACATTCACACCAAAGACTACTTATTCTATTAATAAGTAGAAAAATAAGAAGTCTAAGGGACCTATTGTACTCCATATAATAACTCTATTTGAAATGGAGTAGGAAGAGACCCTCATGAATGGACTATAAGAAGAATAAAGAATAAAGACATATATTCTATAGGAAGAATAAGTGGAAGAGGAACCCATCATCAAGGATGTATAGGAGGCCCTCCAAAGTGGCACAATTGATGTGCTTGAAGAAGAAAAGAATCCAATGATCTCCTCATCTAGAGAATAACCCTACACATATCCTCTAAAAAAAAAGAGAAGAGAAGGATGTGTAAAAAAATAAGCCATAACAAGGAATAAATTGAGATGGTGTTGGCACTAGAAAATAAGAGGATGGCTTGGAAGGAAATGGGCATAAGTGAGGTAGATATTGAGAAGGCCGAGGTTGAGAAGATAAGTCCAAGAAAGAGAAGAAGATGAAGAAGTTTCTTTCAAGTGTGGGACTAGCCTTTAATAAATCCAAGAAGTCACCTAGCACCCCCACCAGGAAAGAAAATCAAACTACACAATAAGCATGCCCAAGTAGTGAAGGGTAACTTGAATAAAATGAAGGTGATACTGGCACCTTATAATAGAAAAAAGAGATTGAAGAGGAACCTTAGTACAAAGAAGGTGATGATATCACTGAGGGAATAAACCTAGAGGTGAGCATTAAGAAACCCTAGGAGGAAGAAGTGGATGAATAGGAAAATTATGAGGAAGAACCCCTTAAGGAACAAGATGAGTCCTCTAAGGAAAGTACCAAAGAAAATAGTGGCACTAGTAAAGAGGAGGAAGAGAAAATAGAGTTGTTTATTGATGAGAAGGATTGTGCGAAATTGAGCATAAGATAAAAGGTGTAGAAGGAGTGGAAGGATGCATACTTCTACATGTTTGACTTCATGCCCCCCAAGGCTACCACATTTAGGATACACAAATAACTTGCATTGGAATTTGATCACTAAATCGATGAGCCTCACTTTGAGGCACTTAAAAAGGCAATTTTGTGCCTAAAATAACTTGAGTAAGGGCATGACTCCCTCATCATAAACCTATGTGCCATGAACCTAGTCTAGTCTAGGAATGTACTTATTATAATGAAAACTAAAGTGGTGCATATAAATATCATCAATGAGGGTAGGGCATAGAAATGGAAGAAACTCTATAAGGATGTCAAAGATGGAGTGTAAGAAATAAAATTCAAGTTACAACAACTATGTGAGTGCATAGAGATAGTCAAACCATCCCTTATGGTCGATGTTGATACTTTAAACCTCTTTGAGGTTAATAAAATATGTGTGATAGTGGATTAGATGCTCCCAATGATGAAACTAGAGCCAGCACAAGAAGAAGAAGAAGAAGGATATTGCCACTAAGCTCAAACAGGTGGAGGACCTCTTTGTGAAGCTACAAGAGGGTGTAGATGTATACAATTTCTATTCTTGAGCTTCTCTAACCAAGCATCAACCATAGATTCATGCCTCAAGTAGGCAAAGGAGGAAAAAGAGAAGTTGATGGCATAAGTGTACTCTATGAGTAGGTCAAAGCATTCATAGATCATGGGGAAGGTTAATTTGCTAAGCACCTAGTTAAAGGACCAAGATCAAAACTTAGAATCACTCTTCCATGATCTATATACTAAGTCCTGTGAGCAAGGAATAATCTTGGATGGCAATGTGACTAGGGCTAGGGCAAATTTAGAGGCCTTAAGGAAGGATCTAGACAATAAAAATGTGATAGTGCTTAGTATGGCCTCCACTAAAATAGATAGCACCACTAAATAAATCAAGCTCACCATAAATGGATTTGAGAACTTAAGCACTAATTTTAAGGGGAGCATGCCTAAATTCTACATGTTAAAGACTTTGATAGCCTAGTCTGAGGATGGGCTAGATATTTATTATGGGGTAATGTTAGGCCCCTTATTTTGGTATGTAAGGATTCATACCAGCATGATAGACATAATGACATGAGGCATAATTTTTAATGATGAATTTTTGGCATCTTGGTGTGAGTTGAAAGAATTATCACACACCTTATGCTAGCTGGTAGGCAGCTAATCAGTTCCAATATTCCCATAGTATCTTCTAGGTTGGAAAATATGTGGTGACCATAGTGTGAAGGGCATAAGTTAATGGGGCTAATGGAAATGATTACTAAGGATATATGATGACACCTAGCATACATACTCTACCCTGGAAGAGGAGTTCTTATATATCTATAAAAGGAGCTCGAACTAGTGAGTAAGGCAATGAGAATTGGTGTGGTAGAGCTCTGGTAAATTAAAAATGCTCTGTAAACATTATTATAGCTACTTTTAGACCTTAAATTGATATAGATGCCATGAAGGCTCCATTTTTTAAGCACATAAGCTCATATGTGATTATATACTCTATTTATTTAAGCTTTGATTAAGGAAGAAGAATGGTTGTAGTAAAACATGGTGTTTTTGGTTTGAATATATTTTGCTTTGTTATTGAATTATGTAATGAGTGTAATGTTATAAGTTAAAATTCATTCATGCTAAGTAAAGATCAAGTGAGCTTCTAGTTTATGTCATTAATGGTGTCCCTATGTTAATTGATGATGTCAACATATCTTGTATATCATCTAAGTGTATATCTTATTCCAAGCATTAAAATCCTTACATGAAGCATGAACCTAGTATGAGTACTTAAAATGAAGTAGCCCCTTAACCCTTCATGTGCCAACATGGCCCTAAGTTTAGCTTAACAAAGGCTTGTACCCCTTTGACCAGAACTAGTCTTCCAAAAGGCTTGTACCTATAAACCATTAGGCTTAGCCCAAGAAAGGCTTACACATATGATTCTAGTTAGAACCCTATTTTAATTGACCAAGTATTACATTTTATGACTTGATCCATGGAACAACTATCCTAATGTGGGCCCCAATTCTTTATTTGTTGTGATTCAAGTGAGCGTATAAAGCCTGTGTTTTATGTGAATTGATGCTAATATAGCCAAGTGTAAAATATTGATCAAAGAAGAAGAAATATCTAATATTAGTGCCTAAGTTTAATAATTTAAGATCTGACTTAGACAACCTCATGCACCTAAAATTTATACAACAACTAACATGGGAGTGCAACTTGACACCCATCTAACTAAACATATCTCTAAGAGTGGTGCTAGATTGATCTCTTGAACATTACTCAAAGTTTGACCCTAGTGACTGATCTCATGGAATGATATTATGCCTTATCATGGATGCTTATTGTGGCTATAAGGTATTAATCTATGTTTCACTAACTTTAAATGGGATTTATTGATATACATGAGGTTATAGTGGGCCCCAATTCCATGTAGGGTGTTTTATAATGCATGGTATTGGATAGTTAACTCTTCACTTCATAGGTTCTTGTATGGGGATACCTATTTAGTCTAACAATAATTATCTTTGATATTTATACTCTGTCAGAACATAGAGTGTGATCTAATGTGTGTTGATTAAATCCACATCACTAACCCTTATGGACTAATGAAAAGTACATGATTTAAACACCTAAAACTAGCCACAACTAGATTTAGACTAGACTTTAGATTGATTCCTACCAACCACTAAAAATTAAGTCTAAGAATCACTAAACATCCCAAATTTTCTTGTGCATCATTCATAAAAGTTTATAATAACATTGAGGCATCCCTAAGTGGGGTATTCTATCATATTCAATAATTACATCTGATAGATTCATCCCTAATCACTTTGCGACATCACAACAGTCAATTTAATCTTTGGACTTATTAAGTGGGGCACTTGCACACTTAAATCAAATATTGAAAGAGTTAAAAGGCTAATCAAAATTAATTAACAAGTTAAAACAAATTAAATTCCTATTTGAATTATCCATTTGAAATTAATGAATATCTAAATAAGGAAATTCAATAATTGAAAATATCCTAGCCTTTCATCAATACCTTTATGAGTTGTCAAGCTCTTTGAAAATATCTTAAAATATCTAATTTTGAGAGTGATGCCTAGTAATTGTAAATCATAATTACTTAACAACTATTAACTCTACTATAGTTATATTTGACTCACCTAGGTTTAGTTTGAACCCATTCCAAGCCTTAACTCAACCTTAACTCACCTTGGGTGAGAGTTAATTCTAAAGGCTATAAATGCAAGGCCATACCTCTTAATTTCTAATATTGGATATTGTAGACTTATTATGTAGGATTTTTGCCATAATAATCATGACAATAGTGTTATAATTCCAAAATTTTAAGCCAAGCAATCACAAGCCACATCAAATCTATGGTGCCAAGGAGAAAAGGAGACAACAAACTTCATTTTACAAATAATTCTTCTGAGCAAGCCACTTAATAAAGAATTTGGAGCTCCCAAGGAGGGTAAAAGAGTTATTATATTTTATGGTTTAATTGTGCTTTTATTTGGTTTTTTTTACTAAGTTATTCCTAGTATCTAGGATAGGGGTGTAAGTATTAGAGAGTTTATTTGAGTTTTCAATTGCTTAAACTAACACTATACTAACCTCTCTTCTTGGATTCCTATGATCATAAATGTCCCGCTTGATGGGACCACTAGAATCCCATACAACCAAAGAGACTAATATGCAACTCTTATTTTTTCTAATAGATTCTTGACAATCTTCAAATTTTGAGTTTTAACTTTGGTTTTCACATATTTTACTTTTTAGTGACATACAATTTACATAAAAATCAACATCGATTCTACTAAAACTAACATCAATCCTACCATACCCAATGTCAACCCTTGTGTGTAGAATAAAGCATGGTAGAAACATGTTTAATGATTTTTTTATTGATTTTTCTAGTTTTTGTTTTGTTTATAATATCTTGATTATCGTTTAGCTAACCATTTTCCTATAGAATCTAGTGTTATTTGTTGGGTTTAAGATCATTTTTATAACAGTATTTTTTGTGAAATTTGTATTACATTTTTATATGTTTTTAAATAAAATGGCATAGATATATGTTGACTAATATTGATATCTTTGGATTGATCAATTTTGATCTTAATAGATCGATATTGATCCCTACATGGATCGACATCGATCTTTGAGATAGAAAAACTGAGAAGCCTGAGAGAAAAGTTCAAAATATTTTTTTCTTAATCACATTTGGGATTCTAAGTATGCAAAAACCCTCTACCAATTGTAAGTCCTAAGGTGAAAAAGGCCAAGTTTGAACATGTTTAAATATTTCACACTTTAACTTTTGCGTTTAAAATGAACCTAGTGTTTTCAATCTTAATTCTTTTCAAAGTTTTGTAAGTATTTTAACAAGTGATAAGGGGCCCAAAATTCACAACACATTTCATTTTGGATTAAAATAAACTCTCACATTATAAAAATACTCTTAATATTTTTATTTTTATCACTTTTTTTTTTAAGTTTGGTTGATTTTAACAAAATGATTTATGCCCCCATCCCCTTTAGGGAAATTGAGTGACCAAAAGATTTAATTATTTACCTTAGTCACTTTAGTCCAAAAGCATAAAAATAATGTCATTAAGGCCCTCCTCAAATATATATGATTTGGGTGACCCAAACATGACCCTAAAGTCTCTTCACTTATCTTTTATTTTCATGCATTTTAACTTGTGAGTGGGAGTTCATCACCTCCTCACGAGTTCTTTAGGGAAGCATTGACCTGGTAATTCATCTTCCAACATCATTTCAACCCCACTCCATGATGGTTTATATATATCAAGGGTGACCCACTAAAATTCTTGTTTAATTTGTTAAACAAGATTTATTAATGGTACTCCAACTCAAACTATAGGGGCAACTCAAACATCACACTACATTGAGCAAGCAATAGATCTAGTGTTTGTAAAAATGATAAAATATTTTCATAACAAGCTAGTTGACATGGATCTAATTGACATGATTTAATCTCTAGTGTTAGCCACACTTGGGACCATCTATAAACATTCAAAAATTGATAGATTAGAATAACCCCACTTGTCATAGACATACTATTGATGTAGGTTAAGTAGACCAAATTTCCATGTCATAGTATAAAATCTTGGTAGAAGAGGGATCTTAAAAACCCTACTTTTCATGTCATTTTATTTTTGTATTAACACTTAAAATCCTCCAAAGAGCTAGTATATTAATGGAATTTGACAGTAGTATTAAACCTTGTCAATTTTAGGATCTAGGGCATTACACTTAGGTATATGTGTCATTTTATCCTTTATGGCATGGTTTTGAGTCTAATATATTTGTTTGTATTACCAAATCAAAATTATTCTTATGTATCCATCACTCCTTTATTTGAGGAGGCATTACATCACCCATTAGACACCATACCTTTGCCATAGTCTTTTGACAAATCTTTTTTGTGTGTCATTTGATTGAAAAGGGTAATGTTAAGTTGCCCAATTCATTTCAAACTTTGTGTCTTTAAGTCTTGAAAATAAACATTTATCATACCTTTAGAGCATAATAACATCATTACATTTCTTGAATCATTTCATAAACTTATTTACCTTGTGTCCAAATTCCAAATTTGAGACTAAAGCCATGTGTGCCTTTTTGACATCCTTACCTAATGTCGTTATGTTGTTTATCTTTTTCTATCTTGTTGTTTGTTCAAAGAAGCCTAGTTTTCTTAAGTTGAGTTTTTAATTAGCCTTGACAAGTTCAAATTCTAAACATTAATTGATTTCCACCTATTCCTTATGTAATTTTGTCTTAGAAATCAATATTTCTCTTTTAGTTTGTGCAACTTAGGTTAATTATTTATTCAATTTGAAAAACTATTGCTTATGCCTAGATTTGGTAGAAATAGCCTATCTTTCATATGCATTTTTGTTTCATGCCTTATACCAATTGACCAATTTCATTTCTAAAATTTAATTCCTAGTTTATGCCAAAGTGTTTTAGATTTATTAGATTAAAATCTTATACCTTATTTTGTTTAAAATTCTAGCTTTTGTGCCTTTTCCAAAAGACCTAGCACATGCCAGCTTTTTTGCCTAGATTTTGTTCCTTGTTTTGCCAAAATACCTAGTAACTTTTTTTTTCTTAGATTAGACTTGTTTGAAACACTTTGAACCTAGAGTTTGGCATTCTAGTTTTAGTTTATCCACTTAACCTTTTTATGTAAGACATTTGACATTAGATTGTTTTGTACCAATTTTTATCACAAACATTTTTTTAGATATAGCTCCACTTTTAAACCAAGTTAGACCAAGTTCAAACCATTTGTCCTCTGGGCATTATTTTTCACAATTTATAGAACTATAGGCCCTTTATCATGAAATATTCATCATTGATTCAAAGATGTCTCACTATACTCCTAGTGGTGCCATGCACAATCTAGGATATGATAATGCAGTCACACAACATGACTTTATTCAAGACCCTTATCATGATGATGTAATTTGTGACATGGATCCTTATCCACCTTATAATTATCAATCAGGGGAATAAATCAAGATCTTTTAGCCCACTATTTGGTCAATATGCCTCCATATTTAGAACAAGACCAAGAATAAATAACATAATACCTAGGTACTATACCTTTAGTTGTAGACCAAGTTCTACAACAACCATACTAAGTTATGATGCCATCGGCCTATGATATTTATTTATTTGATTTTCACTTGTTTTCAAACAAGTACAAAGTTTTAATCATAGATTCAGAGGCAGGGGATAAGTTTCTAATAGACTTCCCCCATAAAAATTTTCCAAGTCTAGTTAAAGTGACTTACAACATGCCTTATAACCAAAATATTGAACATGCCTCTTCTATAAATCCTAAATCTCTAGTATTGATACCATATGAAGACCCACATGTGTTTTTCATAGGAAAAGGCCTCATGGAGGACCATTTTATACAAATAGAGATATCATACCAGACCTGTTTGAACTTAGCTCATTGTTTCAATAACATGACCATGTCAAATGTTACACTTATTGAGTTAGCTCCTTCAATATAATTCTTAATTAAATTGACAAGCTAAGAAAATTTGGGTATAGACCCATTCTCCCCAAACACTTTAGGTGGAAACATGTTCAATGCCCTAGTTATCAAATAAGTGTTTATTTTTTTTACATAGATAAATGTGCCAAATATAATAGATAACATGCAAGTGTCACCTAATCCAAACCAAAGTGGTTTAATTTCATAAACAAATATTCCATAATAAGTGCATTTAGCTAACACCATGAGTGGTTTGAAAATGCAATGGGAAGGAACTGCTAGTTCCCAAACATAGTGAACTACCTCTAATCCTCAACTAACTACTTCTTCAAGAACACAACTACAAGGATTAAGTAGTTAGGTGATAACCAATGCCTTACATCAATAAAATTTGATGAATTTTACTCCACCACAATAGGTGATCACTAAAATTTTTCAATAATAGACACAATCTAGTATACCAATGCAGTAGAGATCAAACATTATGCTACCTTGGTAGGGGGAAACCAATGTTCCACGTCATCAGGTAAGGACAAGTATACCTGTTTAATCATATACCAACATGCCCTCATAAATTTTGTTTAATCAAAAATGTATGTCTATTGGTTAGTGATAAATGTTGAAAAACCAACAAGCATCTACTTAACAACAAGTGTTCACCCAACTAAGAGATTATTTTATTCCACAAGTACCAATTAGGCAAAAATTGACCTTTTTTTCCAAACATGCCATAAATTTAATGGTAGGGTCTTGGTTCACAAGTTCCCCTTACTCAACAAGGTTTGACTAGTCGACAAAAAGTCCCTATTCGACCACGAAAGGCATAGTAATTCACTCAAATCCATGTCCTTCCATCCCAACCCTAATTTTCCCAAATCTAGGCCTATATATTGAACCCAAACTAGAATATCACACCATAATGAATGCAATTATAATAATCACATCCTAATCCATGTATGAAAATTCCTAGTCAATTCTCTAGCTAAACTAACATTTCACAATAAAAAATGCCTCTATTATACCCTAGTCAAGGTAATCCACATTTGACCACCTAGACTCCACCTTAGGGTAATGCTCCATCCAATTTATTTCATAAGAACTACAATAGATAATGGATGAAATTTCCACCATCCAATTTGGGAAGCATACCAAGAAGTTTAAGTTAGACAACATGTGTTCTTACGCACTCAACATGGAGTTTATGCAAATATCATTTCCTCTAGGGTATGAACCACCAAATTTTGACAAATACAAGGGTAAAAGGAGACCTAGTGGCCCATTTAATATAATTCTTTGTTACTTGTCAGCTAATGGATTATAGTGAATATACCTCCTACTTTTATTCCTTCAAAGTCTAAGAGGACGTGATTTGGAGTGGTTTTTTAAATTTCCCAAGAACTCAGTATCTAATTTTGATGACCTTTCAGATAAGTTTGTGAATCATTTCTCCTGCAATCTCAAACATGAGATCTCATTGGTAGATCTTACTCAATCCAAACAAAAATATAATGAAAGTTTTGTAAGTTATTTATAGTGATGGAGAGTACTTGCAAGCATATTCACCCATAGTTTACTAGATAAGCAATTAGTTATTGTGTTTACCAAAAAATTGTAAAGTGAGATATCCTACCATCTAGAGATTAAATGTGAAAATACCTTCAAGGAAATCATTGACAAGGTTTATTTATCAAAAAGGCCCTTATTAAAAAATCTATCATCAAGCTTACCTTGTCTAATCAGAATCAAAACTAAGTAAATAGCCAAAATCAAAGCCATAACCAAGACCAAGCACAAGCAATGGTACCAACCAAGGCCAATAATTATGAAAATTCCAATAAATTTAACCACAACAATAATGTTTTAAAAATGGATTATTCAAGTCATAACATGTCTAAATGGTACAAACACCATCTTCTTAGCCTACACCATAAATGCAAATTATCCCAAACCAATAACCTAATCAACAAGCACAACCTTCACAACAACCTTGACTAGCTCAACAAATGTAAAAATATTTTCCTTTGTAAACCCCTCCTCTAAGGCAAAGTGGGCCTATTCATATAGTTTTTAGAAACCTTGGAGATCCTTTTGAAACCATGTTTCATAAACTAGCCACTACTAATCTAATTATTTGGCCCATTCTAAAGCACTAGCATGAGGGAATTCCTTATCTAGATTGGTATAGATAAAATGAATTTTGTGAATACCATCAGGTTAATGAACATAATTTATACCATTATGTGTAGATAAAGCACCTAATTCAAAATATTCTAGAAAATAGGGAGATAAAATTGAATAATGGAGCTTATACATCTAATCAGAACCTAGGTATATATTAAAACCCCTTTCCACAACATAATAAAAACCAAAAATAGTAATAGTAAAGGCTAGAATAACAATAGTATCAATAGTTGAGACAAAAATAACCATATTAATAACAATAATAACAACATAAACTAAATTGATGGAACCAAAGCTAGAATGATGCCAACAACCAACAAACCTACCATGTAATTACACATGACTACAATAAGGTTGTAGGCCATATTATGGTAGGTTGCATTTCTACCATCTCCATCAATCCAAGACAAAATACTAATCAAATAGGAGTATTAATAATCAACTCCAACCAAACAACCTATGTTAGTGATCCTTCCTTGACCTAGGACTACATATAGGTATACCAGAAAGTAAGGATTACTAGTTTTGGGCCTTATACCAATAACTCACCATTGCCTTGTGACCACATAAAAGTTCACTAACAATCGAGACTTATCCTATCTATTCCACCTCCACCATCATTTTTTAGCAACAATGGTCCTATATCTAATCCTGATTATGTAATCATAACTCTAAAGCCAAAGATTGCCATCCTAGGCCCATAGCCATCTACAACTACACCCATTCAACCCACCATTATGGATAGGAACAAGCCATATATTATTTAGAAGGACAAGATGTTTAGTATCATGGAACAACTTCAAAATATACCTACACAAATTTCTATCTTGGATTTGTTGCATATGTCTATCATCCATAAGAACATCTTGAAAAAAGTTCCTAGGTTAATCACAAGTTCCTAATGGCATATCCCCAAAAATATTCTAAGCTTTCATTAGACATCTATCACCAAACCACCAGTTATCCTTTAACCAAAATGATATGTCATCCCCTAGCCCTCTTCATAATAATCCATTATACATCAAAGTTGTCATCATATAGCACAAAGTGAAGTGTGTCCTCATAGATAATGGATCAAGCCTAAATATTATGTCTCTAAAGTTCATCAATCATATTAGATACACAATAGCCAATCTTTACCTAGAAATATTATAATCAAGTCCTATGACAATGAAGATAGAGAATCAAAAGGCACCATCAACTTACTATTTATCATTGGCCCCTTGACCCATGATATAATACATAATGTGTTGGACCTAGACCTATCATATAATTTACTTTTGGGTAGAGCTTGGATACATGAAATTCATTATGGGTATCAAGTTCACTTAATTATTTAAGGGTATCCCTTTATCATTTCACTTGTGTATCAAGTTCTCTCATTTAGGTATGGAGGTCACCATTCATGGATATCTACATCCCTACGAACATTGTAATCATTTGAAGCATGAATATGAAAGATATAACTACCATTTTAGATTGAATCTAGTTCCCAAGAAGGATAAGGGGAAATAAATACTTTTTTATTTTCTAAGGACCAATTGCATTGATCCAAATACCCTTAATTCATCTTTCCACATGCTACCTCATAAAATGTCCAATCACTTCACCATCATATATAATGGCCCAAGGGAATATTTGACCCATGATACATTCCACATTGCCAAACTTCCACAAAACCCCAAGTCCTATGGAAGACCTAAAGATAAGCCACCTTGCATGGAATGGAAATGAAGGAGAAAAGGAAAACTAAATAGTCCATCTCCTATCATTTTCACACTAGCCACTGGCCAAGAATAAGATCCACTTGTAAATGATGACACCTAGTTATACAATAACAACCTAGATAAATGTTATAACAATAACAAATACCCCATTCCTAATAGGATCATGGAGAATCATGCTTATCAAGGAAGGGGCCTTAGGCTAAATTGGTAGGGAATTCTTGATCCAATTTCTATGACTTAGTACAAAGGAACCTATGGTCTCAGATTTAACCTAACTGAGTGTCAACCCATATATCTCATTCATTTTCCAATGACAATGACTAGTGTCAATGATGTCAATAATGAAGAAAATTAGGATCATAACTGATGATGCATAGACCTTAGATAGCTCTGATACCAAATGATGTGCTACTGTCATCAGGCTGTAAACAGGGCAATATTGATGAAGGCACTGTTCTGAAATACCATCTGGGTTTGATTTTTTTTTCATTCTCAAGTTACATTAAAACTTCTTCACTTATTCTGTCATTGTAGCTTTGAACAGCTTTGACTATCTTTGTTTCAAGCAAAGTTTGACCAGCTCTTGAACTTCACTGCTAAAACCTAGCTCAGGTAGACGATCTCCCTCCTCAAGAATTAATAATGCAAGTTCTTTGAATCCCACTGACTATGCATTGTGTAAGTGATCTATCATCCGTCCAAGGGTGGCTACAACAATATCAGGCTAGAACCTTAATATTGCTTCCATAATTTGAATTTATAGGCAAGTACAGTCAATCAGAGCCATTAGATTTATATCAATAGTGTGTCTCCATTGACCACTTCCATTAGTGCTTTTATCTTCAACAAAGGGCATCTCATTAGCTACACTGGCACTATTAATGCAAATGTCCAGCCTTCCAAAAGCCGCCAAATGCTTTGAGAAAGTAGATGCAAGGTCCCCTAGATTAGTACCATCACATTTAAAAAATATCACAGTGGGATTTTTCAAATATTTATAATGCTTTGCATGCTCTTCTTCCAGAATACCAACTAATTTTTTAGAACTTTCTGAATAATCAAGAACTGTCACACGAACTCCTTTCTGTGCAAGAGCAAGACAAAGTGCTCTACCTTCTTTTGCCACTATCTCCTCTGAAAAATTTACAAGCTTGATACCTTTTTTAGGCCTTCAAGGACACCAATCAATAGCAACAATATCCTAACACTTGCAATTGACATCGCAACTTGTTTCAACTGCACTCAACTCCCCTTTATAACCATATCCATGGGTAAATATCCTCCTAACCATTCAATGAGTTTTTGTGAAGCTTTCTTTCCCATGTCATTTTCAACAAACTCTGGACACAATACATTCACATGGATTCCTTTGCATTTGAAATGACTAATTGACCTTGAAAACATAATCATGCCACCTTTTGAAGCACCATATAAAGGCGTGACATAAGATGGATAGAGCCCAGCTGCAAATTTGATATTCAAAATTGTTCCCCTGTGACCTCCTTTAATATGATCATCATAGACTCAGTTATTAGCTGATAATGTTAGGCTCATTTGAGTGACAACACATGCTTTTCCTTTCCCATTAGAGGCTTCTTCCCACTTAACCACTTTATTGCCTCTACCCACAGCCAAGATGCAGGCCCAGACTCAACATCTTTGAAGTCCTCGACATCAAGAGATTACAATTACTTGAAAACCTTCTGGTCTTCTTCAGTTAGAAGGTCACCTTAAAATAGAATGGCTTAGAAATGCAGTAAGCCAAAAATTAGGAATTGTCTAAATGATTTCATTGCATTTGGCATAATATGGCTGCCATATCTCATTGTATTTTTTGTCCCACCTCTAGCACTTTATCACTTGAATTTTCATTAATTTCTTCAAGCTCATCCTGGATTTCCTGCAACCTTTTAATGGAGAGAACGAGTTCTCCATCTATATGTTCTTCCTCTTCTCTACATTCCTCTCATGCCACCAATGCATATCTTAATTTGTTTGTTTTTAAATAATCTTCTCGCTAACCTCTACGCCCAACTTGGGCTCAAGATAAAACAACAAACAGTTTTTAATTTGTAACAATATACTAAGGTTGAAATAATTTCAACCATTCCTCCTCTTTTACTCAACAAACTCCCAACGTGGGGGTTCCTTTCAACCCACTTCACCCCTTTTCACTCCTTTTACTTTCACTTTTAAGTATTACATTTATTCCTCCTTAACAACATTTAGGAGGGAAAAGACAACAATATGAATTCAAAAACTAAGACATGACTTGAGCTTTGGATGCTTGAGAATTTCCAACTTTGACCATGTCTTCATGTAGCCATTGTAGATGCTCCTACATCAATAACCCTTATGTATACCTATCGAATACTAATATATTTGAAACTCATGCCATTTGTACCCTTAGAATAGTTATTCACCATGATATACTTTATTTATATCATCCTCAACTAATATACTAAGACCAACAAGAATCCATAGTACCTGTAGATGAGTTTGAGAATGATGAGGTAATTTGTGATTTTCTAGGCCTTAGAGACAATGTTCCATTAAGAGACCACAAATAAGGGTTCTTAATAAAATTGGATCCTATAGCATAGTTTAGAGAATGGGTGAACACCCTTAGCCACAAACAATTAAATAAAACATTAAGGTCCCAAAGTGAAAACCTCTTTGAGGTACTTTTAGACTAGGGTAAAAGTAATGAGAAAGGCTAATCTAGTGGCGAAAATATATTTTAAATGTTATTATATGGGGGTGTTCAACCTTCCTCAAACATAGCTTTAGAGAACACCAATGATGAACTTGATTATGGGTCAAAGTTTAGTTCAAAAGAATAGCATGCCTTTGACCAAATCATTCAAGAGTTTATAATAGTATTTTTTACATGGCCATACTTACCACTAGGAGATTCTAACTCATATTTCCTAGGGAAACTTGAAGAGCTAGTCCAAATAGAGGACTATGCCATTTCAAGCCAATTCTAATCATTGTCAACCATTCTAGAAGATAGTTCATCTCTTCCTATGGAAGACACTAAATAAGTCAACATCAAGACTCCAGATGATGCAAAATGGATCAAATTAATCATGTCCCTTAGTGAGGAGTAGCATGACATATTTATAGCCCTTCTAAGTTAATTTATTGATATATTTTCTTGGGCCTACTCAGACATGCTAGGTTTGGACCCTACCTTGGTTGTGCACCATCTTATTGTACATCTTTATGTCAAAACTATGAAGAAAAAATTATGCAATATTTATCCTTGCATTGTTGTATTATTAAATAAAGAGATAGAAAAACTCTTATAAATGAGATTTATTTTAATGATTGACTCTTTAGAGTGGATCTTGAATGTTATGCTAGTTATTAAGAAGTTAGAAAGAATTAGAATCTACACTGATATCAGAGATATAAATTAGGCTTGCCCCAAGGATGGTTTTCCTCTACCAAAAATTAACATGATATTTGACTCTATAGTGGGGTATGAAATGATTTCATTGGTGTATGGATTCTTCGGATACAACCATATTAGGATTGTGCTAGAAGACTAACATAAAATAACATTCACCACTCCATGGAGAATGTTTTGTTATTAGGTTATGTCGTTTGGTCTCAAAAAAATTGGGGACACATACCAAAGAGATGTAACCATCATATTTCATGATATGATGCATGACATTATTTAATATTGTGTCGATGACATAATGAGAAAATCAAATGTTAGTGCCCATCATCTAATATCACTATGAAGAATATTTGAGAGACTATGTGAATATAAGACTCAATCCTAATAAGTGTGCTTTTGAAGTTAATTCAAGAAACTTTTTTGGCTTCATTATGTCTCATTGATGCATTGAAGTTGATCCATCCAAATTACAATGCATTAATGATATGCCTCTACCTTCTAATTTAAATTAGCTCTATAGTTTTTAAGGCAAGATCCAATCTATCAGATGCTTCATTTCTCTGTTGGCCAACAAATTTCATCCATTTACACACATATTTAATAAAGGTGTCATATTTCATTGGGATGACAAATGATATAAATATTTTTAATGTTTAAAGGACTATTTTGCAAATCCACATATTTTTTTGACATCTATACTAGGAAAGCCATTTCTATTGTACATATCTATCATAGATAAAGCCCTAAGGGCACTTTTAGCTTAGCATGATGATAATGGAAAAGAACATGTCATGTACTATCTAATTTATACACTTTCCAAGTATGAGCATAATAATACATCCACTAAAAAAAAATTAGTTATGGACTTTGTGTAGACACCTAAAACTTGCCACAACTAGCCTTTAACCAGAGTTTAGACTGATTCCTACCAGCCATCACATATTAATCCTAAGAATCACTAAACATCCAAAATTTGTTTTTGTTTCATTTCTCAAAGCTTAAAATAATTTTGAATCATCCCTAATTGGGGTATCCTACTATATTCAATAATAACCTCTCATGGATTCATCCCTAAGCATCCTACAACATCACAATAGTCAATTTGGCCTATGGACTTATTAAATGGGGTACATGAAAAAAAATCAAATCTTTAAAGATATAAATGATAATAAAAAATAATTAAAAAGATAAAAAAAATTAAATACCTATTTGAATTATCCATGTGCAATTAATGAATAACTAAAAAATGAAATTAATAAAATGCAAATCTCCTAGCCTTTCATGATTACCTTTATGAGTTGTCAAGCTCTTTGGAAATATCCTAAAATATCTAATTTTGGAGACCCATACATATTCATTATAAATAATTATTACTTGAAAAATATTAACTCTACTAGGAGTTATATTTGACTCACTTAGGTTAGGTGTGAAATTATTCCATGTTTAAACTCCATCTTAACTCTCCTAGGGTTGAAGTTAAATCTATTTGCTATAAATACAAGCCCTTGCCTATTGAATTCCAAGCTTGGATATTGTAGAGTTATAATGTAGGTTTTATTCCATGAGACTCATATCAATAGTTTTATAATTCTAAAATATTGAGCCAAGCAAACATAAGCCACATCAAAGCCACAATGGTGCCAAGGAGAAAAGGAGCCTACAAGCTTCATTTACCAAAGACTCTTTGATGCACAAGCTGAATAATCCACTCAAAAATGCATTTGGAGATTCTAAGGAATATAAAGGATTTATTATCTTTTGAATTTTAGTTATGCATTCACATGTATTTTGTTAATAAACTCACCCCTAAGATCTAGGCTCAATGTGTAAGTGTTAATGTGTTTATTGAAGTTTTTATTACTTAAACTAACATGTTACTAACCTTCTTTCTTGAATTCTTATGATCAAAAATGGAACACCCAGTGGGACCCTCATGAATCATATCATACATGTGACGATATGAAAATACTACTCCTAATTTTTCTATTGAGTGATTGACAATCTTAAAAATTTGAGTTTTTACTTTATTTTTCTAGTATTTTATTTTTTAATCAGACATAGTTTACACAGAGATCGACGTCATTCTTGATAGAGCTGACATAAATATTTATAAATCAATGTTGATCCACCCAAGATAAACATTTACCCTATGTGAATAATGGGGGGCATGGTGAAAACTTGTTTGCCAAGTTGTTCTTGAGATTTCTAGTTTTTATTTTATTCCTAATAGCTGGGATATCATTTGACTGACTATTTGCCTATAGAACTTCACATTATTTTTTAGTTTTGTACTCATCTTGATAACCATATTTTTGTGATAAAATGTATTCTATTTTCATTTTTTTTTACATGCAAGAAGAAATCAATGTTTATCCCTATCAATTGACATCAATTTATATAGATCAACATCGATCCCTACGTGGATCAACACCGATATTTGTAACAAAAAAATAGAGAAAACCTAAGAGAAACATTTAAAAAGTGTTTTTTTCATTCATGAAAGTGATTCAAGGAAGGTAAAAACCCTATAAAAATTGTAGGACCAAAGTGGGAAAAAGGGAACCAGTTTGAAAGTGTTTAAGTTTTGAACATTTTATTTGGTGTATAAAAAGAATCTAATTGTTCTATGCTTAGTTGATTTGTGAAAGTTTTTTTAAGATATTTAACTAAGCCCAAGGGGCCAAATTTCATAAAAATTTCATTTTGATGCATTAAAATAAATACTCATACTTAGGTTACATACTCTTAAGATTGTTTTTTATGCTTGTTCTTTCAAAGCTATTTATTTTCACCAAATGATTAATGTGTTCATTCTCTCCCCCTATCCCATTTAGGGAACTTGGGTGACAAAAAGTGTTATTTATTTGTATTTATACCTTGTCTAAAGGCATGAAAAGAACATATTTAAGGATCTCCTCAAATATGTATGATTTGGGTCATCTAAACATGATCTTAAATTATTTTCATTTGTCATTAATTTTCATGCAATTTTATTTGTGAGCGTGAGTCCATAGCCTCCTCACATGTTTTCTATGGAAGAATTAACCCGTAAATTCATCTCTTAGCATAATTTCAACCCTAATCCATAGTGGGGTATATAAATTAAGGTTGACTTACTGGTATGTTTGATTGAGTGGTTAAGCAAACTTTGTTAATAAGATATTGCCTTAGACTATAGGGGAAACTAAGACATCACACTACACTAAACAAGCAATGGATGTAGTGGTTGTGAAAAGGACAAGACCTTTTTACAATAATATAGTTGATGTGGATCCAAATTATGTGATCATCCCTTATGTTATCCACACTTGGGAACATCTAGATACACATGAAAATTTAGTTTTAGAATAACCTTACTTGTCATGGACATACTACAAGGTAAGTAGCTTGAAGTTCTATGTCACCATAAAATCTCTTGAGAGAAGGGGGTGTAAAAACCCTAATTATTCATGCATTTTTATTTTTGGATTAATACTTAAAATCTTCTCAAAAGTAAATATATAGATGGAATTCAATAGTACTATGTAACCTTATCAGCTTTAGGATCTAGGATGTTACACCTAGGTGTTTGTGTCATTTTATCCTTTATTTCATGGTTTTTTAGTCTAAAATATCTATTTTTTTTGTTATGCCACATCAAAATGATTCTTGTGTACACATTACTTTATTTTTTGAAGAGGTGATATGCCATCTATTTAACACCATACTTTTGACTTGATCTTTTTGATAAATCTTTGTGTGTGTGTGTCACTTGATTAAAAAGGGTAATGTTACACTACTCAAATCATTTCAAGTTTTTCCCCTTGGAGCCTTTAACAAAACCATAAATTACATTTTTAGATTATGGTAACACCATTACACTTCTTAAATCATTTCCTTGACTTGCTTGCCTTGTGTCTAAAATTTCATTCTCAAAACTAATCCACATGTGCCTTTTGGATCTTTTATGTAGTGTCGTTATGCCATTCATCTTTATTTAGTTGTTGTTTATTCAAATAAGGCTATTGTTCCTAAGTTAAGTTTTTAGTTAACCTTGACAAGTTCAAATCCAAACATTGATTTATTTATGTTTATGCCTTGTCTAATTTGGGTGTAAACATAGATCTTTCCCTTTTGGGTTGTGTAACTTAGGTTAATTATTTACCCAATTTGAAAACTATTATTTGTGCCTAAATTTAGAATAACTAGCCTATATTATTTATGATTTTTATTTCATGCCTTATACCAATTTACCAAGTTCATATCTAATTGTTTTAGTATTTTTATTCTTTTCAAATGTGATCCAATTAGTTACTAAAAACAAAGTACATGCAGGGTTTAGAGTTACTTGGAGAAGAAGATTGGTTATGCACCATTGATCAAGCTTTGTGTGAACTTTTCTTTGGCTAGGGAGGAATGACCTGAAATTCACCACACTTAAACAAAAAATGGATTATTATAAAAATAATTTGGATACCTGGTAAGAAACCAATCCCAAGAAGTGATATGCTTCCTTAGATGGATGTCAGCCCACATTCAACATTTAAGTTTATAAATAAACATAAAATTACAAAATTGTAAAATATGGATAAGCAATGCTAAAGATAATTAATCAAAAACTATATTTATATGATTAAAATAAGCATCCCAAAATTCAATAACAATATATATGTTTTTCTTGGATTATAACCAATTGTTATTCAATGTATGCAAAATCACGTATGAAATCCATGAGGTAAAGTCCTAGCTCAAATGCAATATCACGTATGAAAGCCATGAGACAAAGTCCTATCTCAAATGCAATATCACTCTAATCAAAAAATAAAGGTTGAGAGACTATAGGAAGATCAAAAATACTAACTGAATCATGTATTAATCTAGGCAGGGTCATCTACATGCACAAATAGATTTTCAACAAACTAGAATGTAAATTTTAATAGATTTTAAAAATAATAAAAATAGATAATAAGAATGTTTTGAAATTTAATTAGGGATTGATGGATGGTGATCCAATAGGATCAATGTCGATTTAGATGAATCGATGTTGATTCTATATAAAATCTTAAATTTTAAAAATAGACTATAATAATGACATGTATTTTTGAAAAAATGATAAAAACCAAATGTAGAACAAATAGAGATAAAATATAGATAATAGTAGATTTAAAATAGGTCTTATAAGACTTATGTTATGATCTATAAAAGGATCATTAGTGATCTGATAGGATCGACATTGATTCATATGAATCAATGCCAATTCTAAGCAAAAGTGATTAATACTAAAAAGACTATAGCGACGACCTAGAAAATTGATAAAATGAAAGAAATAAAATGTAGATAAAAGATAGAGATGAAAAATTAAATAAATTATTAAATACAATAAAATACTTACCTTAGATGGTTTGAATAAAGTGATGCTATAAACAATCAAAAATGGCCTTCAAAATCACCTAACAAATATCACCTATCAAGTGCTCTTCAAAGGTAGCAAGATGTTAGTAAGGTCTATGCAGATTCACAACTAGTTTTGATAGAAATTTGTGATCAAAATGGTCTCCTTCCTTTCATGTTCATTCCATTTTAGCAATGGAGGTCTATTGTGTTTTTATGGATTAGTGTCGATCTTAACTGATCAGTGTCAATCTAGGAGAATTGATGTTGATTCACCAAAAATAGGTGAAATTAAATGAAAAGTAATTTTAACGGGTTGGCATGGGATAAATGAGGGTTAAAATGACTTATGAGGTTTTTCAAGTTGTTTTAAACATGGTATAAGTTTTTTAGGAGGTTGGGTAGATTTAAATTTTTATTTAATATTGAGATTTTATTGTTAAGGCCAGTAAAAATGGGGTTAATTACTATTTAACTATAGTAATTAACTCATTTAACCTATGTGTTAAAAGGTAAAGATGAAGTTAAAATGTAATTTTTTAAATAATTACTCAATGGGGAAAATTACAACACATATCATGATGACACAATATACAAGATGTATAAAAGTAGTGTCTACACTAATGTCGAATGCCTAGTCTATGCCAAAGTGTTTTAGATTTGTTAGATTAAATCATACCCTTAATTTTAATGTCTAGATTTTGTGCTTGTTTTATCAAAAGTATAATCACATACATGTTTTTATCCTATATTTAAATGTTGCATTTGGCCAAAATACCTACTAACTATTGTTTGCTTATATTAGACTTATTTGGAACACTTTGAATCTAGAGTTTAGCATTCTAGTTTTATTTCATCCACTTGACCTTTTTGTGTGAGATATTTGATGTTATATTGTTTTGTACCAAGTTTTATAATAAACCATTTTGGAGATATAACTCCATATTTTGACCAAATTAGACCAAGTTCAAACCATTTGTCTTTTGGACATTTCTTTTAGGAGTTTGTATAACTCTAGACTTTTTTTAAAAAATTCACCATTGAATTGAATATGTCTCACTATACTCCTAGTGGATCCATGTACAATCTAGGATATGATAATGTGGTCACTTAAAATGAAATTATTCAATACCCTTATGGTGATGATATAGTTTGTGATATAGATCCCTATCCACCTTACAACACTTAAACCAAGGAACAAATCCAAGATCCTTTATCTCACTATTTGGTCAATATGACTCCATACTCAGAGCAAGACCAAGAACAAATAGTGTAGTAATCAGCTAGCATACAATTGATTATAGACCAAGTTCAAAAATAATCATAATACATTACAATGCCATCAGCTTATGACCCTTGTTTTTTTCATTGTCACTTACTTTCAAACAAGGACAAATTTTTAATTAGAGCCACAAAGGCAGGGGCTATGTTTCTAGTATACTTCCCCCATGAAAACCTACCAAGTCTAGTTAAAGTGTCTTATAACATACCTTATAATCAAACCAATGAATATTCTTCTTCTAACAATCCTCAAACTCTAGTGTTGATGCCATATCAAAACCCTCTTATGCTTATCACAAGAAAGGGACTCATATAAGACCACTTCATACAAATGTAGATAGCATACCAAACTTATTTGAACTTAGTGTGTAGCTTCAATGATATGACCATGTTAAATACTCCTCTTATCAATAATATTCTTCAAAAAGAGTCTTAATCAAATTTATAGGCCAAAAAAATTAGGGTATAGACCCATTCACACAAATCACTTCAGTCAGAGAATGTGCAACATAGTGGATAATGTGCAAGTGTCATCTAATCCAGACCAAAGTGGTGTAAATTCATAAACAACTAGTACAAAATAAAATGTGGATTTATTTAACAGTGAGTGGTTCACAAATGCAGGGGGAAGGAACTTCTACCTCCCAATTGCAATAAACTAGCTCTAATCCTCAACCAACTACTTCTTCAAGCATGCAACTACAAAGATTAAGTAGTCAAGAAATAACCAATGTTGTGCCTCAAAAAAATGTGATGAATGTTAATCCACCACAATAGGTGATCACTAACATTCCACAATAATATGTGTAATCCATGATACCAATGCAATAGAGGCAAAACATTGTGTCACCTCAGCAGGGAACAACCAATGGTTCACTTTGCTAGGTAGTGATGAACATCCCTCTTTATTCATAGACCAACATGCCATTATAATCACAAATTATGTCTAATCAACAACCTACATCTATTATTCAATGACACATGTCAAACACTCTACAAGCATCTACTTCCCAATTGTGGTTCATGAAACCAAGAGGTTATACCATTCCACAAGTGCTAGTTAGTCAATAATTGCCTTTCATTTCAAATGTGCCATAAATCCAATGATAAGGCCTTGGTTCACAAGTTCCCCTTAATAATCTAGGTTTGAGTAGTCGATAGTAAGTCCCTAATCAACCTTATTAGGCACAATGCTTCACTACCAACCATATCCTTCCCTCTCGGCCATAATTCCCTAAAAACCAAGCCTATATACCAAATCCCAATCATATTATAGCCCCATAATGCATTTAATTTCAATAATTTAATCATAATCCATGTATGCATATTCCCTAGACAACCCAACATTCTAATGTAATTTATACCTCCACTATATCTTGGTCAAAGTAATCCATTTTTGATTGCCTAACCTCTACTTCAATCTAATGTTCCCTATAATTTCCTCATGAAAGAACTACCATATATGAAGGATGAAATTGATTCTATCCAAGATAGGAAATAGACTAAGAAGTTTAAGTTGAATTACATGTGTTCCTACCCCTTCAACATGGAGTATTTGGAAATACCATTTCCTTTAAGGTAAGAACCACCAAAGTTTGACAAGTACAAGGGTAAAGGTGACCCCAAGGCCCATTTAATGGAATTTTTATGTCTTTTCAACTAGTGGCCTACAATTACATATACCTTTTACTATTATTTTCTTATATTCTCATAGGACAATCTTTGGAATGGTTCTTAAAATTGCCTAAAAACTCTGTATCTAATTTTGATGTTCTTTAAGACAAGTTTGTGCAACATTTTTCCTACAATATCAAACATGAGATTTCATTCATAGATTTTATGCAATCTAAACATAAGGCTAATGAAAGTTTCAAAAGTCATCTACAATTATGGAGATCACTTTCCAGCTGATTCACCCATGACAAGCAATTAGTCATTATGTTTACCAAAAACTTACATGGCAAGATAGCTTACCATTTGGAGCTAAAGTGTGCACATACTTTTAAGGAAATCATTAAAAAAGGTTTGTTGAGTAAAATATCCCTTATTAACAATGGGATTATCAAGATAACCTATTCAAATTAGAACCAAACCACAAACCAAAGAAATGGCCAAAACCAAAATTAAAACCAAGTCCAAGTATAATCATTGTAACTAACCCAAGCTAGTGATTATGAAAAGCCCAATCCATTCAATTATAACAAGAATGTTGTTGTAAATAGATTAATTGAGTCATGACATGTACAAATAGTGCAAACACTATCTACTTAGCCTATGTCACATATGCAAATTACTCCTAACCAATAACCTCTTCAACAAGCATAGCCTTTAGAATAACCTAGACCAGCACAACAAATGTATCAACCTTTGCCTTTTCAAACCCATCCTCTAAGGATAAATATGCCTACTCTTCACATATTTAGTGACCTTGGAGAACCAATTAAATCCATGTTTCACAAACTAACCACTGCTAATCTTATTAGTTGGCCTATTCTAAAGCACTACCCTAAGGGCATTCCTTACCAAATTAGTATAATCAGAATGTGTTTTGTGAATATCATTAAGTTAATGGACATAATCTACACCATTATGTGAAAATCAAAAATCTTATTCAAAATATGTTGGAAAATAGGGATATAAAATTGGATAATAGAGCTTCATCTAATCAAAACTTGTGTATTTATCAAAACCCCTTTCCATAATATAAAAACCAATAACAAAAACAACAAAGGCTTAGAGAGTAGTAAAAATAATATCAATATTTGAGATAGAACCAATGATTTAATAATAAAAAAACCAATAATGTAAACCAAATAGATAAAACTAATCCCAAAATAATTCTAACCAATAGACTTACCACACAGTTTCACATGACTATAAAAAAAAATTAGGCCATATTGTGAGAGGTTGCATTTCCATCATTTCCATAAATTCAATAAAAAGTATTAACCAAATAAGATTGTTGATAATTAATTCTAACCAACTAACCTATGCTATTAATCCTTCCCTAATTTAAAACCACATACAGGCATACCAATAAGTAAGGATTACTACTTTTATACCTTATACCGATAAGTCATCATTGAACCATGACCATGCATAAGTGCACTAATAAATGAGACTTGTCTTATTGGGTCCCCCTCCACTATCATTTATTAGAAATAATGGTCATGTATCTAATCTCGATTGTGTAATAATAATTTAGTGGTCAAATGTTATCATCCTAGTACCATATCTATTTTTGACTCCACCCATCCAACCCACTATCCTAGCTAGGAATAACCCATTTACCATTATGAAGGAAAAGGCATTCAACATTGTTGAACAACTTCAAAATTTTCCTGCATAAATATTCATTTTGTATTTATTGTGTAAATCTATAATTCATAAGAACATCTTAATATATTTACTTGTCCAATAACATATTCTAAATGACATATCACCAAACAAATTTCAAGCTTTGGTTGGACATCTATCCCCAAGCCAATAATTAACTTGCAACCAAAGTGATATGTCATCCCTTGGCCCACTGAATAACAATCCATTATACATCAAATTTGTCATAACATGGCATAAAGTTAAGTGTGTCCTCATAGGCAATAGATCAAGCCTAAATATTTTATCTCTAAAGCTCATCAAGCTCTTTGAATACAATATAATTGATCTCCAACTAGAAACAATCATAATCAAGGCCTATGATAATGAAGAGCAAGAATTATATGGCACTATTAGCTTGTTAGTTATTATTAGGCCCATGACCCATGATACATTATGCCATGTGCTATACCTCAATTTGTCATACAATTTGATTTTGGGTAGACCTTGGATACATGAATTTGTACAATCCTATCAACATTAAACCAATGTATCAAATTCTCTCACTCAGGTATGGGGGTCACTAACCATAGAGATTTGTAGCCATACGAGCATTATAAGAATTTAAAGGCCACATAAAAAAGCTATAACTACCATTTTGACTTGAATATAGTTCCCAAAAAGGACAAAGGGAAAGGAATACTTGGTGATTCACCAAATGCCAATTACATTGGCCTAGATACCCTTGATTCACTTTCTCATATGGCACCTTCTAAAATATATAATTATTATAACATCTCAGCTAATGGCCCAAGAAAATATTTGACCCATAATACATTCTACATTGTCAAGCTTTCATATAACCCCAAGTCCTATTGAAGACCTAAATCCAAACCACCTTACACTGAATGGCAATACAAGGGCAAAGCCAAACTACATAGTCTAACACCTATCATTTTCACACCATCTACTAGCCAATACAATGACCCACTTGCAAATGATGAATAATGGTTATATAATGATAATTTAGCTAACTTATACCAAAATGCCAAATACCCTATACCTAATAGGATCATGGAAAATCATGCCTATCAAGGATGAGGTCTCAAGCCCAATCAGCAAGGAACACTATAGCCAACTTTTGCTACTTGATACAATAGAACATATGGTCTCATATTTACATTACTTAGGGGTGACTCCATGTATCTTATTCATGTTCCAAAATTGATGCCTAGTGATGAAAATGTTGATAGCAAAGTAGAGTCTGATCATAGCCCTTTCGATGACCTGGCTAATACCAATTTGTTTGATACTCATGCCATTTATACCCTTAAACTATTTATTCACCACAATCTGCTCATATTATATCACCCTCAACTTCTATACTTGGACAAACAAGAATCCACAGTGCCTATTGATGAGTTTTAAAATGATGAGGCCTTTTGTGATTTTCTAGGCTTGAGAGACAATGTTCCATTGGGACACCACAAACAAGGGTTCTCAATCAAACTAGATCATGCAACCTATTTTGGAGAATGAGTGAATACCCTTATCCACAAATAATTAAATAAAACATTGAGGTCCCAAAGTGAAAAACTCTTTAGGAAATTTTGGTCTAAGGTAAAAGTAAAGAGAAAGGTTAGTCTAGTGGTGAAAACTTATTTCAAGTGCCATTAGATGGGTCTAAAGAACAACATGATTTTGATCACATCATCCAAGAGTTTCCAATCATTTTTGTCATATGGCCATCCCTACCATTGGTAGATTCTAATTCATCTTACCTAGGAGAACTTGAAGAGCCAGTCCAAATAGAGGACTCTATCATTATATGCCAATTTGATTCTTTGTCAACCATTATGGATGATGTATCGACTCTTCTTATGGAAGACACTATAAAATTCAACATCAGGACTATATATGACCCTAAATTGATCAAAGTAGGTGCATCCCTCACTAAGGAGGACTGTGACATCTTTACAAACCTTTTGAGGGAATTTATGGACATATTTGTTTGGTCATATTCTGACATGCCAAGTTTGGACCCCACCTTGGTTGTACCCCACCTAGGGGTATATCCTAATGTCAAACTCATAAAATAGAAATTATGTAAGATTCATCCTCACATTATTGTATTAGTAAAGAAAGAGTTAGAAAAAATCTTGAGAGTGAGATGTATTCAATTGGTTGACTATTTAGAGTGGATCTCAAATGTTGTGCTAGTCAGTAAGAAGCCAAAAGGAATCAAAATATACACTAATTTTAGAGATATCAACAATACCTTCCCCAAGGATGACTTTCTTCTATCAAACATTAACATAATTTTTGACTCCATAATGGGTTATGAAATTCTTTCATCGATGGATGGATTCTTAGGGTATAACCAGATATGGATTGCACTAAAAGACCAACATAAAATAATTTTCACCACTCTATGGGGAATGTTATATTATCAAGTTATGCCAATTGGTCTCAAAAACATTGGGGCCACATACCAAATATCCATTACCATCATATTTCATGATATGATGCATGACATTATTGAAGACTATGTCGATGACATACTCAAAAAATACAAGACTAGAGTTGATTATCCAACAACACTATAAAGGATATTTGAGAGACTATTTGAATATAAGGCCAAAATAAATCCTAAGAAGTGTGTTTTTGGAGTTATTTTAGGTAGATTACTAGGATTTATTATATCTCATAGAGGCATTGAAGTCAATCCAGCCAAAATAGAAGCCAATATCAAAATGCCACCACTATCCAATTTTAAGAAACTCCATAGTTTGTAGGGTAAGATCCAATCTATCAAATGCTTCATTTATCAATTGGCTGATAAATGCCTTCCATTGACACACCTACTAAAAAAAATTAAAATTTAATTAGGATGATGAATGCCAAAAATATTTTTAGCAATTTAAGTACTATCTTGCTAATATGCCTATTTTATTGCCTCCAATGCCAGGAAAGCCATTCTTATTGTATCTATTGGCCTTAAACAAAGCCCTAGGGGTACTTCTTACTCAACATGATGATAATGAAAAATAACATGATGTATATTATTTAAGTCATACATTGGTTGCATATGAGCACAATTATCTGCCCATTAAAAAATCCTATTTAGTTATGGTCTTTGTAGCTCAAAAACTATAACATTACATGTTAAATAACAAGACCATGGTCATTTCAAAAGTAGACCCACTCAAGTATCTACTATACAAAATAGCTTTACAAGGTCATATGTCTAAATGGATCATGCTTCTTAACAAATTTGAGATATAATACATCAACTAGAAGGCTATCAAGAGACATATTATTGCAGATTAGCCTACCAAAGCACCCTTTGTAGACTCAGAACCAATAACATTCTAGTTCCCAGATGAGTCCATTATGACCATAATTGAAACACCTCTTGAGGAGCAACACTAAAAGCTATATTTTGATGGATCATTAATGGCACATATATTGGGGGTAGGCCTTTTGTTTATTACACCACAAATGGATCATATCCCTAAATCATTTCAAATCAATTTTCCTTATACTAAAAACATGTCTGAATATGAAGTGATTGTAAGACTTTGTTAGGTAGTACAATGGAATATTCAACATATTAAGGTTTATGGTGATTCTTAGTTAATCATTAATCAAGTTACAAACCATTTTTAGACCAAGGATAACAAGATGGTACCATACAAGACCATGGTCAACACTCTCAAATAGTAGATTATCAATTTATAGTTTGAACATATACCAAGGTCCATTAATAGAATAGTAAATGCCATGACCACCATTAGATCTTTGATTCATCATATAGACATGGCAAAAAAATATCAATTTCTCATTGAAAATTTGCTAGCACCAGCTCATGAACCTTTAACCATCATAATTATTTATGGTATTATTGTTCCTAAATTTATATGGTATTCATACCTTTATGCCTATCTTCATGACCAAGTCATGCCACCAGACTTATCTTGTAAATAATCCAAGGCCTTTATCCACCATTCCATACATTATATCTTACTCAAACCAACCCTATACCACTTTAGCTTTGATGAAATTCTACTTCATTATTTAACTTTGGTAAAATAAACATTAACATTATGGGAAGTTCATTAATAAGTGTGTGGAACCCACACAAATGAGGCTATCCTTTCCAAAAATCTATTTTATATCAAGTATTATTGGCCAACAATGAATGAAAATGTAGTTACATATTTTAAAAAGTGTTATAAATGTCAATGGCATGCCAATTTGATTCATGCCCTAGCCAAGACTGTAAAACCAATGCTTACACCATGGCCATTAGCTACATTGGACCTTGATCATACAAGAGACCACCACCAATGAACCCAAAGAGACCACCAATGATGAACTTTCCTAGGAAACCACCAATAATAAATGTCAATAGCATGCCAAATTGATTCATGCCCTAGCTAAGACTCTAAAACCAATGCTTACACCATGGCCATTTACTACATTGGGCCTTGATCATATAAGAGACCACCAATGATGAACCCTAGGAGACCACCAATGATGAACTTTGGTGGCATTTAGGTAATGGATAGTATTCTGGTTGGATTCCATTTTTAACCCTCCTCAAACGTAGCTTAGGAGACCACTAAAAATGAACTTTCCTATGGGCTCAAGTTTAGTTCTAAAGAATAGAAAGATTTTGATCACATCATCCAAGAATTTCCAATCATGTTTGTCAGATGGCCATCCCTACCATTGGAATATTCTAATACATCTTGACTAGGAGAACTTGAAGATCCAATCTGAATAGAGGACTCTAGCATTGTAAGCTAATTTATTACATGAGGCCTTAATCTCAAAGGGAAGATAAACCCACTTCATTTGATATCCATAAACATATCCTTATTGCTACTGAATATTTCACTAAGTGGGTTGAATTTATACCCCTCACTTACGTGACTGGAAAGTAAATTTCTAAATTTATATTTAGCAATCTCATTTGCTACTATGATATCCCCTCTGACATTATATCTAATAATGGTGGATCATTCAAAAATAAGGATGTCAAGTTTCTATATGTTGAGTACAAAATCACTCAACATTTTTCTACCACCTATTACCCATAAGGTAATGGCCAAGTAGAAGCATATAACAAAACCATTATCAACATCCTTAAAAATATTGTCAATAGTGTCTATAATTGTCACCTCTAAATATTTCATACCCTCTAGTCATACTGTACCAACTACCATACTCCCATAGGAGCCACTTCATATTCACTTATTTATGGCATTAAGGCCATTCTTCCCATTGAGGTTGAGTTACTTATATGTACATCTCTTTGAAGCATGTCCTAGATGATGAAGACTATCAAGTAACTCACTTGCAAGAGTGATATTTAATTGATGAAAAATGCATGGATGTAATAAATAACCTTCAAGCATAACAGAACTGACTTCATGGCCACTATAACCAACAAGTAAAACATAAATAATTTGATCTTTGTGATCTTTTTATTAAATAAAACCAAAAAAATACCATGATCAAGAAGAAGCACAAAGGCAATTTCAAACCCAACTAGATAAGCCCTTACATAATTATTGCAAACTATGGCATTAGAACATACAAGATCACTACACTAGATGGGGATGAACTTGATGAGCTGATGAACATTATACACCTCAAGTGTTACTTAACTTGAGAGATATGGAGCATTATCTATGAGGCCCATTTTAATTATACCATAATATAAACATTATTATTTGTCCCTTACCATTATACCATATACCATTCTACCATACCTTTCCAATTGATTAAGTTATTTTTACCCTCCTTACCTAGCCTTTTGACCTAGTTATGTTCCATTAGTTCCATGACCACTTTTAGCATGAATATTTTGATCAAGTTTTAGTATTTGATTAAGTATTCTAGATAGAGGCCATATTTTAGAGTAGTATGATAGTTGTTTGGTAGTTACATCATTCATTTATTGTTTCATTTTATACCAAGTGGGCCTGATTATAACCACCTTTGGGTAGATCAATGTTTCACTCTCGTGCTACTAATTATAACTACATGTGGGCAAAATAGTATCATTGACCTATGTTGTTGATTATTAATTATAATCACCTATGGTAAAATTAAGAATGACACTTGTTTATCATGACTTGAAGTACCACCTTGCCATACCTATGTCATATTGTGCCATTTTCCCACTTTGCATGTTTTATTTAGATTGGTTGCTACCTAGTTAGATTCCTCTACTGTAAGGCAAAACTAAAATGACTTGAGGTCCCATCCTAGGACTATGTAGGCAATTCTTGATTCACATTGAGGTCTTCTCAGTTATCCTTTACCACTCTCTCATCATTTTATGAGCATTTTAATTTTAAATGCTCTAGTCATTTTATGAGCTTAGACCATTTAGTATCTAGTTATTCTCTCTTAAATTGAAATACTCCAAAAGTTCTAAAAACATTTGTAAAATACCTTTGAAAATCCTAAACATCAACCACTTCTATGCATTAAGGATTCTGGGAACCCTCATTATGTCACAAGAAACCACTTGTCATATAGTGCCCCCATCTTTACTATCCTAATGTCCCATGCTCTCACTATTTTATGAGTTAACTCCACTATTTCTTCTATCACATTAGTCATGTTTTCTTTCTCATCATTTTTCTTCTATCCCATATCCTAGGAGAACTAAATTTGTCCTAAATTTTATGTTGGATATTATGTCTGTGAAACTATGTAAGCAACATCCACTTACCTAGTGCATCTAGAGTCAACTTGGCCACCCCTTACTTTTATTTTCTTCCCCCATGTTGTTTGTTTGTTTTATTGTCTCTTATAAGTTAAGGGCAATGGTTTCTCATCTTGTTTGTTCTCTATTTGTGCTAACATTTTTATTAACCATTGTTTTTTTTTGTTTCATTTATTACTCTTTTTTTATTTTGTTTCTTTATTTTCTTGGTGTTTTGTTTATTTACCTATTTTTGTGTTTTCTTGTTATGCCTTGATTCAATATATGTGCATTCATTGTGTGAATCCTTACACATTATTATTGAAGCCATCCATATTCATATGTCAACATTATCATCATAGTTTTTATCATTGGTACATTATTTTCAATTATTTATTAGATCACATGTCAATCTTTATGCATATTTTGGCTAAGTTTTCATGGTATTTTATATCATGATACCTACTATCACATGCTATAGCAAAAATAAGTTCAAGAAGTCTACACATAAATAAGGCCACAATATTCCTTAGCACGTGAAATCCCTAATCTAATCCAAATCATATCCATAAATAGAGTAATTAAATCATGAAATAATTTTCTCCCTTATTAGTTCAAATGAGCATCTCCCTACTAGCAAGTTACCTAAATTTATCTTTCTCCTCTATACTAATTTGCCATCATATTTTCCATAATCGGGATACCAATGATTATAATTGCATCTAGGTAAATACTTGTATACCATCCCACTTACATTGTCAATGATTCTAATTGACTTTGGGCAAATCATTATGTTTCATTCCATTTCAAGTTTGATGATTATAAATTCCTATGGGTAAATCATTATCTTTATTTTTCCTAATTGGGGAACATTTTCATTTTGATAATTCTTATAACCACCTTTGGGCGAACCATTATCTCTATCCACCCAATTGGGGTGTATTTTTATCATACCAATGATTATAACTACCTATGGTCAAATCATTATTTTCCTTTTTACTAATTATAACCACCTATGGGAAAATCATTTTATTATTACCCTAAGCTTTTTTTAATAATTATAATTTCCTTTGGGAAAATCATTACCTTTTTTTTTTAGCTATGTTGATGATTATAACCACCTATGGGTAAATCATCTTATTTGTTTGTCCTCATTGGGGAAACTCCATATGCCATTGATTATAACTTTCTATGGGAAAATTAGTCTTTTCCACCCCATTTCATCTTTTATTCCCATCATTTCCTCTTTTTGAGGGATCAATCATCGACCCTTTTGTTGATCACTCCCTCGAGGGGGAACCTACATTTCATCCATTTCTATTTAAGTCATAGGCATACAAGACATTTTCATTCTTTGAGAATACTATTCCTATAACTTACAACATCTTCCCAAATAGGGGAAAATCATAGACACCTAAAACTAGCCACAATTGGCCTTCAAATCACTAAATGTCCTAAATTTTATTGTGCATCTTTTGTCAAGGATTTAAATCATGTTAAGGCATCCCTAACTAAGATATCATATCGTATATAATAATAACCTCTCATAGATTCATCCCTAAGCATCACAATACTCAATTTGGCCTATGGACCTATTAAATGGGGTACATGAACAAAAATCAAATCTTGAAAGAGCTAAATGGATAATCATAATTAATTAACAAACTAATCTACATTAAATGCCTAGTTGAATTATCCATGTGAAATTAATGAATAACTCAAAAAAGAAATTAATAAAATGAAAATATCCTAGCCTTTCATGATTGACTTTATGAGTTGTCAAGATCTTTAGAAATATCCTAAAATATCTCATTTTGGATACCCATGCCTATTCATTACAAATCATTATTAGTTGATAACTATTAACTCTAATAGGGTTATATTTGACTCACTTAGGTTAGGTTTGAACCCATTCCATGTTTAAACTCTACCTTAACTCTCTTAGGATTGAAGTTAAATCCATTTGATATAAATATAATCCCTTTCCTATTGAATTCTAAGCTTGGATATTTTAGAGTTATAATGCAATTTTTATTCCATGAGACTCATATTAATAATGTTATAATGATAAAATATTGATCCAAGTAAGTATAAGCCACATCAAAGCCATAATAGTTCCAAGGAGAGAAGGAACCTATAAGCTTCATTTGATAAAGAATCTTTGATGCACAAGCCACTCAATAATGAATTTGGAGCTCCAAAGGAAGGTAAAGGATTTGTTGTCTTTGGAATTTTAGTTATGCTTTCACTTGTATTTTATTACTATTGACCATTTTTACCACATGCCAAAATGGGTCCACTCCCTATAGTCAGAATCTTGTATAGGGGATTTTTTATAATGGCACGATGTATGTTATAGATATTTTGATGTCATTTCATATGTCATTCTATCTTTGGTCATAGTCTAGCTTGATCCTTGTACCATTTAATATCTTAGGGGTCATTTTAGGGTCATATATGCAATTGGTAGGTCTTCATGGTGATCAATGTAATTATAAAATGAAATAGGTTTGATTATGCCTTAAGGAATTCATATGATCTTTCAAAGAGATACAAAAGTTTAGGAACAAGCCTTATGAAGCTAGACCATCATCAGAACATCACATGAAAACTAGAATGGAATAGCTTGCTTGTACATTTTTTAAATATACTCAGAAATCCTCACATGACCATTAGACAATGTGTGATCCATGTTCTTAGTGATAATATCATGATATACAAGTTTCATATCTCAATGAGTCTTCTATCTTGATATCTAATCCTTCCAAGTTCATCTCACCAAGTCTAAGGATCTAGGCCATCTAGGACATCATCTAAAAGTGAATGAACTAGATCTTTTATGCATTTTTTATCTTCACTCAGGAAGCCACTATGAGCTAAATAATTGTAGTGCTAAGTATTTCTTCATGTTGGGAACATGCTCTAAAAGTTTTAAGTCTATGCAAGCTTTTTAGCTCAAGTTATAAGCTTCTAAATATGGACCTGCAACATAAGATGTTCATGCTAACATCAAGTTTAAGTTTGACCCAAAAAAATCATTTTGAGCTTAAATTTGATGGTTACATGAATGTCAATGATGGTCATGCAAATGTCATTTGATGGGAGCATGGACATCAAATTTAATATCATTAAATATCCATTAGTTTTCAAATATTGGGTCTTAGTAGATCTAACAGTCCACGTTACATCATACATCTTGATCAAATGGTGTGATATGAGTCAAATAATCAAGGATATTGAGAGATTGACATGTGGTATAAGTGCATGAGTTAACAGACTAATAACAAGAACCTAAAATCAAATATGGGGCTATCACATGGTGTAAGCTTGGATAGAGTTGACAAGTCAAGGGAAATATCAATTACTCATGATCAATCATATTGAGGAGGATCAAAAGTGAGATATTAGGTAATATTTCAATAGGTTAAGTTAGATATTGACATCTAATTAAAACAAATATGATCCTAGGACTTTCGATGGAAGTTGAGGAACCATTTTTGATGGAAGAAAATAGGTCTTTTAGGATCATCTTATCACTATTGAAGCTTGATATAATTCCATTAAAGGGACACATTGGTGCAGAAAAGGTGATACAAAAAATGAAGGACCACTATTAAGGCTAAATATGGACCTCTAGTTCATAAATTTATGTCAAGCAAAGTTATCTCTACAACTATGCTCACCATTTTTAAGAAAGATCCATGTATATCATGAATTACTAGTTATTGTAGAGATATATTAGTTATTTTGGACCTATTTGGATCTATAAAAGAGGTTATATAGTCTATAGGTCCATATTAATATGTCATCTATAGGAAAACCAATAGTCTATGATTGGTTTTCTATCTATAGTGGACCTATGAGCATGGGTGAAAGTTTGAGCATGATGTTAGAAAAAGAGATAAAATTTAAAAGGATGTTGTGAAGGCATACACTTAGACCCCAATGTTTTTATCTTTAGGACTAACTACTTGAAAATGACCCCTTCTCTCCATTGTGCATGCCATGATAAACCAGTTTGGAGTAGTTAGCACTAAGAAAAATTTCTAATAGATGGATTTTATTGTTCTAACTACATTGATGTTAGAAAATATATTTAAACCACTTGATCCCATCATTATAACCATATGTAGCATGAGTGAAGGAATAATAAACCATTTTACTACTTGAGATGACCTGGATCAATCAAGAAGTTCCAAAGAAGCATACTAGTAGAGGTAGTTATAACTATGGATTAAATGAGGTTAAACTCACTTGATTCCCCTTGGGACTTCTCTTTTCCTCCTTCTCTCTCTCAAAAGTTATAATTAGCTTCCATTTTGGCATCTTTAGAAGATCACACCATGTATGGTAAAACCCTACTAGACTGATGTCATATTTTTCCTTTGAACATTAATGCAAATCTATTTTTTGAGTTTTGAACAATTGTCTAAGTCTACAAGTGATGTATAGTGATGATAAGTGATAATTTTCTATCCTTTCTTCTCTTATCCTTTCATGTTTAAGCAAGAGATCCTAGTCTAATAGGTCATATAGAGTGTAGTCTAGTGTGTAAAGATTTTTAAAGTGTAAAATTGTCCTTAGAGTGTGTAATCTACCCTATGGTTCATTTTCTTTGTGATACTACTCACATCTCACCTCTATATTAAAATCATGATGGAACCTATTAAGACTTAGAGACTAGTTTGTATGCTTTGCTTCATCATGGTAGAAATATGATGGTCATATGAAAGACATTTTTAGTGTATCACCTCCCATATATTAGGTTCAATTTATGCATTCTCTGACTCTTTTCCACCATAAGTAAGTAGTAGTTTAAGTAATAAGCATTGTACGATATATTTAGGGAGATAACCCTTAAACCTAAAGGTTCATTTCCAATATAGGTATACCCACATAACTAAAAATATTCCCATGTTGCCCACATATAGAATAAGCTTTAACAACTTCTTCTAGGGTGCAAGATTTGGAGACAATAGTTCTAACATGCTCAATAGAACCTATTGTCTTCAAGACAACTTATCAAGGTGAATGCTTGTTTTGATAACATCAGCTACAAATTGGTGTGCTACTCAGCATTTGGTGACTCCTTCAATGTAAATCTAGTTATAGACCATTATGTTGTTATAAACTTGCCCCCATAATTCATGGTCCTCACTAGGTCATCTTATGCTAGAAAATTCAATCCTATTAACCCACCCATTAAGCCTAAAATTCCTCTTGTAATTAAGTATTCATAGCCTAATCTTCCCTTTGAATAATGAGTAAATTTTTTTAGAGGTTGAATAAGTTGAAGAGGTTGATTAAGTTGAAGATATTGAAGAAGAAGACATGGCCAAGCCTCATGCTTTCCCTACCTTCAATACTGATAATTTAATTCAACTTCACAAATATGATGTCATCCCTCTTAATGCCACAAAAGGTATGCCCACATTCAATGGTGAGAGTCATATCACACCTAGTGAGCACATTAGAGATGTTTCTAAAATTTTCAATTTCCATAATATTATTTGATAGATCATTTTCATTAGTCTCCTTACCATGTCCCTTAAAGGGAAGGCTCTTGATTGGTATGGGACTTTGGAAGGTGGATGCATCACAACATGGGATGATTTTGGAGTGTTTTTCACATCTATATTTGGATATGAAAATGACCATGCTTATTTCATACATCAACTTAATGTGATAAATAAGAGACCCAAAGAAACAATACATGACTTCAATGAAAGGTTTCAAAATACTTGATGTAGATTTCCTTCTCCCATGATACCACCTGATAGCTTTGTGTTCTCTACTTACTTGAAAACCATTAGGACTAAATTTTTGTCATGCTTCAATCTATGGGATATTTCACTCTCCCTGAAGCATATGATTTTTTTATCAAAGCTAAGAATAATCTCATGTAATCTAGAATATTTCCTCTTAAGGTATTATGCCTCTTTTTTCTCATACTTTTGCTAGCACTCCATAGGTGGCTCAAGTTACTAATTCTAGTACCAAAACTAAGGTTACTCTAAGGCAAGTAGAAGATGATGCTTATTAGAAATCAAAGTTCCTAGCCTTAGAGGCTCAGTATAGGCAAGATAATATGAAATAAGGTGCCTATTAAAATCCTTACCCCTATTAGAAACAATATATAAGAGAAAGAGGCTAAAGGTAGCCTAATCCTAATAGACTTACTAATGCATAAAATCCTAACCCTACCACCAATACAAGGGAGATGGTACCATTTCATATCAATTTGGTATAAGGAGAAGATTGGTAGTAAGAATAATTCATGGATATCAATGAGAGTGGAAAACAAGATTTTTTTTCTCAAGGGGTATTTATTCCCCTCCTATCAAATTAGGATGAGGTGATGATGCAATTTAATAAGGATTGGCAAACTCAAGGAGAGATCTTCACCAATTTTTTAGTTGAAGAAAACTTTTGTGCTAAATTAAGGAGCCTCTATCATATAAAATAAATGATAAAAAAGTAAATCTCTAAGAGTTTGTAGTATCATTACCATAGTCTCATCCAATCCTCTTGCAAGGCAACAAGACATAGATTCAAGTGTGATAGTTCCAAAAAATTCTACATCTACAGCAAGTCAAAATATGGTAAGGTATGCTCCTATTCCTCAAGTTCCAAGTAATTATCTACCTATAAGATCCTAATAGAAATTAGGTATGGATTTTTTAAATATTTTATATTCTTTTAATAACACTAAAACATCTATTTCTCTTTGGGATGTTCTTCATATGCTCTGGTCAAAAAGAACTCCTATAAAAGCAGTTATCTATTATCCCTGTTAATGTCTCACCCTCAAATCAAAGTCATGGCCATAGTTCTCTTGAAAATTATCCTAGTACCATTATTGAACCATCCAATAGGGATTATAAACATCCACCATTTTACCTTACCCTCATTATAGGTGATAAGTTGGTACATAATTGCATAGTCAATAGTGGAGCTTCTACTTCTATTATGCCCAAAGTTGTAGATGACAAGCTAGGCCTAAAATATGAGCCACATAACAAAGGGGTCCTTCAATTATATAGTACACATACAAATATATTATTATTAATAAAAGGCTTGAAGGTTTTATTTCACAATTTTTCTAGTTTGCCTATCTTGCAAGACATAGTTGTGGTTGATCTCCCAGCCCACTTTACAATCTACCTATCAAGGGACTTCATAGCCAAGATAGGTGGCTATCTCTTAACTAACTAGTATTTCTTAGATTTTAGACCAATATACAGGGCTAAGGTGATAATTAGGACATAACCTCTTGTAAGGTTTCATATTAAACATTACACTAAGACAAGTTCTAATTTGTATTATGTTGTTCATGAAGAAAAGGATTATATTCTAGATGATGGTACTTCCTCTAAGCTTGAGGGCATTGTAGATTTGTTTCTTGATGAATATGGTACTAAAAATTGTGAGCATGATCCTTATTAACTCATGGAGGAAACTAATTTATGATTGTATTGCATACATGAATGAGTATCGACACCTCTACTTTCTAAGGAAGAGGGTGAAGATGATGAGTTGTGGAAGATGTTATTTGATGGTTTAAGAAGTAGAGTTGGTACAAGGTATAGTATTATGTTGGTATCTCCATCCAAACAATATTACTATGCTTCATACATATTTCATTTTAGTTGTACTTGTAATGTGGCTGAGTATGAAGGTTTGATTCATGGCCTTTAATGGGCAAGGAGAAAAGGAATCAATAACTTGCAAGTATATGGAGATATTAAATTGGTTGTGCATCAAGTGAAGAATGTGATTATTACTAAGAACCCTTTAATTAAGTCATGCAGGCATAGGGTATGGTATTTTCTTGAAGACTTCAATGCATTTTAATACAATCAACCTCGAGGGAGAAAAATAGTCATGTTGATAGATTAGTTACCATAGGAGCTCAATTTGATACTCCAACTACCATAAAAGAGGAGGGAAAATAGTCTGATATTAAGATCATTATCAAACCTTATATACCTAAAAATTAAGTGTCTTTGTAATTTTTTTATAGTGATAAACACATTGCATGCTGCTTACAAAATGAGGTTGCATTTTCTTCAAGGAATCAAAGGAGGCTCTAAGAATAATTTGGTGATCAGATTGTGCAACTAAGAACCAATAAAATACCTAAGGGTTTTTTGACCTTAAAAAGTGTCTTAAATGAGAATGATAAAAATAAGGAGAAATTTATTATGTCTATAAAAGAGGATAATTATGAAAGGGTCTTCATCTTTAGGGACAAACTCCTCAAATTAGGCAAGGTATGTTCTAAATTAGAGAAAAAAGCATTCATTGAGCTGTGTAGAGAGTTTCATGATATATGTACATGGGAATATAAGTACCTCAAATTATTTTATCCTATACTACCATAACATACCATTGATTTAGATCCTAGAGTTAAACCAATTAGATAGAAGCAAAGACCCATCAACCCCAAGGTTGAGCAAATCATGAGGTTAGAGATTACCAAACTCCTTAAATATGAGATAATATTTCCCATCAAACATTCAACATGAGTAGATAACCTTGTGCCTATTATAAATAATAATGGGGAGATAAGAATTTTTGTGGAATTTAGAGATCTTAATAGTGTCACTCAAAGATCACTATCCTCTACCCTCAATGGAGCAAATTTTTCAAACTATTTCAGGTTCTCAACATTTTTCTCTTCTAGATGGATCTTTAAGCTATAATTAAATTTTATTTAATGATTATTATCAATTTAAGATATCCTTCACTACTAAATAGGGTAATTTTTCTTATAGGAAGATGCCTTTGGCCTGTCTAATACCAGTGCCACATTTCAAGGAGTAATGGACATGGCCTTCAAAGGTTTTATCAATGAGATGTTATTGGTTTATCTAGATGATATAAAAATGTTTTATAAAGATGATAATGAACACATGTAACACTTGAGGTAAGTGTTTCAAATATGCAGGTAGTATGGAGTATCTATTAATCTAAAAAAGTGCATCTTTGTTGTTCATGAAGGTAAGCTTTTAGGACATATTATTTTCAAATATGGTTTGACTATTGACCTTGGGATAATTGAGGATATTCTAGGATTATCATTTACCTTACATAAGAAAGTCCTTAAAATTTTCTTAGGAAATATAAATTTTGTAAAGAGATTCATACTTGGTTTTGCATCTTTGGTAAAACCTATCATAGCCATGCTCAAGAAGAACCAAGTCTTTTCTTTGACCAAAGAGGGTATGAGAAATTTTTAAGACATAAAAAAATAAATTTTAAAATATCCTACTCTTTTTAATCATTATTTTATTAAAGACTTCATGTTATATTCATTTACTAACCTTGATATTATATCAGCCATGTTGATGCAAAAGGATGATGAGGGTGTGGAGCAAATAATTTCATTCTTTAGTCAAGGTTTAGAAGATTATGAAGTCAAGTAAACCTTTGTATATAAATAATTCCTTTCTATTGTAAGAGGACTAAATACTTTTAGACATATCATTTTGAATAATAAGATTCATGTTATGGTCTCTCATCCTAGCACCAAAGAATTTCTTTTAAGCAAATATCTCAGTGAAAAGAGGGAAGGGTGGATCAATAAGGTAATGGAGTGTGATTTTGATATCAAAGTGACAAAATTAGAAATGGGTAAAGGCCTTTGTGAACATCTAGCTTCACATCTTCATGAGTCAATGGAAGAGGATCTAGTCAATCATGATTGTTCCCAATCAACTGGTTCATTACTTCCACAAAGTTAGGTATAAGATGTGATCAAATTTATCCAAAATGGTGAGTATCTTAATAATATGAGTAGATCACAAAGGATATCTTTTAGATCAAAATATATTCCTTTTTGTCTTTTGGATGGTGTTATTTTTAGGAGGGACATCAATGGTGTGCTATTGAGATGCATTGATAATGATCAATTTGGAGTTTTCTCAAGAAGTTCCATGATGGGAGAGTAGGAGGCCATTTCTCTCCAATAACCAAAACAACCAAGATCATGAGGGATGGATATTATTAGTCCAACCTCTTTAAGTATTGACATGCTTGGGTTAGAATGTATGGACAATGTGCTTTATTTGTAGGAAAATAGAATATTTCAACTCTTCCTTCAAAGCCTATCCAAGTTGATCAACCTTTCATGCAATGGGGTCTAGATTTCATTGGCATGATAAATCCCCCATCAAGTGTTGGTCACAAATGGATACACATAGCAACTGACTATTTTACAAGATGGGTTGAGGTAGTAACATTGAAGGAAGTTAATGAGAATGTTATTTTGGAGTTCTATGAGAGCATCATAATAAAGTTTGGCACTACTATTATTATTTCAAATAATTATCTTACTTTTATGGGTGCTAAGATAGCTAATTCAGCAAATAGTAATGGCATATTCTTGAGCACTTCATCTAACTATTACCCTCAAGGTAATGGGTTGGTTGAATCTACTAACAATAATATAATCATAATCATCAAGAGAACCTTGCATCATAACCAAAGAGCTTGGCACACCAAATTTAAGACAAATTTATGGGTTGATAGGATAACTCCCTAGAAGTCAATATGGAATTCTCCTTTTGTGCTTGTCTATGGAAGGGAAGTTAAGTTGTCTATCTCTCAAGAGCTTCATGTCTTAGAGTTAGAACATCAACTAGAGTTGCTTGAGAATACTCCAATGGATGTGAGATTGATAGAATTAATGGAGTTTCAAGAGACTAAGGATAAATCTCATCAAGATATGGAGCATCACCAAGTACTAATGAAGAGGTCTTTTGATAAGAAGGCAACTCCAAGATCATTTCAATAAGGTGACATAGTATTGAAATGGGATGAAGATAGAGTAAAACCAGGGAGGCATACTAAATTTGATACCTTATGGAGTGGACCATAAGTCATCATCAAGTGCAAACAAAGAAACTCTTTTTAGTTGGAAAGGATGAATAGAGAAGGGCTACCTATCCTTGTGAATGGGACATATTTAAAACCCTACTATTGAGAATTGAAGGTTGGTCTTGTAAATATTAATTAGGTGTGTGTTTCCTTTCTTGTTTTATTATATTTTAATAAGTATTCTTGAAGAATAAGTGTTTTTTTGTTAGTTTCTTTCTTTATTTTTTTTTCTGATTATTTTTTATGTTCATGTGTATGTCAGAGGCAATTTATATGTCTATCATGTATACTTGTAACTCTATATCAAAATGGATAGGATTAGACAATTGGTCATGGCATAGAAAGTATTCCACCCTTGGGAAATCACCAAGAATGTTGACCATTTTTACCATAGGAAAAAATAGGTCAACCACCTTATAGTCAAAATCTTGTATAGGGGATTTCTATAATGGCATGGTGTATGTTGTAGCTCTTTCGATGTCATTTCATATATCATTCTAGCATTGGTCATAGTCTAGCTTGATCTTTATGCCATTTGATATCTTAGGAGTCATTTTAGGGTCATATATACAAGTGGTAGGTTTTCATGGTGATCAATTTAGTTATAAAATGGAACAAGTTTGATTATGCCTCAAGGAATTCATTTAATCTTTCAAAGAGATACAAAAGTTTAAGAACAAACCTTGTGAAGCCAAACCTCATCAGAACATCACATGGAAACTAGAATGGAACAACTTGATTTAGAGTTTTTAAAATATGCTTATAAATTCTCACATGACCATCAGACCATTTGTGATACATGTCCTTAGTGCCAATATCATGCTCTACAAGTTTCATATCTTGATGAGTCTTTTATCTTGAGATCTAAGCCTTCCAAGTTTAACTTGCCCAGTCTAAGAAGTTAGGCCATCCAAAAAAGAATGAACTAGATATTTTATGAATTTTTTATCTTCACTTAAGAATATCCCATAGGCCAAATGATTGTATCACTAGGTAGTTCTTCATGCTAGGAACATGCTCTAAAAGTTTCAAGTCTACGTGAGGTTTTTGGCTCAAGTTATAAAATTCTAAAGATGGACCTAAAACATAAGATGTTCATGATAACATCAAGTTTAAAATCAATCAAAACAAATCATTTTGATCTTAAATTTGATGGTTGAATGAAAATTAATGATGTTCATGCAAATGTTATTTAACAGGATCATAGATGTCAAATTTAAGATCATGAAATAGCCATTAGTTTTCAAATAGTGGGTCCCAATAGATCTAATGGTTATATTACATCATACATATTGATCCAATGGTGCAAGATGATTCAAATAGTTAAGGAGCTTGAGATATTGACATGTGTTATAGGTGCACAAGCTGACAGACTGACAATAAGATCCTAAAATCAAATTTGGGGCTGCCATATGGCATAACCTTAAACAAAGTTAGCAAGTTAAGGGTAAGATCAATAAGTCATGTTAATTCATATTGATCAATATAAATGATGAAATATGAGTCAATATGTCAATAGGTTGAGTCAAATATAGATAGCCAATTAAAATAAAGATGAGCCCAAAACTTTTGAAGGAAGTCAAGGAACCATTTTCAATAGAAGTAAATAGGTCTTATAGGATCATCCTATCACCATTTAATCTCAATCCAATGATATTAAAGAGACATAATGATGTATTTGAGGTTATAAATAACATGAAGGACCAACATTAAGTCTAAATATGGACCTCTAGTTCATAAATTTGTGTCAGACAAAGTTATCTCTATAACTATGTTCACCATGTTTAAGAAGGATCCATGTATATGGTGAACACTTGGTTCTTATAGATATATATTGGTTATTTTTGACATTTTTGGATCTAAAAAAGAGGATATATAGTCTATAGGTCTATATTAATATGGTAACTATAGGAAAACTAATAATTTGTGAATGGTTTTCTGTCTATAGTGGACCTATGAGCATGGCAGCAAGTTCAAGTATGATCCAATTGGAACAAGAGATAGCATTGTAAATGATTCCATGAAAGCATACACATAGACCCCAATGGTTTCCTCTCTAGGAAAACTATGTGAAAAATACCCCTTATCTCCATTATGCATGCCATGACAAACTAGTTTGGAGCAGTTAGTACAAGGACAATTTTCTAACAAATGGATCTGATTGTTCTAACTAAATTGATGTTAGAACTTAGATATAAACCAATTTATCCCATCATTACAACTATATGTAACATGAGTGAAGGGATAATGAACTATTAAAACTACTTGAGATTACCTAGATCAATTAGGAAGTTAAAAAGAAACATACTGGTAGAGGTAGTTGTAATTACGATTTAAATGAAGTTAAACTCATTTGATTCCCCTTGGGACTTATCTTTCCCCACTTCTCTCTCTAAAATGCTATAATTAGCTACCATTTTGGACTTTTTAGTATAACACACCATGTATGGCAAATCCCTTCTATACTGATGCCATATTTTTCCTTTAAACATTAATGCAAGTCTATTTTCTGAGTTTTGAATAGTTATCTAAGTCTGCAAGTGATGTATGGTGATGATAAGTGATAATTTTATATCCTTCCTTCTCTTATCCTTTCATGTTTGAGTAAAATTTCCTAGTCTAATAGGTCATATAGAGTGTATTCTAGTGTGTAAAGCTTTTCCAAGTGTAAAATTATCCTTGGAGTGTGTAATCTATCCTTAGGTTCATTTACCTTGTGTTGTTGCTCGCATATCACCTCTATATTAAAATGCTCATGTTAGAACCTATTAAGACTTAGAGACTAGTTTTTATTCTTTATTTCATCATGGTATAAATATCATGGTCATGTGGAAGACATTTTTGGTACATCACCTCCTTTATAGTAGGTTCAATTTATGCATTCTCTAACTCTTTTCCCCCATAAGTACAAAATAGTTTAAGTGATAAGCATTACATGATATATTTGAGGAGCTAGCCCTTAAACCTAGAAGTTCATTTCCAATATAGGTACACCCACACACCTATAAATGTTTCCATGTTGCCCAAATATGGAAGAATCTTGAACAACTTATTTTAGGGTGCAAGATTTGGTGAAAATAATTACTAATATCACCCCTAAGATCTAGCTCAGAGTGTAGGTGTTAGTGTGTTTATTAAATTTTTTATTGCTTAAACTAACATGTCACTAACCTCCCTTATTGGGTTCCTATGATCACACTTTATAGATTAAAATAATGTAACACTATATGCTCAACAATAAGATTTTCATCATTTCAAAATTAGAACTTCTCAAGTATATGCTATCCAAGACAAATTTACAAGGCTACATGGATAAATGGATCGTGCTTCTAAGCAAGTTTGAGATTGAATATGTCAATCAGAAGTCTATCAAGGGACAAGTACTTGCATATCAGCTTGTTGAATCTCCCCTTATAGATATAAAACCTCAAACATTCCATTTCCTAGATGAGTCCATTATGACCATCATTAAAACACCTCTTAAGGAGTAGTAATAGAAACTATATTTTGATGTATCATTCATAGCCCATGGATCGAGCATAGGCCTATTATGTATTACACCATAGGGATATATTATCCCTAAATCATTTTTTATAAGCTTTTCTTTTACTAAAAACATGACTGAATATGAAGCACTCATTGTGGGGATTTGATAGGAAGTATAATGGAATATTAAACATATAAAGGTTTATGGTGATTCTCAGTTAATCATCAATCAAGTTATAGACCACTTTCAAACCAAGGATGACAAGTTGGTGACATACAAGTCTATGGTCAACACTCTCAAATAGTAGATTTTTAATTTATAGTTTGAACATATACCATAGACTAGTAACATGATAGTGGATTCCATGGCCACCATTGGCTCTTTGATTTGACACCCAAATAAGACAAAAGAACACCAATTCCTCATTGAGAATATTATAGTGCCATATCATGAACCTTCAACTATCACAATGTTTTATGATATTGTTGGTCTTAGATCTATATGGTATTCCATACTCTATGCCTACCTTTATGACCACATTATACCACTAGACCTATCTCACAAACAATCTAAGGTCTTTATCCACCATGTCACATGATATACCTTACTTGGACCAAACATTTACCACTACAACTTTGATGGAACTCTGCTTCATTATTTAACATTGATAGAATCAACATTAACATTATAGGAAGTTCATGAAGGAGTATGTGGATCCTAAAAAATTAGGGACATCTTATCCAAAAATCTCTTATTTATCGAGTATTATTAGCCAACTATAGATGTAGATGCAATTACATATGTGAAAAGATGTGATAGATGTCAATGACATGCTAATCTGATTCATGCCCTAGTCAAGACATTGAAACCAATGCTTACACCATGGCCTTTTGCTACATGGGGCCTCAATCTCATTGTGAAGATAAACCCAACCTCTTCTAATGGCCATAAACACATCCTCACCTCTACTAAATATTTCACTAAGTAGGTTGAAGTTATACCCCTCACTTACATGATTAGAAAACAAATTTCCAAATTCCTCTTTAACCATTTCATCTACCTCTATGGTATCCCATCTAACATTATATATGATAATGGTAGATCATTCAAATATAAGGATGTCAAATCATTATGTGTCAAGTATAAAATTACTCAACATTTAACTACTATCTATTAACCATAAGGTAACATCCAATCTAAAACATCTAACAAGACCATTATCAACATCCTTAAAAATATTATCAATGATGTTGGCCATGATTGACACCTCCAAATATTATGCACCCTCTAGGCATATCATACCAATTATCATACCCCAAAAGGAGCCACTCTATATTCCCTAGTTTAAGGTAGTAAGGCCATTCTTCCCATTTAGGTCAATTTACATTCTTTGCACATTTCACTAAAACATGTTATGGATAATGAAGCTTACTGAGTAGCTCACTTGGATGAGTTGGAGTTACTTGATAAAAAAATGCATGGCCACATTCAATATCCTGAAATCATATCATAACAAACTTTGAGGACACTATAATCGATGGGTCAAACATAGATAATTTGATCTTGGTGATCTTGTACTCAAAGAGAACCAATAAAATACCATGACCAAGAAGAAACACAAAGGCAACTTCAAACCCAACTAGATATGCCCATACATCATTGTTGCAAACTATGGCACTAGAACATACAGGCTCACTACACCAAATGAGGATGAACCTAATGAGCTAATGAACATTATACACCTAAAACATTACATCACTTGAGAGACCTAAAGTATTATCTATGAGGCCCATTTCCATCATACCATAATATTAACATTCTTATTTTTACCATACTATTCTACCATGCCTTTCCAATCTATCAAGTTATTTTAACCCTCCCTAACTAATCCCTTTGACCTTAGTTCCATTTACTTAGTTCCATAGGCACTTTTAGCAAGATGATTCTAATCAAGTTTCAATATTTGATTCATAATTATAGATAGAGGTCATATTTTGAAATTGTATGATAGTGCTTTGGTAGTTTCATCCTTCATTCCTTGTTTCATTCTATTCCAAATACTACTGATTATAACCACCTTTAGGCAAATTAGAGTCCTACCATTATGCTACTAATTATAACCACCTATGGGTAAATTAGTATCATTGATCTATGTTATTATTTCCTAATTATAACTACCTATGGGAAAATTAGGGACAACACCTATTTATCATGCCTTGAAGTACCACCTTATCCTACCTATGTTGTATTGTACCATTTGCCTAATTTGCCTAGTTTATGGATTTGTTACTAACTAGTTAGATTCCTCCACTGAAGGTAGAACTATAGTGACTTGAGGTTTTATTCTAGGACTACTTAGGTAGTGTTTAATTCATGTTGAGGTCAGCTTAGTCACCATTTTCCATGCTCTCACCATTTTGTGAGTAATTCCAAGTTTGAACACTCTCGCCATTTTGTAAGTTGGACCATTTATTATCTTAACATTCTCTATTGAGTTGAGATACCTAGAAATTTCCAAAAAAAATTGAAAAAAAATCCTAAAACAATCACTCCATCGACCACTTCTTTTCCTTAAGGATTCTAGGATCCCTAAATAATTCACAAAAAACCACTTTTAATTTAGTTTCCCCATCCTTATTATCCTAGCATCCCATGCTCTCACTATTTTGGAAGCCCATTCCCATTATTCCTCTACAACCTTCATCATGTTTTCTTTGTCATCATTTTATTTTATTTCATTTCTTAGGAAAACTACATTTGGCTTAAATTTTATGTTGGAATTTTCATCCATGAAACTATGTAGTCAGCGTCTACTTGCCTATTACATCTATAGTCAGCTTGGCCACTCCCTTATTTTTCTTTTGTTTTTCCCATTTTATTTGCTTGTTTGGTTGTTTCCCTACAACCTAGGGGCAATTTCTGTCATCTTGTTTGTCATTTGTTTGTGCTAACATTATGATTAATTATTGTTTGTGTTGTTTGCTTTTATTCCTTGGTGTTTTGTCTTTCTATTTGTTTTTTTGTTTTCCTATTTTTTTATTTGTTTGTTGTGCCTTGACTTAGTCTAATTACATTCATTGGGTGATTCCTTCCACATTATACTTAAGTCTATCCATATTCATACGTCAACATTATTATCATGATTTTTATCATTGGTTTATTAATTATTGTATTTTGTGTCAATCCTTATGCATATTTTAGTTCCATTCTCATGGTTTTTTATATCATGATAAATACCATCACATGCTATAGCAAAACTCAGCTCAAGAATTATTACAAGCAATGTGGCCACGATATATCTCCTTGGCACTTGAAACATTCCTGATCTATCTAAATCATTCCCACATAAAGAGTAATTAAATTACAATAAAATTTTAATCCTTTCTAGTTATTATGTTGACCTCTATACTATCAAGATGCCCATATTCATCTTTCTCCTCTATATTAGCTCACTTTTACTCTATGACTGTAGATTCAGTTCATGAGCCCCATTTCCCAATTTTCCATCATCATTTAGTCAATTATTATAACCACCTTTAGTCAAATCATTGTATCTCATTCCACTTATACTACCAATGATTCTAACCACCTTTGGGAAAATCATTGTGTAGCATCCCACCAACAGAGCCAATGATTATAACCACCTATGGGAAAATCATTATGTTTCAATCTATCTAGAGGCTAATGATTCTAACCACCTTTGGGTAAATCATTATCTTTCTTATACCTAATTAGTGAACATTTTCATTATAATAATTCTTATAACCACCTTTGGGCAAACCATTATCTCTATCCACCCAACTGGGGCATGTTTTTATCCTACCAATGATTATAATTGACTATGGGCAAATCATCATTTTACCTTTCATGATTATAACTACCTTTGGTAAAATCATTCTCTTATTACCCTAATACTCTTTTTAATGATTATAATCACCTTTGGGGAAATTATTACCTTTTTATCCTACTTATGCTAATGATTATAACTGACTATGGGTAAATCATCTTATTTATCTACCCAACTAGGGTAGCTCCATATACCACTAATTATAGCCTCTTATGGGTAAATCAGTATTTTCCACTCCATTTCATCATTTTGGTCCCATCATTTCATCTTTTTAAGTGACCAATTTCTAACCCCTTTGTTAATCACTCCCTTAAGGGGCATCTATAGTTCATCTATTATTGTTGAAGTCATACACATACAAGACCTTTTCATTTCTTTGAGAAGGCATTACGATGCCTATATATTACAATGCCTTTCCAAATAGGAGCAAACTATAAACACTTAAAACTGGACACAACTAACTTTTTATTGGACTTCAGATTCCTATAAACCATTACAAATTAATCATAGGAATCATTAAACATCCCAAATTTACTTGTGCATCATTCATCAATGCTCAAAATCACATTGAGGCATCCCTAATTGGAGTATTCTATCATATTCAATAATAACTATTATAGCTCAAATTTAATCCCTTTGGAAGAGGGTTCTTCAGGCCCTTTTTAACTTTAGCAGAACTATGGGAACAACCCTAGGTTGTGGGTCACCTATGGTGGGGTTGAACCTCTAGAGTAGGTTGGATTCTTCTTTGATGATCACCTATGACTAATTTTTCATAGGGAAAATGGTTAGAAATGGAAAAGGGATCCTAATAAATTTAACTATGTGATGCACAAAATAAAAATGGGTAACTCCCATAAGGTTGAACCCACACTAGATCTACATAAGATAATACTAGCTCACATAATCTCAAGATCAAGTTGATTGTATAAGTGTTTCATGGAAGAGGTTCAGGAAGTAATGAATGCAAACAAAGAGGAGTTTTAAGACTCACTGAAAGCTCATGTTAATGGAAAAAATAACACTAATCTAGAACTAAAAATAGCATTGAAAACTCCCTAAACAAGGTCAAAAAGGGCTATGGATGAGGAATATTCTCCTTCACACAATGCCATAGTGTACAACTCACCAAACACAGATTCAAGGAAAAATATAGGTAAATAAAGTCCTATATTACATCAATATGTAGTTCTTAAAAATGTTTGATAGGGTCAAGCTTAATCAAAAGGAGCATACTTTACAATATCTCAAAGAGTCCCTTAGTTCCTCTAAAATTTCCAAATTAGACAGAACTAATCTCTAAAAATTTCAAATTAGAGAACCCCTTAAAAATGAAGAGAATGGGATATATAGAAGAGGGAAGAGAAAGAGAAAGAGAGAAAAGAGAGGGGCACATTGTCCATGATAATTGAATGAGCTCTAACTTTCAAGGGATGCCCCACCACCCCTTTATCCAATCAAGACAAGTCTATAATCAATAGTTATCCTATATTTGATCCAATAGTCTTCAAGTTATTCTCATTGGCTAAAAGATCCACTAGAATATAAGAACTTGTTTCACATGATGAGTCATGATTCTTTTAAGGATAAAATTTCTCCAAGAGCTTTGATTAGCATTGAATATTCTAACTACCTCTCCAACCACTAGATCCTCCTTTACTTTGATTTTGCACACCACCCTCCATTTATCCTCTTCCACTTGGTTTCATTATGAGGATAAAAATCCTCATGTTCATGTGTCTAATAAAGCCATGCCTAATTTTTCTTGAGTAGTGGTTTGTACCTACTTATCAAGGATGTGGCCATTTTGGAAGATAAAACACTCTTCCATATCTTGTTTATATCTTCACCTAATCTAACTCAGACATATACTAACTATAGATTGAAAACCAATCTAAATTATTGGTTTTTATATCACTATTATATCGATGAAAACTTATAGGCTATGTAGCCTGGCTCCTAAACTATATTTAGGTTTAAATAAATCTATTCTACCTTTGAATCTTGTGAAAAATAAGAGCTCTTTATATGTATAGGTCTCTTTTTGACAACTAGTCATCAAATTTTGATCTATATATTAGGTCTAAAAGACCTATTCTATCTTTATGACTCTCTAATGGTAGACCCTGATTCTTTAAATGTCCATCTAGTTCAACTCAAATCATGTCTAGACTCGGTTCCTTTGTTTTTTACCTTTCTTGAGTTGAAGACTGCCCTATTGACCTTCGTTGAAATGTCCCAAGATTGATCCTTTGTTATTAGTTGTCAATTATAACTTAGACTTTTTGAAATTTTGACCCATCTCACTCCATTGATTTTGATCTATATAATTGAGTGAGAGCCATCGATCTTTCCCTTGACTTATCAACATTATTCAAGCTGGTGCCACTTGATAGTCCCACATTTGCCTTTGGGATCTACTGTCACTCTATCTACTTTATACACTTATGCCATGTGGTGGTTTCTTGATCTCCTTGACATTTTGACTCATCTCACTCTATTAATCTCCCTTGGTATGAATGAGCATCAATTTTTGGATATGATTTAGTTTAAAAATAAATAGTTATATTCTAGGTCTTAAAATTAACATTTGTAAGACCATCATTTAATGTCTATGCAGATGTATTTGATATATTATACCATAAAATTTAAGCTCCAATGTATTTTTGCAGTGTCTTAAAGTTGACATCTATGTGAATGTATCCCATTAGTTGAAAAACTTTGAATATTTATATCTTGAAGCACAAAAATCATGAAGGGACCAAATTTGTTGGAGATGTTCCTGATATTAAAAATATTGTGTCCACTTGATCTACTAGTTCTGAGATATTTCTAAGTGGTTTAAAAAATGTTCAAGTGAGATCACCTATGTAATTTTTCATGATGCCCTGATGACACTCTGGTTCATTTGGCTACATATGGGAAAAAAATATCAAACTACCTGGGAGTCCAGCTTTGCACATGTATATCTTTTGTTATGCTTCATTACATGACCTAAAAATTAGAACATATTAACTTGGTAAAATTTTGAATAGACCATGTGATCATTTTATCTTGAGGTTATAACATGTGTGAGACATATCTTCATAAAACTACCCACTTAGCTTTATTTGATCTCCTTTGCAAATTGGCTAATTATGGAAACTTAGAGAATTTTGTTTGAGAGGCCAACTTTGGAACTCAATAACTTTTGCTCCCTTAGATGCATGTACTAAAATTTAGTGCATATAAACTTGGGACTAATTTTATCATAACCATATGACCAATTCTCCCTAACTCATCTACATGTATGAATGATAACATCAACAAATTACCTACTCAAAATTTTTGCCACTAGACCCAAAATGTCTAGATGAACACAACGAAGAACCAGGTGAATACTATGTACTTCCATACTCATTATAAGAATTATTAACACCCCATTGGGTCTATAAAACTTTGTACCTATCCTTTAAAAATTAAAAATTTAAACTTTAAGTTAACTTAAAGAGTTTCAAGATATTTTCAAATTGTATGATCCTTTTGGTCCATTCATTCCATCTAGAACTTTACTCAAGCTCTTTGATCATTTGACCAATCAAGAACTCTTTTTCTTTCTCTATATTAGGACCTTTAGAGACTACACTATATCTAGGTTATTTTTTATGTCGGCCAAAATGCCCCAAATTTATAGTGACTCATAAGGAAGCTTACCTACTATGCTTGAGAACCCAGACCAAATTGCCTTATCTAGCCCATTGGGCATGGAGTCCCCTACCTCTACAACTGAGCTAGTATAAAACTAAATACAAGGCTGACCCTTTATGGATAACCATTATTGAAGCAAAAGGACAACAAGAACAAAAATAAACAAGTACCCAAGGAACTTATGAAAGGGAAACATAGAATAGAAAGGAAACTAACCTAAAACAAAGCAAGGACAACTAGTCTACTAAACAAATGTGCATAAAGGAACTTGGAGAAAATCATGAAACTACCTATCCTAAACTAACCAAATAGAAAAGAACCTATACAAAACCATTGAATAGTTACACAAAGTAGATACCTTTCCTCACCAATCTAATATAATTTACAAGCTTGAGGGCAACCACCCAAATATGGAGGAGTGAATAATGAACATATTGATAATATACCTCTCCAAGAAAAAGAATAAAAATAAACTTACCCACCCAATGTAATTTATTAGACATATAAACATCTTGTAGTGTATAGGTAAGCTAATATTTCTCTTTTTTATGCTCAAATTTGTGATCTAAATTAGGAAAAAACTATTATGGTTCCTCCTTGTCATATTCCAACTGAGCTAGGTACCTAATAGGACATCCTCTTGTCAACACAAATGTTCAGCAACCAGATTTTACCTCTCTCTTATGCTTTGTTGATCCATAATTATGATCTTTAGGAATAATTAGGTTAGAGTCTTCTTAAAGCACATGTTCATATTGAAAGCTTTATTCATCCTTAAAGTTTTCCTCTAACACATAAAGTGGTGGTTCTTGAAGCTATATTGCATGAGCACTCAAGATGTCCTCTTCATTAACCTCACTCAAGGTTTCATCTTATTCCTCAACTGCATATGAGGGTTGATTTAACCATACAAGGTACAAAAAGACATCTTTGTCTTGCTCAAGGTTTGATTTCCCTTCCTTTATCTCCAATTCATCAAGGCTACCTTTTTTTGATAAATCATCTAGAAGTAAACCATCCTTTGGTTCTTGGTCCTGATCCCCTTCTTGATTTATGTATAATGGACCTTCAGTAGTCCATTCAAGGTATGTTCTATTTTCAACTTGAGGATTTTCCTCATCAAGATCCAAGTCATTAGTGTCAAATCCATGATAATAAGGTTAGTTTAAACTTGATTCTTCTCCTTTTAAATGAAGTGGTCTACCTATTATGATCTCCTCATCACAGACACTTGCATTGTCTTCTTCAAGTTCACCTATGACTACAAGCTCCTCCTCTATCCTTTGTAGAACAAGTTCCTTCTCTAAGAAGGAGATGGTGTGAGGGTAAAAAAGTTCACCTAGCTTGGATCTTATAAAAGTATCCTTCCAGCTAGGGACTTTGAATGGTCTCTTTGGTGGTTCTTCAATTGGTGCTTCCTTTTTTTGTATTCCTTTCTTGACTGATTCCCATGAGGGGAATGTGTAAGAAACAACCACCTTTTATTTATTTTGACCCTCTTCCTCTTTATTCATCTTCAGCTCTAATTCCTTAATTTGTCTATCTATATTCTCTTTAAAAATCCTATCTTTAAGGTGGTAAGTGGCCTCATGAAGATTAGGAACACAAGAGGGTTGGTATGAGATACAAGAGGATTATTGAGGAAGATAAGTGGGATTTTGGATATCAACTATAGTTTGTTCCATAAAAGGCTCATTTTTTCTTTAAAGGCTTGCTTGGATTTAAATCTAAGAAGGGAAATTTTTAGGAATACATGAAGAACTTAGAACATTAGAAGGGTCACTTAGAGTAGTTCTTAAGGGGATGGGTGGCATATATGAGGGCTAAAGTGGTGTATATGAAGACACATGAGGTTGGTGGAATTAGACATGTTGTCCATCAAGGCCTCTTAGTTTATCCTTGATGATTTAAATGTAACCACTTACATCCATTATCTCACTTGAGATGTTTTTCCAATGTGCTAAATCAATAGGTGTCCATTATTACTTAATTAGCTATAATGCATCTCTTATACCATGAATAATATGAATAGGTATATATTGACCTTATCCCATCTAATTATTAAGGTATATCATGTACGTTTCATATTCTAAGAGAATTTGTCTCCATATTGAAATGGATCTATTTGGGGAAAAAATAGGGATACCTTGAGCCTGAGAAGGCTAATAAACTAAATTTGAGAACCACTTGATGTGAATCCATAAACATTAATAATCTAATATGAAGGATGTTGAGGTAGAGAATAAGCATTTTGATACATACCAAATGATGGTGATTAGGAACTTGGGTTACTTACAACTAGTAGATTTTATTAGGAATCACCATTGATGTTAACTTGTTTGCTTCTAAAAGATGATTAGAGGAAAGACACACTAACAATCTTTCCAATATTTTAGACCTTTGTCCCACCAAGCATGATAGAAAATGTTACATCCCAAATTTTCACCCTTTGGAATATGTTTCTTCAATCCATTTCCAACTTGAGTATAACTATGGGAATAACCTCAAGTTATGGGTCACCTATGGTGGGGCTAAACCTTTGGATTAGGTTAGCTTCCTCTTTGATGTTCACCTAAAATTAATGCTAAACTAACGCTTCACATGGAAAAGGTATAGAAGGGAAAAAGGATCCTAATAAATTTAACCAAGTGATGCACCAAATAAAAATGGGGAACTCCCATAATCCTAAACCCATACTATATCTGTCAAGGACAATACTAGCTCGCACAATCTCAAGATCAAGCTGATTACATAAGTGTTTCATGGAAGAGGTTCAAGAAGCAATGAATGTAAATAAAGAGGATTTATAAGACTCAATTAAATATCACATTAATGGTATAAATAATACTAATCTATACCTATAAATAGCACTAAAAACTCCCTAAACAAGGTCATAAGTAAGGACCATAGATGAGGAAGATTTTCCTTCACACAATGTCATAGTGCATAGCTCACCAATCATAGATTCAAGGAAAAATATAGGTAAATAAAATACTATATTGCATCAAGAGGTATTTTTTACAAATTCTTGATAGGTTCAAGCTTAATCAAGAGGAGCATACTTTATAATATCTCAAAGAGTCCTTCAGTTCCTCTAAAATTTCCAAATCAAAGAGAACTAGTCTCTGAAAAATTCAAATTAGAGAACCCCTTACAAAATGAAAATAATTGGATATATATATGAGGGAATAAAAATAGAGATAAAAATGAGATAGGCACATTATCCATGATCATTTAATGAGATCCACATTTCAAGGGATGACCCACCACCCCTTTGTCTAATTAGGATAAGTCCATCATTAATAGTTAGCCTATATTTGCTCCAGTAGTCTTCAAGTTATTCTTATTAGCTGAGAGATCCCCTAAAATATAAGTGCTTGTTTTACATGATGAGTCATGATTATTTCAAGGATAAAAATATCTCCAATGGTTCTAATCAACATTGAATATTCTAACTACCTCACCAACCACTAGATCCTCCTTTGCTTTGATTTTGCATGCCACCCTCTACTTGTCATCTTTCACTAGGTTTCATTATGAGGAAACAAATCCTAAGGTTCATAGGTCTGATAGAGCCATGCCTAATTTTGATTAAGAAATAGTTTATAACTACTTGTTGAGGATGTGGCATTTTGGAAGATTAGACATTCTTCCATATTTTATTTATATCTACACCTAATTTAACCTAGACATATATTAATTATAGATTAAACACCAATATAAATTATTGGTTTTCATATCACTATTATATCTATGAAAACTTATAGGTTGCATAGACTATCTCATGGACTATAGTTAGGTTTAAATAAACCTATTCTGCCTTTAAACCTTATAAAAACCAAGAGCTCTATGTATACATAGGTATCCTTTTGATAAGCAGTCATTGAAACTTTAATCTATATATTAGGTCTAAAATACCTATTCTATCTCTATGTCTCTTTAATGGTAGATTCCAAGCCTTTAAATGTCTATCTGGTTCAACCTGGATCATGTCTAAACTCAGTTTCTTTATTTTTTACCTTACCTAAGTCAAAGACTACCCTATCAACCTTTATATAAATGTCCTAGGCTTGATCCTTTACTTATTTTATATTTATAATGACTTAACCTATTTGATGTTTTGACCCATCTTGCTCCATTTATCTTGATTTGTATGATTGAGTGAGAGCCATCGATCTTACCCTTGACTTGTCAACCTTATATGAGCTAGTGCCACTTGGTGGTCCTACATTTACCTTCAAGATATGCTATTAGTCTATCTACTTTACATTATTACACCATGTGGTGACTTATCTATCTCCTTGACCTTTTGACTCATCTCACTCTATTGATCTCCCTTGGTATGAATAAGTGTCAATCATTGTATCTATTTTAGTTTGAAAACAAATGGCTATTTATCAAGTCTTAAACTTTAAATCCACATGACCATCTTTTGAAATCTACATGGACAAATTTAACATCCACATAACATCAAATTTAAGCTCCAATGGATTTTTTTAGTGGCTTAAATTTAACGTCTATGTGAACTTATCCCATTATTTGACCAACTTTGATGATTTATATCTTGAAGCATAAAAATTGTGGAGGGACCAAATTTGTTGGAGATGTTCCTGATATTGAAAATATTATGCCCACTTAATTTTTTATATCTAATATATTTCTAAGTTAATTTTAAAAAAATTCAAGTGAGCTCACTTCTGTAATTTTGCATGACACCCTAACGATGGTCTAGTTCATTTGGCTAAGTATGGGAAAACACTATCAAATTTCCTGGGAACAAATATTTGCACATGATATATTTTGTTTCACTTCATCACATGACTTAAAACTTAGCACATATTAAATTGGTACAAATTTTAACATACCCATGTGATCATTTTATTTTGAGGCTACCACACATGCGAGATATATCATCATCAAACTACCCACTCAGCTCTATTTGAGTTCCTTTGTAAATAGGCTAAGTATGGAAACTTAGAAAAATTTGTTTGAGAGGCCAACATTAGACCTTAAAATATTTTGTTTTATTTAGATGCATGACCAAAAATTTATCACATATAAACTTGGGACTAATGTGATTAGAACTATATGACCAATTCTCCCTGAATCATCCACATGTGGCAACAATAATGTCAATAAACTACCTACTTAAAATTTCTACCACTAGACCCAAAATGTCTAGATGAACATAGTGAAGAACTAAATGAATACCATGTACTTTCATACTCATTCCAATCACTCTTGACACCCCATAAGGTCTCTATGACTCTGGACCTATCCTTTACAAATTGATAATTTACACTTTAAAATAACTTAAAGTGTTTTCAAAGCTTTTCAAGTTGCATGATCATTTTGGTCCACTCATTCCATCTAAAAAATTTCTCAATCTCTTTGATCATTTTCCCAATCAAAAACACTACTTCTTTATCTGCATCAAGACCTCTAGAGATTGCACTATATCTAGGATGTTTTGTATATGGGACAAAAATGGCTAATAATAACCTCTCATAGATTCATCCCTAATCACTTTTTGGTATTATAATAGTCAATTTGGACTATGGACCTATTAAATGGGGCACTTTCACAATTAAATCAAATATTGAAAGAGCTAAAAGGCTAATTATAATTAATTAATAAGCTAAACTAAGTTAAAATCCTAGTTGAATTATCTATTTAAAATTAATGAATATCTAAAAAAGGAAATTCAAAATATCTTAGATTTTCATCATTGCCTTTATGAGTTGTCAAGCTCTTTGAACATATCCTAAAATATCTAATTTTGAGATCCATGCCTGGTAATTGTAAATCATAATTACTTGACAACTATTAACTCTACTGGATTTAGATTTGACTCACCTAGGTTTAGTTTGAACCCATTTCAAGCCTTAAATCAACCCTAACTCACCTTGGGTGAGAATTAATTATAGAGGCTATAAATACAAGGCCATACCTCTTCATTTCTAATCTTAGATATTGTAGAGTTATTATGCAATATTTATGCCATAAGACTCATACCAATAGTGTTATAATGTAAAAATATTAAGCCAATAAATCAAAAGCCACATCAAATCCATGGTTCCAAGGAGATAAGGATCCAACAAGCTTCATTTACCAAAGACTTCTTAATGTACAATATGATCAAGCCACCTAACAAAGCATTTAGATCTCCCAAGGAAGGTAAAAGAGTTATTGTCTTTTATTTTTTAGTTTTGCTTTTATTTGTTTTTTATTACTAAGCTCTCCCTAGTATCTAGTCTATAAGTGTAAGTGTTAGTGTTTTTATTTGATTTTTCATTTATTGAACTAAAACTATACTAACCTCCCTTATTGGATTCCTATGATCATACATGGATGTCACTTCCATAGTCATGTTACTCCCTAGAAATAAAAATGGGAATGCTTATCAATTATTTTTTATCCTCTAGGTATTGCTGGTAAGGATGAAAGTAGGAAAGCATACATAACCTTATCCTTCAGGTATACACATAGGAAATAAAAAATTCCTTTAACCGAATTAATTTAGTGTGTTGTCAAGCAAAATAAATAAATGACTAGAAAATGATTCCAAAAATAGGATTTTGGCCAATTCTTGTACCAATCATCATGCACATCAAAATATTAGTAGTTTTATGGAATAGACCTTTGATTAATCATCTTTTCAATCACATAATTTATTATTTTAATGAAAGTCTTCAAAGTAAGACAAGAACACAACTAGCTTTGACAAAGTCACCTCTATGATAATTAGAACAAAAGGTTAGTTTAAATCAATAAGTATGAATAGAAAAATAGAAAAAAGTCACAACTTTTCACACTATAAATCAAATTGGAAAATTTGGGGGTAACCTATAATAATGACATTAGTAGTTTTGGCTCTTGATCTTTAATAAGCAACCTACATGGCAATCTGTTAACAATTATTAATTTTGGTCTTTGATAGTCGTATACCTACAAGTTAGAAATAAAAATCATCCCTCTGTTTGTATAATTTTCCTTTTGATACTTCTAACATTATAAAATAATCAAGATGATTAAAAAAAATTATTAATTATATAATAACACTCTTAGTATATTTTACTATAGACTTATTAATGAGACAACTAAATTGGTTAAATTATGAACAAAATAAGGTAACTAGACTATGAGGTTATATAACCTCATAGTCTTTTTTTTTATTAGGTAAAAAAGTAGGTTTGACAAGAATATGACAACCTAATAGTTAAAAAAGTAGCAAAATATAGTAGATTAAACCCCAAGGGCTAAAAATAGACTACAACCAAAACTATAGGAAGATAAAATAAAAACAAAAAGTAGAAGGCCATAAATAAAAAGCAAAAAGATGGTATTACTCAAGGGGCCCGGTGTCCTCCGTGAGTTCCTTGCTAGGAGCATGATTATCCACATTATTATTATTATTATTATTATTATCATCATCATCATCATCATCATCATTTGATTTCATAATTATTATTGTAAGTTTATTTTATTATTATATGGATTGAAAACATGTTCCATCTCGTTATTCACATTATCCTTATATTAGCTCCAAAATTTATATGTTTTACTATCATACAAGAAATTTTTACACTAAATCTTCCATACATATCTACCTAATGGAAACTTCATATTGAGTGGGCATTTTTCTCAAAGTTATCTTTGTAAGGAGCATCCCTGACAAGAAATGAAAAGGTTGCATAAATGTTTGACCAAATGACTAAACAAGATGTCATCTCATGGAATGCCCTAACTATAGCTTATAGAGGTGTCTAAGCTAATCAATTAAGCATAGCTTGTGCCAAAATTAAGAACAATGTACAAGAATCTATTAAAGTCGAATTGAAAGTAAATGTTTGTTAGTTGTTGAAATAATGTGGAGGTTGAATAAAATCACATGGACCTTTTGAAAAAAATATCTCAATGAAATGTGTTGACTAGGATAGGGATGGTTAGAACTTTGATAGGTGAAAAATCTAAACTATCATCTAGCCTGTGTTAAATGGCAAACTACAAAATAAGGTATGGACATCTATCAAACATATTGAAAGCAATTTTTTGTCAAATGTTTTAAATGCTCATCATGATGCATATTTTAGAATCACTTAGAAGGCTTGTGTGATGTTTTTCCTAGAAAAGGGCTTGAAATAAATAAAATAAACAAAAAAAGGGAGGAGAAAACCCAATGAGTTTAAGGTTTGAAACTTAATTACCTTATTTTTTTCATAGCCTAAGTACCAATAGTATGCAATGTCTTTAAATAAATGATTGGGTAATCCACTTCCCATAGTATGCAATTATTTTAGTTTTAAATAAATGGGTATTCTCATGTGGTATTGATAATTTTATCCAAATGTAAGTAAAAATCATTTAACCTCATCAGCGTGCCTTTGATAGCATCCCCTAGTATGCAACATGTGGATGGATTGACAAAATGCCTCAAATAAATGTGGTATTATAGATTGTGATGATTTCAATATGTCAACTCAATAAACTTCTAGTGTATGTCAAAAAAATAGTGTTTGAGTAGGGTAGTTATCAAATCATAATTTATGTGTCATATGTTATATTTTACCTACCAATAGAAATGAAGCAATAACCTTAAAAATGATGGTTTTTATCTATGATATCTAGTGTAGGTTAGACATTTTATCAGGATTATAGAAACACCATTAAAATTTTGAAAAAAATATAATTAGATTTTAAGAAAAGGTATGTTTCTTATATAATGTAATGACTAAAAAATTAAAATTGATATACCAAATCTTCCAACATTAGTGAAATCAAATTTTGGGCTATATCTCAATGTCACGCTTATTAGAAGTTTTATTACACCCTAGTCGATTTGATTTTTCTCATAACACCTATAAGCATTAGTACCTACATAAAAATAGTGTTCTGGTTAATGATTTAAGAAAATAATAGTTGAATCACAGTAGAACTTAACATAACCTAAAGACCTAGATATATAAAAATAGAAGTTTGATAAGAAAATTTAAAACTTTTTTTTTTAAATAGTGTTTATTTGTTGTCTATTAGGATTATCATTTGATATCAACACAATAAAATAATAAATTATTATTGATTATATTAGTGAATTTAAATTATCCTATGTTTCTAGGGTTTACACAATAGATTGACACTATCATGCCTCCCAAAACATGAATGTGTTCAATAACATATTGCATAATAATTTTCTAGAATTATGTTCACCTATCCTTCTTTTATAAACCCTGAAAGTTTTTCATAACACACTAGAACATCCAAAGGGTAAAAACCAAAAGGAGGCTCCCATTGTGGTCACCAATGTATTACCTAAAATTTGGGTTTTAATTAGATTTAAACATGCAAGAGGATATTAAAATATATCCAAATTCAAGAGTAACCTCAAAATTAGGTAAAGGAAAATGGAATGAAATCAATAATAATAAAAATAAAATGATTTTACTTTAATTTATGCAAACATTCATCTCCAAATTTGATCAAGACATGCCCAAGATAAAATGATAATGCTTAATGGATTGCCTTGTAGACTCGTATTTATGGACATATTGTTGTTGGCTTGATCCTTGAAATTTTTTGATAGCATGGACACATTGATAGCATAATATTGGCCTTTTTAATTCCTCCCCTCTCCATTTCATGGAGGATGGGATGTGTAAATAGAAGGGTGTTGGATGAATGGATGGTGGTTATTAAATGTTGATCTTGGGAAGATCAAGGGCTAGGAAATTTTTAAGGAATTAAAAATTCCTTGGGGGGAAACTCATTTAATGAGCCATTGAATTAAAAATTCATTATAAATTTATAGAGGAGAAGGTTAAGGGATCTAGATTAATTACAAGACTTTTAGAGGTAGTTAAGGGTGTTAATGAGAGTTAGTGGGGGTTTTAAAAGGAGATTTATAGGAAATTTGATTTGGGGTAGTGAGGATATTTGGAATTTAAAATTATAAAAGGTCATAATATGGGTTAGTAGGTTAATGGGATGATAATAAGAATGTAATAAGATAATTAATGATACATGGTATGATTTAAAGGTCAGGGTGGTGAAGAAGATATGAAGGGGAGTTAGATTAATAGCTAGGAAAGGGATTAAATAATGAATAATTAGATGGAATGAAGGTGTAATTAGATGGATTTTAAATGATATTATATGAGTTATTAAGATGAGTGGATTAATATGTATATAATACTTAAGCTTGTTCAATTAAATAAGTTTCATTTCATGATCTCACATAATATGTCACAAGTCATCAAAGGATTTGAAATTTTTGAAAATGATGGACTCATTTAATGGAGCAAGCAAACTTTTATTTATTGTGTCTTGAAGCTCTTTATTTTCCATTTGGTTTGTCATTTTGGCCAATATTATCTTACATCTCAAGACATATTCATTGATAGGTTCATTGGTTCCTTGTTTGATTTTTTATAATTTGGGCATATGATAACTTTTTGATAATGTTGATAGATAAGTGTGCCAAAATTTGATCTATAAGAGGATTGAATGATTTTGGTATTGATAAATCATAAAACCTCATTAGAGCATAATCTTTAAGGCTCCTTGGAAATATTTTAGTCTAAATTTTATCACTTGAGGCATAATCAAGGCATGATGCATAGAAAGATATGAGATGTTTTTTAGGATCACCCTTGCCATCATAAAATGTGAAATTATGTGAAATATAATTAATAGGCTAGGTGTGAAAAGATATTTAAAGTGTAAGAGGGTTATACAACACCTCTAGTGAATCAATAACATAAAGTGACTACATATAAATTTTTTCAATATTTTTAACCTTATATTGATATAGTTTTATAGTTTGAATAAGATATTTTGCATTTTGATCACTAAGGTTTTAAGTTTGAGAATTCACCAAAGGAGGTGTACCCATAATTTGAGTTGATAGAGGTATTGAAACTAGTAACTGGGTTGAAGTGCCAATATTTCCCATGTAGGATGTATAATAGTATGATTTTTTTAGGGGGGGGTAAATGGTGTAAACACATATATCATGCCCCCAAATGAAATTATTGTGTTCTCAAGGGGAGGGTTACAAGAATATGGGGATATCCCATAACCCCAATGACATGATCAATAGATGCACCTAGTTGTTCCTCTATGATTTTTTTTTATTTTAGTTTCCAACATGGTTTTTATGATCTCATAAAGATATTGAGGATTTTATGAATCCACTCTAGAAACATATCAAGAGCTTATATTTGATCTTGATATATATATTCATGTTTATTATTTACATTAAATTCATTATTTTCATGATCATAATCATATTCTATGATAACTTTGTCAATATTTTTCTCAATTTCATTATTGAAATTTTCATTAGGTATAGGATTTGTTACTTCATTAATTTTATCCATCTTAAGTAGACAATGAGGAAACTCTAAGTCTTTGATAGAAGGATCAACTAATCTAGGTATATGCATACGTTGCATACAAATAATAGAGTAAATATAGAAAAGTATAGTAATGGAAAACATAAAAAGGTTGAATATCATAAGGCAAGCTAGATTTTCATAAAGAGTTAGGGTCACCAAATGTTTAACCCTAAATTTAGATAAAATAATTATCTAGGGTTAAGGCATATTAGATTAGCTTTTACATAAGGATGGTTAACTAATCTAATGAGAAGGCCAATTAATAGAAAATAAGATAAATAATATTATAAGTTATATAAATAATATTGATAAAAATAGTAAAGTACAACTATTGATAAATATTACAATAAAAGGGAATAATTGATACTTAGCTAGTTTATTATACTCATGCAAGTCTAATCTAGAATAGGCTAGAAGTGGATTAGAAGGTGATCCTAGAAAAATCATCATATTCTAAGAGTATTCATTATGTGGATTCAGACACATATGTTAGATATAGTCAATTGCATCAATGCAAGTATCTAATTGTAATGCAGGTGTCTAGTACATAATACTAATTGGATTTACATATGACTAGTTAGATCCTTCTAGGTTTTATGTTGCCTTTTTTCTTATGTATGAATATCATGTACATAGGTTGTTTCTCTTTTTAAAATGATCATACGCTAGCTTCCACACCCTTAAAATGATTATGGGAAAATTAGGTTAGTGGGCTCATTATGTCAAGTTACCCCAAGGACTCCTTTGTCAATTGGTGTTGCCTACATAGCCAATACTTTGAATAAGACCTTAAAATTATGTAGTTCTTACCTACATTTTGGATTGTTTGTGTATCAAGATTCAACATGTGATAATCAATGGCATGCAGTGACCTAACTTGTAACTTGGAAAATATGGCTCATAGACTACTCTTTGAATGCTTTAGACTTATGGAAGTACTACTCCCATGACTTGTATGGAAATAAGGATAATAAGGTAGTTTTTCTCACTTGAATACTTAATTTAATTTTCCTTGATATCTATGTATGTGAGTTTTATGTTATTTCCAAGTGATTTCAAGGTGAGGAATGAATGAGGGTTGAAATTATACATATACTAATCCATTTTATAAATATCATGCACTAATTACTTATTTCAACCTCTAGGATATATTTAATTTGAAAACTATATGATTTTTGGGAACTAAACACTTTGCATAAATGTTGGACACTTACATCAACACAGATGTCTTTCTAGGATGCAAGTGTCCAAGAAGCTAAAAAATAGGTGTAGGTCCAAAATTGGAAATGAAGGATAATAATGAGTTTTAGATATTTTTGCACAATATAAAAGGCATGGTCATCATAATAACAATGGTTATAGTAAGAGAAAAATAAGTAAGGCACAAGGAGATAGTGAACATGATCCTTTTTATAGTGGGAAATTCTATAATAGAAAGGTATATCCATGATGGATATTTGAAAATATATAAGACTAATTTACTACATAAATCAAATTTTAGTAACTACACCTGAATAACACTTTGATGTAATAAGCATTGGAGTATGAGTCATCTATGTAAATACATTATCTTCCTTTTATCTCTTTGAGTAGAGTGAACCTTAGTAGGTTGTTCAACTAATTGTAACATTAGTGGTGTTGGATGAGGAATAATATCTTATTGAAGAGGATATTCATATTAAATACCTAAAATTATGACCACCCTAATACCATGTATATACTTCATAAATATATGTAGTGAATATTGTATTACATGTATCTTATGTATCCAAGGACATCATAATAACATGTCAAATCACCCTATAATAGATAAAACTAAAAATATAATAGAAATTATGGAAGGACCCACTTGAAGTGGTAGTGCAACCCTCCCAAGAAAATTATATTTTCATGCATTAGATCCCTTGATCATCTTTTTTATATCCATGAAATACATTGTGTATATATAAGACTACTAAGGAGTTTCATGTTTCAAATATTTTTAATTGAACCATTGTCTATCATGACATTTTGTATAGGTTACAAATCAATGTATACATATACAAACAATGCCTCGTCAAAATACTCATTATCAATAATCTTGTGCTCATAAAATGTGTATGGTATTATATTTCTCCCAATAAAGTTATATTTTTAACCATTTATTCCCTTAACCTTATTTGTTATATCCATAGAGTCTACTTGTGTATATCCAAAACTAGTAAGGAGTGTCATGGTGTAAATATTTTCACTTGAATGACTATCTACCATGACACTATGTTTGGGTTGAAAATTAATATACACACCTAAAAATAATACCTCATTATAATATTCATCATCAATAATATCATGCTCATTAAATGTGATAGTATGTTTGTGTGCCTTTAAGGTATAAACTATGTCAATAATACCATCTATGGGATGCTCTTCCTCAGATTTAAAAACATACAAAGTCAAAGGAAGATGTGCATTATAAGTCATATGAATTATTTTAGTAGTATTCTCTTATGTTGCATGATTGGAAAAGGGATAGAATAATATTTTTAACTTTCATTCCTGTTAGGTTGTACTTTTGAATCATTTGTAAATGTGTTAAGATCCTTTAATTTGTCATGTATCAAAAATTGTATCTTATGTCACAAACTAATGTATCCATTATTAAAATGTCCTACACACCTATGATAATGAAAATATGCATTTCTATTTAATCCCTTAGATTTAGTCTTATTCATATAAACCTATTTAATGGGAGGAAGATATATAATATTAAACTCAAATAAATTTTGTAATACCTAATGAGGAGGTTTTGGTAAATGTAAAAATTTCCTCCTTGGTGGAACTGAGAGCACAAGCTGATTATTTGGTTGTGAGATTGCATTAATTTTTTATTTTGCATCATTCTCATTATCATTCACCTTTAATTTTAAAGTTGGTTTACTTGAAAAAATTTACTATAAGTGGTTGGATAGTTACAACCATACTTTATCTTATTCATTGCAATAAGTTTAACTTCTATATCCTTAACTACATGACATAGGTTATAAAAATATTGGAATAACTTGAACATAATAGACTCATGTAGAGGAGTAAGAAAAATATTCTTCAATATATATTTTAAATCATTATCAACCATTGGATTTATCATTTTAGAAAGCATATTCTTGTAATGGAGAACACAATCATTGGTAGGGTCATTGTTCCTTGATTAAGTTTTTCAATTTGAGCATAAGACATATTCTCATAGATATTGATTGAAAACTTTTCTTGAAATTTATCAACCAAAGGATTAAAGGTCCAAATTGATTGGAAAGGGAGATCATAAAACTAACATGAGGCATAGTTATTAAGACTAAACAACTAATTCAATAAATTGGAGTTGGATAATAGTCCAAACATGATACATGAAAGGTTCAAATACATTATTCTATATTACCCTTGCCATCATATAATGTAATCCTAGGTGACACAAAACCTATCGATAAGGGATAAGATGAAATTTCAAAAGCTAGTGGATTATGTAATAATGCATGAGAATCAATGGTGTTGTAGTAACCCAACACACCCCATTCTCAAGTTTCAAATAAGGGTCCATTTATTTTATGGTCCATATCAACCTTAGGAATTTTAATATTGACTCCATAGGCATAAGCATAAGGGTTTTTTCAAAGTATAAATCATGCTTCAAAGTTATGAGAAGAAAAATCAAAGTTATGTATAATCCATATTCATTATCTATATTTTGCCTTTGATTTTTCATTAATTAAAAATATTATGTACATGTCAGGGTTTTAATTTAAATATTAATTAGGTTAACATTTTGTGTTCTAGTTTATTCTTTGCTTAGGCCTTGTCTTGAAAAAACTATTCTATTTTTTATTTTTCACCTTCATGACACATATGGGCTCATTTTATCTTTCTAAATAGATTATCCCACTAAACTAGAGCCCAAATGCCAAGCAAAAATCACCTACGCAAGTGGGTCATAGGGACCCTACCAAATGTCACCATCCCACTAACTCAGAGCTCTCATATATTTTCACACTATATAAAGCCTAATTATATATATGAATAGTGAGATCCATCCGCATTTCACCATCTTGATAACCTAAAGATAATTTTAGAATATTTCATTATACAATCATTTGGGATAAGCAGAACATCAAGATCCATCCAAGTGTCATCATCTCACTAGCTTGGAGATGATGTTAGTAAAGTTCATTTTATGATCATTTTATAAAAGTGGAAAAAAGAGAGTCATCCATGTGTCATGATTCCACTAATTTTTAGATGTCTCAGTTCATGATAATGAATTTACACTCTATGTAATTGAATCACTAGGATCATGACAAATGTCACCATCCTACTAACCTGAGGTTAGGAGAATAAAGTATAGTAGGCTAGAGTCCAGTTATACGCAAAGTAGTGATATGCAACCACATCTCTTTTAGCCACACAAAAAATAACAAAGACATGAATGTTAAGCCAAAAAACATGAAAAAGGGGCATCTATCATATTAAGTTGGCAAGGCAGCTAGGAGAAGGGAAAATAAGCCACATGGAAATAAAATTGACATAAATTGGCATTACAAAATCAAAAATCAAATAATAAAAGTAGACATGAAATGAAATGAAAGTCATTATTTCCATTACTTCACATGAATTGGTGACTTAGTGCATTCAGTTATCAAAGCTAGAGAATCTAAAGCAATATTATTCACTTTACAATACTTGATTTGATCAAATTGCCTTATAGCTACCAAGTGTGAAGTGTGAATTCAAGCTCTATAGTGAACAATATATTATTATGAATTCTAGTTCTATATTAATGAATAGGTCCTAAAATTTATAGATAATATACCTATTCTTACGTAAGTTTCAATGGCCTCATCATCTCACACTCCTACATATTCAATTGATGGGATAACTAAATATACATATACAATGTTTGATTTAGTAACTCTTAATCATGATTTCAAACTATTTTTAAAATTTTGGGAGGAAGTTGATGTTTTAGAACCATATAGGGTGGAAGACTAACTTTTTATTTTTATACAGTGATATGGAGATGACCTTTTGGTAATAAAGGCAGTCAACTTACATAATGTTTTAGCTAAGCCATAGGTAATGCCCTACATTGACTTACTATATGATTTATTTTTAAATGGGAAAATATCTATAAAAATACTAAATTTCTAACTTAACAATACTTATATAGCCCAAATAAGTAGAAATGTATTCAAAAAGGTATTATAAGCTCCATGTTTAGGAGATAATGTATGGGTATGACATGGTCAATTAATAAATACTTGTAAACAATATACCTAGAAAATTTTAATAATGGGCTAACAACCCAAGAATATTTGTGACTCAAGGCCTTATTTACTTTATTCCCATAGTCACCTTCATACTATGGGTAAGGATTAGTATGGCCTTATTAAATAGAATATGTCTTCCCAATCATTTCTTGTGACAATGAGATATGGGTTCCATTACTAGATATAATCCTGACTTCTAAAAAAATCATTGCCTTAGGGGAGATAATCAACTTCAATTTGATTAATCTAATCGTAAATCTAACAAGCTTACTAGATGGAAACTTCTACATGATGTCTTATTTGGTAGATGATGTAACTACTATAGTACATTTAACCTATGAGGAACCCTATAAACCATCTACATATTATCCAAAGAATATGATTCATGATGATTTCAATGTCCCCCATTTTCACAAACTTAGAAATCAAATATAAAGGTTGACGAATAAATTTTACCCTATGGTGTACCAGGCTATCTATGGAAAAAACATGCCTAGATTATCAAATCCCATAAAGAGAACTATTCAAAAACTGGGCAATTATTGGTTTTATCTTGAGTGTACCATAATCAAGATAGAAGGCACCAAGTCACACCCTTGTATTTAACATAAATCATTCTTGACAAAGTGGTTGAGTAAGAAATTACTTATTAATTGGCTGATAATGATGTGAAGTTAGGAAATGTTAAGCAAGCAATTGTACACACAATTGCTCTCTACATTGGTTGATTCTAGTATACAAGGTTGGATCACCTTTAGTATATGGGTAAATTAGGGTACATTCTAGATTAAAATGGTCACCATCTAGACATTAGGATCCTAGGAATAATGTTAGGGAACACAAACAAATATGAGAAGAAGGTAAGAATCAACTATGGGCACTAATCTTATATTCATGATAATATATTCATGAATGTCAATGATGATATTGAATTTGCTATATAGATACACAAAGTAAACATGTCAATGATTATATCCCAACAAATCCAATATGATACTATAATTATTGAGGAAAACACCATGAGGATTGAAAGATAATAATGGGTTTCTACAACTATTCATGGTCCACCTCCTCAAACAAAATAAAATATTCAAGAACAAGTTGGTCCATCTGGGGAATCAAATGCTGAAGACATAGCTAAGGTTTCCTAAGTCTTCCTTACACATTAAATTTTTGTTTCCCTTCCTTATCATACAACTATCATAGAGCAATATACAAGTTATATTGGAGTAGATGTGAACCATAGTGTAGCAAGTAAGTCTTCAAGCTTTCCTTCCTCAAATCCCTATTATTTTTCCTCCTTTATCACCACATATTGTAATAACATCACCAATAGCAGTGCCCTAGCCTCTTAGGAAACTATATTCACCTCCCATTATTCCCCTAGTAGTTACTACCACTCCCACTTCAATACCACCTACTACCACTATAATCTCTTCATCCCCCACTCCACCTGTTGTACCCAACATTCCCCTTTTCTTCAAGAAGATATGGGGACCCACTTTTTTTGGATTTTGTCCTTGTTTGTTGAGCCTTTTGTCTACATATTTGTACAAGTTCTATCGAATTTATCCTTAGTATTTACACTTGGAAGCACAAAAATATAGATATTATACATTTTTTTGGACTAACAGAGTAATGCCTTTTAAGAGATTTTTTAAACTATGCAGGCTTTTTGGGAGTTATTTTTATCCAGAGAAATTATTCAAGACTTGGTCTTTGAAAATTTTTATTGGGCCTTCTTTTTGGGAACTTATTTTTTAATAACTTGTGTTCAAGTCTTACTCATCAGATATTATGTTCAGAAGTTTTGTTGGACTTTGTGTTTGGAAGTTTTAGTCATAGTTTTCATGCCAGACATTATGTATCAAGTTCTGTATTATAATTTTTGTTCAAAGCTTACTTTTTGGACATTATGTATTAGATTTTTTGTTTGGAAATTTTTATCATTACTTTTATTTGGTATTTTTTATCAAAAAAATTATCTAAAATAGTCATCATCAGCTTTATGCAATTTAGAGATTTTGCTCAAAGCTTTTGTTTAGACATTTTGTTTGAACATTTATTCTAATGTATTTTAGTCTTTTGGGATTTTTTTTGGATTTTTTATTTAGTATTTTTTTTAGGATTTGTGTTTGGAATATTTATTCAGATATTTTGTTGGCTTGGTCTTAACACAAAACCTGACTCTCAATTCCTAACTACTGAAATCCCTCTAGACTTAACCAATAAAGCAAAAAATACTTGTCAAGGATGCGTGCCAACTAAACTAATGAGTTTTGAAATATATAGGTAAAAAAACATATGAATGTTAGACATTAAAAATTCATGAAATAGAAGTGAATGCTAAAGATATATGCATGATGTACAGTTATAGACATATTCATTGCTCACAAATAAATTCAAAATCAACTACTATCTTATGAACAAAATCCCTAACTACCTACAAATCCATTACAAGCAAACAATCAACTAGAGGAAGGGAATTTTTCATAGAGAACATAAATAGACTTTGATCACTGCACATAATTTCAATGGCATCATCTTACAAGAGCTTTAGGGGAACACTTCCACCATCCCTATTCTCTATCAACGATTCAACAGAGTTCATAGACATAATATATAATGCAACTATATCTGATAATAGGCATGGTAATTACTTGGAATTTTGGGATGTTGTGGATGATGTTGACATGTTTTCATTGGAAGAAAATATATCCTCCATAGAGTGATAATTTTTTATAAACTTATTGGATCTTAAGAGGTAAAGACTACACTTTGTGGTGCCTAAACCTATGATCATGACCTGCATAGACCTTTTGAAGGATTTATTCTTTTCTAGGAAAATTAAATAGGATGCATTTTTTCACCACATAGATTGCCAAAAATTTATTTCCTACATCATCGAAGATGGATTTCAAAGGTATCTATATCTACCAGTTTCAGATGCAATTTTTGATAAACATAGGTTGGTTACATGGATCCAACATATTTCAATGAACAAAGTAATAAACTCATGGCTTCTCCCTAGGGATACAATGACCTTGAAAGGAAATTATCCCACCCCCATTAAAAAATTTAGAATGGGGGTGTGTGTTAGGATGGAATTATTAAATAGGATGTATGACATGCCTAGCATCCATTTTCTCAATTTGGATTAAGTATAATTACTATATATGATAATGACCAATGATGTAACTTTTTCCTTGGGAGAAATTATGAGCTTCTAATTAAGAGATCAATTTATACATAAGATCAAGTGGCCCACTCTATTTTGACACTTATATATGATGTTTATCTTCTAGATGCCATAATGGGTATGGTATATAAGGACCTTGGCCAACTTTGGAGCCTGGTCATAGATTGTATCAAAAATTAGATTTGTGACTAATATCATTTCATGAAAATTTATGCATACACAAAACACACAGTCTGAATTTCCATAGACATCTATCCTCAAGTATGGTAGGCAATTCATGGGACTCCACTACCTAAAAATTAGAAAAAACATAACAACTACACTAACTTCTCAGGGTGACTACTAGTTGTATCCCAATTATATGATAACAATGATTACTAGTCATAAAGTCCACCCCCTACACCTCCTCAAGTATGTACCATATAATCTAGTAGAGTAATAAATTATGTATCAACTATAGTCAAGTTTCAAGGAAGATTTGATAAAAAAAGAGAATCACATTCTATGGATCATTTATGATCATTGGTAGAAAGTGTTTCACATAGAGGAAGAACTTTAGAGACATTGATAATAACATAAAGAGCTATCACTTTCCCACCATGCCACATAGGGACTAGGATCCCCATGGCCATATATAAAATCATATTCAAGGCTTTGGTATCCCATATCAACATGTCACTTATGACCATGATTTTCTATTTTTGAATGTTTTGGATGATGCCTAAGTATTATAGAGGATAAAAGTTGTAGGCCTAAAGGAGGATCATCTTAGGATAATTTAACAAGAGCCTTAAATTTTAGTGAAAGAAATAAAGACTTGGTTTCCACCCCCTAAAGGATGGATAACTTTAAAATTTTGGAACAGTGAGGCCCCATAGAAAATAGAGGTATAAGGGGAGACTTCATAAGAACTTCCATTTTTATTAAAATATATTAAGAAATAGCCTGGGTTGATTGAGCTTGATCCCAGGCGAGCTTTAGGGGATCTAATTAACTTGGATTCCTCTAATGAAGAAGACATAGAGCACCTAGTTGTAGTTATATTGAAAATGCCTATATATACACCCCAATTGTAGAAATATACATTGTTAGGGATAGTTTTAGAATAATTTTATACCTCAATTTAGAAAGGCTCTTCCTTGGAGGTAAAGACCACCATTTATTATAGGAGGAAACCAAGGGATCCCCTCATAGATATTCTAATAGTAGATCAATTTTAGGGCTTACCTTCAATTCTTAAATAACAAGTGGAGGTAGAGAAAGAACTTGATGAAGAAGAAGAACTAGAAAAATCCAAGGCACTAAGACTTATGGCTAATAAAGGGAAAGCATCAATCATGGATGATACAACAAGTAAGATGGCTTAGCCTTCAGACCCTACTTCCCTAGTTTTTTCATATGTTCTTATTTTCATATCAATTCTAATAAGTGTTATTTTGAGGACTCCCAAGGTGAAGGATTCCCTCTCCACCCCTGATATTTCATTTTCTTATTCTATCTTGCATATTCCTTTACTTACTTCCAAGATAGAAAAGTATTCTACTACTATCATTGATCCATCTCCCCCCATAGTGCCACCCACATCCATTGTTGCTTCTAATAGTATTCCCTCTAGTACTACCATAGTCAAAACCATAAAGAAGAAAAGGACCACTAATAAAGTTGAAATAACCCTAGCCACTTCCCAACTTCATGTTTCTTCTACACAAATCACTTTACCAATGTCAGCCACCATTTTATCCTAAGAGACCACTATCAAGACCTTAGGTAAGGGAAAAGGGTTAACTAAGTCATTACAATCCATTTAATCCCTTAATATAGAGGTGTGGATTGGTCCAAGATCATTTTTCCCTCCCTTCCTAACATAGTCCTCAAGGGAGCAAAAGAGCAACAATCAATAGAAAATATTGAAGTATAGGTTATAGCTAAAAATGTGTAATAAGTAGACCCTACCCATCTAGTGATTCCCCTATGGATGATTGATATTAGATCTAAGGATTCCCAAATGCCCAATTTCAATATTACAAAGCTCCCATCAATAATAACCCTATTTTATAAGCTCTTTAGGAGCATTCAAAGGGTTAAAAAGAGTAAGTTAGAAGATGAAGCTAGAAGGGAAATTATTATTGAAGAGATCCAAGAGGTATATACCTTGTCTAAAAGGTAGAACAAAAATTTGGGTAGTCCCCTTACAATGAAGATTTTAGGTCCCTGGTTGAACCCATAAATATTCTATGGTAGCATTGCATTAAGGGGTATAAATGGCAAAACAAGAGCTAGAACAAGAACTAGAACATATCAAGGAACAATAATAGATAGTTCATAGTCTAGTAGGAATTGAGGCTGAAGTGAAGGAGACTACATAAAAATGTTATAATTATTTAGATTTACTGAAAGCAATGTGGGTTGAATTAGCCCCTTATATTTCTTAAACACACTAATTCTCTAATTATTTAAAGGGAAATGAAAATAAATTGAAGTTATTGATATTATATACAACTAATAAGGCATAAATCCATTTAGACCTAATGACACCATTAAATGCATCTAATTCCCTCAATTTTTTGGTCATTAGAACACAAGAAGCTAAAGAGTGTGTGATAGTATATGGGACATCGATGCCCAAATACCAAGAGTATGAAGCACTCATCTTGCAAATTTTGAATGATTTGAAGTTGTCAAAGGTGAAGGATGTTCTAGGTAAGTTGATAAAAAAAATTAATTTTGATGAACTTATTCAAGAAGCTTTTAACAATTTTAAGTAGATTTTACAAGGGCTAGCACTAGAGGACATTGAAGTTAAGCTAAGTTTTACAAGGAAAAAGTTAACTAAAGTTGATATTTTCAAAATTAACTTTCAAAATACAAAGGTAGAACATGAAAAGTTATTAGGACAAGTTAATAGGGTACATATACCTCAGATATTATATGAAAGCATCATGATGTAGTGCACAAATTTTTTTTGGAGTTAGAGGTGAAGAAGAATCAGACTAAATTTGCTACATCTAGTTTAACACTGACGTCTATAGTCACCACTCCCATTGAATTTAATGCATCCATGCAGATGTCTACTTAGCCTTAAGGGCCAATTTTTTGGATGTAAATTCAAATAGTATCATCAATTTAGTAATTTTAATTCTCTTATGATTCAAACTTATAGTAAAAGTTTCTTATTTATTTTATAAACATGTACATGTTGCATGATATTTTAAAGGTTAACTTTAACGAATTGACAAATTTAATATAACTCAATATGGTTTTGTAATTATAATTAGAACTAAGGTTATAAATATGCCATGTAACCAAATTTTTCATGTACTTAGAGGATGAGTTGACTCCTCCCCAAGTTTGTTTAAACATATGTAACCCATAATTGTAAGGGTCAAATAATTTCAATAAACAGAATTAGAATAAATTTTGATTGTAAACAAATGTGTTTATATATTTTCTTTCCAATATATATGTAATTAGGATTATCTTCTTTTTGTTGTATGATTCAATAATTCTTATTTTATAATAGGTGTGAGGAATTCTTTCTTGTCAAGATTGATATACTAGTTTTAGATGTGAAATATATATTGAGTGATTAGTAGATTATATTGATCATTGGTAAATAAGTTGATTATTTCATTATTCTAAGTGTATAGAGGTGTTTTCATTGATATAGTTTTTTGTTTATGAATAATAGTTGTCTCAGATACCTCCCTGGTCTGAGCCATAATCTCCTAAGTAAGAGTGTGCAATAGCTACACTAAAAAAAGCAACCTTTGATTGGGGCCTTTGTGTTTCCTATATCAAAATTATTCTAGACTACTTGATCATGTCTGACTATGTGTATTCAACAACTACTAGCAACATACATTGGTTTTGAAATCACTTGTCCACTAAAACCAGCATGATAAGTGATTTTTGAAGCCTATTTCCTACTTTACCCTTCCCTCCTTTTGAGTTTATTTTAAGATCTACACACTCTAGATTAACAACCATCTATCCACTAACTCATTTAGATTTGAATTTATTTTAGAGACCATCCCTCCATTCATAATCCTTGTTAACAACTTACATGCCCTGCTTGTTATTCCATCACTTGGTTATTAAGACTACATACCTACAACTCATGCCCTGGTGTGGAGTTTACCTCCATTGAGATCCTAAAATGTTAGAGGCTACCTCATTACAAACTTGTTTGCATAAAATCCACATAAACACTCTTTATAACATTAGAAGGAGGTCCCTTGAGCACTTCCAATAAAAGATATTAGTTTTTACATAGAGTTGCATTAAAGTCACCTAAGAAAGTGATCGATCTAGTTCTTAGGCTAGTTTTCTAGCCTCACCCTTGTCAAATCATAAAAGACATAGATTTTTACCAACTACCCCCATCCATAATAGATCCAAGAAACCTTCCCCATTAAGGAACACTTCCCCTATTAATCATCCCATGGCTCAACTACCTTGGTTGGTTGGATCTGATATTGTCATCCTAGGGGATGTACATGACCTACCTAGGAATCCTAAAAAGTATCTACCATCCTTCTCTCCTTCAAGAGGAATAACACATCAAGTATTTCAAATCCATGATTAGAATAATGAATGGTATTAATGAATATGTTACATGTAAGATTTTTCCTTTTACACTAATGGATGTTACTTATGATTGGTATTTTAATTTGACAGAGAATTCCATCACTTCTTGGAATGCATGTCAAGCTACTTTTCTTACATAATTTAGATAGGTTACTAGTCCTAGTTTGATATACCAAAACTTTACTATAATTAAGAGGTAACCTAATGATCCAATCCATGCTTTCAATGTTAGATTTTAGAATATGTATACCTAGTTAAGTCCAACACATAAACCATAAGAAGCATTGTCATTATAAATGTACAAGAATTTTCTAGATCCAATTGTTATAGTTTTCTTGAGAAGGGATAGTACTATCACCACCCCGGCATTGGCCTATGAAGAGGCCATCAACATTTATATGTAGCTTAATCCCTAGGTTATTGTCACACCTATGTCAATAATGGCCTCTAAAAATTGAATCTAATTTCACATGCAAAGTAGAATGTTTTTGCATTTAATCAAAATTAGTTATACATGTTACCTCCTCTGACACAGACAACACATCCAAATTATAATTTGTTATACAACCATGCACAAGGAAATGGTTACCAGTATAATCAGAAATTAGATACATCTTCTACTACTTTTCTCCAAGGGAACTGACTCTATAAAGGTGGAGTTAGATGTTATTCAAAAGATGGTACAAAAGTTAAATAATGACTTCCTTAAAATACAAAGAAAGATAGGCAATGATAATGGCCCAAGTGGTAATCATAATTTAGGGTTACATAGGTCTAATAGACCATTCAATAGGCCTATAAATAATATATAGCAACCCATCAAGCCTTTAGAGATTAATATGGTGGAGATAGCTCTACCTAATTAGTGTAGAATCCATAATACTTATCATGGTGAGATTTATTATGTTGTTTTGTACAAAATTTTAAATCTTTCAAAGAGAAGTAATAAGTCAAGATAAAATAAATAATCCAATAGAATCCCACTAGGACCCTATCCCTTTAATCACTCCCATGTTCTTTGAGGCTCATTAGTTTCCCTTCCTAAGTGAATATGAGAATGTACCGAAGGACAACACTAATGAGATTCATGCTTTTCAAAAATTCCAAAAAGGTGGTTACAATATGAGGAACATGAAACCCTTCACAATGTTTATTCCTCAAAATATCACAACCATTCTACCAAATCTAAAAGTTGACAATAATCTACCTCCCCTAAAAGGGAATAATTAGCCTTAAAATAAGGAGGAATAGATCAAAGGAGGATATAACATCATTAAGGAAATGAATAAAATCAAAGCAAATATTACCCTTCATAAATTATATCTGATCATTGAATAGAAGGAGCTACTATAGAAGTTTATCATATGAAAGGCCTCTGTGGAAAGGATAAAAGCATCTATAGAGAAAATAAAGGCTATTGGCACCAATGTCATCTATAAGATAAATTTAGAGGTTCCCCCCTTTTCGATAACTATTAGGGCATTTGGTAAGAATATTCATAATTATTTAGTTGATTTTGGAGCTTCAGCAAGTCTGATGCCTACTTTCATATGTCAAAATTTTGGCCTAACTCTAAGATCTTCAAAGAGAACACTTTCACAATTGGATAAAATGGTGGTACCAATGATTGGATAACTAACTAATGTACATATTCAAGTGGCATTTGAGCCATGATTTTAGATTACTATCAACATCTTTGTGGTATATATACATGAAGGCTATGGACTATAGCTAAGTAGGGACTGGTCTAAATTACTTAATGGATATCTCTTGAAAGCCTTTTCTCACATTTGGCTATCATAGAGAGGCATTGCAAACCAAATCTAGATTGATAGGGAACCAAAGATGAAGTATCCTATCATAAAGTACAATGTCAAGAATGAAAAGGTAAGTTATGAATCCCCTAGCCTTGATATTTATACTTTCACTACACAAAATCAAGTACAAAAACCAAAATTTGAGGGCCCTAATCAGCGATGTACTCTCCACTTTGATGATGTTAGATCCAAATGAGGATCAAGCATATGAATTGAACTAATTGATCCATAGGAGAATAAGTTATTATCAGCATCTAGATTATAATTCCCTTACACTAATAATAGGGTAGAATATGAAGCATTAATTTTGGGATTAAAATTTTCACTCAAGAACAATATCAAATAGTTACTAATATTTGGGGATTTAGAATTGGTAGTCAATCACCTTAAGAAAAAATACCATTGTAAACTATCTTATTTGAAAAAATATAAACCTAGAGCATGCGATTTGATTGAAATCTTTGAGGCCTTCAACATAGTAGTGGTTCCTAGAGAATAAAATCAAGTTGTAGATTCACTATCTACTACTGTTGCTAATTTGGAGCCTCTCCAAGAATCCAAGGTAAAGAGATTCTCCATTGAGCTAGTGCCTTGTCATTCTATTCCTAATAATGTATAAAATTTCTAAGTCTTCACTAATGACCAATAGATCATTCCATTTTTAACCAACTTGGGATAATTTAAGTCCCAAATCATTGATGACAATGAATTTAGTCATCTCTACCAAAAGGATTTAGATGAGTAAGGTATCCTCCAGCTCAAAGAGAATCATCTCCCAACTAGTTTGGTCTCCCTAGAAAGACCATTTGATATAGATCCCTAAGATCAATAGAAAATGCAACCTAAAATTAATGATTTTGACTTCAAAATGAAGAATTTGGGTGATGAACATAGCCCACACTACATCAACATTGGCCTTAGTTGTACTCCAGAAGAAAGATAATGGGTGAAGGATTTACTCACCTAATATAGAGATGTGATTGTGTAGACATATGAAAATTTGAAATTTTATGACCAAACCACAATTCCATTAAAACCAAACCACAATCCATTCAGACAAAGACAAAGACTATCGATTCCCATCTTGAAGCCTCTCATTCAAAGAGAAGTGTAAAAGATGTTAAGTGCAAGGATAGTCTTCCTAATAAGACATTCTACATGGGTGGCTAATTTAATCTTAGTTAGAAAGAAGAGTGGGAAGTTAGGTTATGTGTTGATTTTAAAAACTTGAGTAAAGATTCTAAGAAGGATAATTATCCATTGCCTTCCTTAGATTAGGTGATATATATAGTTAATGGCTCTAAAATGATGTCCTTCTTAGATGGATTTTCAAGTTATAACCAAGTGTTAGTACAATTAGAGGATAGGATGAAGACTAAATTTACTAAAAAGTGGGGTACTTATGCATATAAGGGGATGAATTTTGGCCTAATAAATGTATTATCCACCTTTAAATGATCTATGGATCATGAATTCAAATGATTAATAGGTAAATGTATAATCATCTATACGAATGATCTTATTTTGTTTTCCAAGAATAAGAATGATCATGTAGGCCATATGCAGTCAATCTTCAAAATATGTAGAAGGTTTGACATCTCATTAAACCCAAAGAATATCATATTTAGAGTTACTAAGGTTAGTATCTTAGGACATCATTACAAAATAAATTATCATCATTGATCTAGATATAATCCAAGGAATTTCAAAGATTACACCACCAAACAACACAAAAAAGCTCAAGTCATTCTTTAGGAAGATTAATTTTGTAGGGAATTTTATCTCAATATTTGTATAAATTATGAGACCCTTGAATACAATGCTTAAATAGGATTCTAAAATAGAATGGACAGCTAAGGCTAAGAAATCTTTTCAAGAAATCAAAGATACTATATATCAAGCCCCAGTACTAATTAGTCTATATTTTATGAAGGATTTTTACTTGTAGTATTTGATTTGGAACATATAATTGTTTATATCATAATTTAGAATAAATATGAGACTAAGTATCCAATTATTTTCATGATCACAAATCCAAAGGATGTAAAACTAATGTACTCCATAATTAATAAACATATCTTTACTCTTGTCAAAGTGGTGAAGAAATTTGCACACTACATATTAAAAAATAAGATTATTGCTATCATGCTTAATCTTGTTGTCAAGTTCACCTTGTAATAGAATGAATTAGGCTAACATAAAGGAAAATGGATGGAAAAGCTATAGGAGTTTGACATAGAAATCAAGCCTGTTAAGATCATTCAGGGTCAAGGCATTATCTAACTCATGATTATACTTGATCCACATATTACTATTGAAGAGTTATGTTAATATAGGTATTTAGAGTGGAATGGTATATTGACATAATCTAATAGCTGTTTATAGGTACTTATTCCCTATAACTCAATCGATAATGAAGGAGAGCTTTGAGGCTCAAGTTTGCTCACTACATTATCAATAAGGAAGTTATATGTAGGAAAAACTATGAAAGAATATATCTTAGATGTGTATCTATAAAATAAGATAAATATATTCTATAAAACCTTCACCAAAAGATATACAATGGTCATTTATTTGGGAACACCACAACTCACAACATCCTAAGGATGGTCTATTACTGGCCAATAGTTTATAAGGATGTTCATTCTCATGTAAGGGCATGACATGAAGTATATGCATCAATGCCCTTGTAATCCATTATTGAAGTAAGGCCATTTTCTCAATGGGGTTTATACTGCATTGGTTTCATTAACCCAAACTCCTCTATAGCCCATAATTTTTTACTCACTGCTATTGACTGCTGCACCTGATGGACTAAGGCAATGGCCAAAAAGAATTCTAAATCATAAGATGTGATTAGATTATTAGAGGAAAAAATCACAACTAGATTTGGTACTCCTATTTCTCTAGTTTATGATAATAGGCTAGCATTCATATTAGCTAAATTCACTGAATGGGCTCATGACAACTAGATCACTATCAGGTCATCTTATAACCATTACCCTCAAGGAAATGGATTCACGAAATCAATGAATAAGAATATAATAAATGAAATTAATAAATTAGTTGTGGATATGCCTAGGGACTAACACAATCTACTAAAATATGCCCTTTGTGTAGACTGAACAAGATATAAGTAGTCCCTCAAAACCTCACCCTATCTGTTGGTATATAGATGCAAGCCTATATTCCTAATCATGATGAAATTATTGACTTATCAATTCATGTAGGAATACATGGAAACAAATGACAAATCATAATCTCAACTATTATATATAATAAAAATGGAAGACTCAAGTACTAAGGCCCTACAAACTTTCAGTAAACACCAGGACATAATCAAGAGATAATTTGATAAAAGAGAAAAGGTCAAAGCATTTAGGATCTTAGATCTAGTGATTCTTTAGAATAAATGCCATGAAAATAAATTATAGCATAATAAATTTTCCCCATTATGGATTAGACCATATCAGATTTTAGATATCTTAGGTAATAATGTATTCTATTTAAGGGACCTGTAGGGAAATAAACTCACATATCCAATCAATAGATAGTTTTTGAAGCATTAATTCATGGTTATACCATCTAAATATAACCTTGATTGATGAAGGATCATGTTATAGGTAGGATTAGGTTAGTTTACTACTTTATAGTTTAGTTAATTGCTTTCTTAGTGTATTTTCCTACTTTCTAGTTTGGTTTATTGCTTTCCTAGTGTTGTTTTCTGCTTTCTTAGTTTAAGTTTTCCAATTTTATAGGTTAGGAATTTTGTTGTTTCCTATGAAAATTTTAATTTTTTTATTCTAGCATAACCAAGAAAATATCTAACTATCTGAGGCCACTATTTTATGCTTAGATAAACATATAACAAAAAGGGAAAATTTTAAAGAGATTCACAACTTGGGGCCTGCTCACAAATTGGGTATATTTCTATTTTTAAAGTATTGAGGATTTAGGTATGTAATCACAATCATTCTAGGTTGTGTCACAAGTGAATATTTCTACCAGGTATATGAAATTTGCTCTCAAATAATTCATATGAATTTACAAAAAAAAGTTATTTTATTGGACTAAATACACTTTTCACATAAATATTTGTTTGAAGGTGATAATCACTAGGGCAAATGTAGCTGGTATGGATGTTCTAGTAAATCATTTATTTTATAACCATACCATCTCATATGAGTTTTAGCTCTCCTCTTTTCATTCAAAAAAAAATAAATAAAGAGAAAGAAAAGGAACCAATGAGTTCAAAAGAGCAATCAAAAATGATTTAAAGTGAAGAGAAATAACCCAAGGTATCTTTATTGGGGCTATAGATGCCTGGCTGGTAGTAGAGCAATGCCTAAGCTCCCCTAATTTAGTAAGAAACTATAATTAAACCTAAAAATTTACCAAGCCTTTAGAAATATCATTACAACAAGGGTTCAATGAACTTAACTTTTATCACACATAGATCCATGGATGAGAAGGCAATTATGTTGTGTGATTGTAGTTGGGAGTCTCTTTCATATCTCTGATTCTAATATTTTTTTGTGACACAATTCATATCTAATTTGAAATTACTAACCAAATTTTTAGGTTCTCAAACACTCAGAAGTATTCCCCTTATAAGTTGTCATTTGTTGTACCCAACATTCCCCTTTTATTTAAAAAGAGTTGGGGACCCACTTTTTTTTGGATTTTGGCCTTATTTGTTGATCATTTCATCAATGTAGCTATATAAGTTATATTAAATGGCTCCTTAGTTTTACACTTGGAAGAACAACACTATTGCTATTATACTTTTTTTTTACTAACTTACTAATGCCTTTCAAAAGATTTTTTTGAAATATGCAAGATTTTTGGGACTTAGTTTTATCCAAAGAAATTATTTGAGACTTGGTCTTTAAACATTTTTCTTAGGCCATCCTTTTAGGAACTTAGTTTTTAGGACTTGTATTTGAGTCTTACTCATTAGAGATTATGTTTGGAAGTTTTGTTCAAACTTTGTGTTCAGAAGTTTTGTTCGGAGTTTCCATGTTAGACATTATGTATCAAGTTTTTTGTATCAGACTTTTTGTTTGAAGCTTACTCATCAGACATTATGTATCAAATTTTTGTTTAGACATTTTTATAGGAACTATTGTTTGATATTTTTGATTGGATAAATTTTCTAGAACATTCATCATCATCTTTATACAATTCAAAGATTTTGCTCAGAGTTTTTGTTTGGACATTTTGTTCAAACATTTTTTCTAACAAATTTTAGTCTTCGAGATTTTTGTTCAAGATTTTTATGAGATTTATGTTTGGAAGATTTGTTCAAATATTTTTTTGGCTTGATCCCAACTCAAAACTTTTCTATCGATTACCAACTACTAAAATACCATTATACTTAACCAATAAATCAAAAAATACTTCCCAATACTTGTCAAAGCTACTCACCAACTAAACTAACAAGATTTGAATTGTGCAAGTAAAAAAACATATAAATGTTGGACATTAAAAGTGAAAGAACTAAAATTGAATTTTAAATCTATATACATGACATGTAGCTTTAGATGTATTTATTGCTCACAAATGAATCCAAACTTGACTACTATCCTACAAATGAAAACCCTAGCTACCTACAAATCCATTTCAAGTAAACAAGTGACTAGAGGAGGGGAATTTTTCATAGAGAACATAAATAGACTTTGAGAATTACAGATAATTTCAATGGCATCATCTTCTAAGAACTTTAGGAGAACACTTCCACCATCCCTATTCTGTATCAAGGATTTAACAAAGTTCACAAACATAGTAAATGATACAACTATTTTGATAATAGGTATGATAATTACTCAAAATTATGGGATGTTATGGATGTTATTGACATGTTTTTACTGGAATAAAATATATCCTCCACAAAGCACCAATTTTTTATAAAATTTTTGGTTCTTAAGAGGCAAATACTATAATTTGTGATGGCTAAACCTTAGGTCATGACCTACATAGACATTTTGTGGGATTTATTCTTTAGTGGTAAAATTACATAGGACACATTTTTTCACCACATGGATCACTAGATAGTCATGACCTACATCACTAGAGATGACTTTTAAATTTATCTATCTCTACTAGTTATAGATGCATTTTCTTATAAACATAAGTTGGTTACATGGAACCAACAAACTTCAATGGAAAAAGTGATGAGCTTATGGATTCTCCTTGGGGAGATAATGAATTTGAAAGGAAAGTATCCCACCCCCATTAACAAATTCATAATGGGGGTATGGATTATGATGGCATTATTAAATAATATGTATGGCATGCCTACCCTCTATTTTCTTAATTTAGATTGGGTGTCATTATTATATATGATAATGACCAATGATGCAAATTTTGCCTTGGGAGAAATTATTAGTTTCCAATTAAGAGAACAATTTCTACATAAGATCAAGAAGCCCACTCCATCTATCCAATTCTATATGATGTCTTATCTTTTATATGTTGTAGTGGGCATGGTATATAAGGACCTATAAAAGATTTGGATCCTAACCATAGATTATATCAAGAATCACATTTACAACTACTATCAGTTCATGCATATTTATGCATACACAAAGTACATGATCTAAATTACCAAGGACATATATCCTCAAGTATGATAGACAATTCATGGGACTCCACTTCTTAGAATTAGAAAAAGCATAGAGATTACACTAACTTCATGGGGTGACTACTAGTTGTATCTTGATTATATGATAATCATGAATTTTTATCATAAAGTCCAACCCCTTTACCTCCCCAAGTATGTACCAAACAAGCTAGTAGAGCAATAAATTATGTATCAACTCTAGTGGAGTGTCGAGGAGGATTTGATAAAAAATAAGAAAAGCACATTCTATGGATCGTATATGATCATTTATAGAAGATGTTACATATAGAGGAAGCACTTTGGAGATATCATCAATAAGATAAAGATCTATTACTTGCCTACCATGACACATAAGGACTAGGATCCCCATGGTCATATACAAAAGCATATTCAGGGATTTGGATCCCATACCAACATGTCCCTTATGACCATGATTTTCTATTTTTTAATGCTTTAGATGATGTCTAGGTATTAGAGAAGACAAAACTTGTAGGCCTGAAGGAGGATCATCTTAGGACAATTCAAAAAGATCTTTCAATTTTAGTGAAATAAATGTAGACTAGGTTACCACCCCCTAAAAATGGACAACTTTAGATTTATAGAATAAACAGCCCCCATAGCAAATAGAGGAACAAGGGGAACCTTCAAAATAACTTCCCTTTTTATTAAAAGTTGTTAAGAAAGAGCCTAGGTTGACTAAGCCTAATCTTCAGGGAGCTCTAGGGGGTTCAATTGACCTAGATTCCTCTGATGAAGAAGACATAGAGCACCTAGCTATAGTTATATTACAAACACCTAATCTACACCCCAATTGAAGGAAAATATAGTGCCAAGGGTATTTATAGATAAATTTGTTACCTCAATTCAATAAGGCTCCTCTTTGGAGTTAAAGACCACCATCTATTATAGGAGGAAACCAAGGGTTCCCCTCATAGATAGTCTAATAGTGGATCAACCATAGCGCCTACCTTTAGTGATTCAATAACAAGTAGAGGTAGAAAAAGAACTTGATGAAGAAGAAGAGATGGAAAAAGCCAAGACATTAAGCCTGATAAATGGAAACCATCAATCATGGATGGCATAATAGGTAAGAAGGCTCAACCATTAGACCCCACCTCCCTAGTTTCTTCATATGTTCCTATTTTTGGATCAGTTCTAATAAGTGCTATTTTGAGGACTCCTAGGGTGGAGGATTCCCACTCCACCCCTGATATTTCCTTTTTTTCTTCTATCTTACACATTTATTTTCTTAATCACAATATAGAGAATTATTTTACTTCTACCATTATTCCATCTCCCCCTAAGTGCCACCCACATCTATTGTTATTACTACTAGTTTTCCTTCTAGAACTACCATAGTCATAACCATGAAGAAGAAAAGGGCCATGAAGAAAGTTGAAATAACCCTGGCCACTTCCCAACTTCATGTTTCTCCTACACATATCACTTTGCCAATGCCATCCACCAATTTATCCAAAGAGACTACTATCATGACCTCAGATAAGGGAAAAAGGTGTAAGCAAGTCATTATAGTCCATCCACTCCCCCAATATAGAGGTGTGGATTGGTCCAAGATCATTTTTCCCTCCCTTCCCAACACAATCCTCAAGGGAGCAAAAGAGCAAAAATAAACATACAATCTTGAAGTAAAGGTTACAGCTAAAGATGTATAAGAAATATACCCTACCCAGCTAGTGATTCCCCCATGGACAATTGATATTAGAGATAAGGCTTCCCAAATGTCCAATTTAAAGATTACAAAGCTCCCATCATTAACAACCATGTTTGATAAGCCCTTTGGGAGCATTCAAAGGGTTATAAATAAGAATTTAAAGGATGAAGCTAGAATGGAAATTTTTCTTGAAGAGAGTTAGGAGGTCTATGCCTTATCTAAAAGGTAAAAAAAACAATTAGGGTAGTCCCCCTAAAATGAGGATTTCAAGTCCTTGGTCGAAGCCCATAAAGATGTTATGGTAGCATTACATGAAGGGGCAAAAATGGCAAGGTAGGAGCTAGAACAAAAACTAGAACATATCATGAAATAATAACAGATAGCTCATATTCTAACAAGGATTTAGGTTGAAGTGTAGGAGACTACATAAAAAAATTATAATTCTTTAGAGGCACTAGAATCAATGTGGGCTGAATTAGCCCCTCATATTGCCCAAACACACCAATTATTCAATTATTTAAAGGGAGATGAAAATGAATTGAAGTTGTTGATCTTGTATACAACTAATAAGTCATACAACCATTTATACCTAATGACACCATTAGAGGAATCTAATGCCCTTAATTTTTTTGTTGTTAGAACATAATAAGCTAGAGACTAGGTGATAGCAACTAAGGCATTAATGCCCAAATACCAAGAGCACGAAGAACTCATCTTATAGATTTTAAATGATTTGAAGTTGTCAAAGGTGAAGTATGTTATAGGTAAGTTGATAAGTAGAATTAATTTTGATCAGATAGCACTAGAGGACATTGAAACCAAGCTAAGTTTTGAAAGGAAAAAGGTAACTAAAGTGGAGATTTTCAAAATCAAATTTTAGAATACAAAGGTAGAACATGAAAAGCTATTAAGGTAAGTTAATAGTGTATATATACCCTCATTATTAAACTTAGATATTATACATTAGTAGCATGATTTAATGCACAAATATTTTCTAAAGTTAGAGGTGAAGAAGAAGTAGACTGAAGATGCTACATCCAATTCAACACTGATGTCTACAGCCACCACTTTCACTAAAGTTAATGTATCCATGCATATTTCTACTCAGCCTTAAGAGCTAGTTTTGTGCATGTAAATTCAAATAACAATGTCAATTTTTGTACTTTTAGTTATCTTATTATTCAAACTTATTTTAAAAGTTGCCTATTTATTTTATAAACATGCACATGTGTATGATATTGTAAAGGTTGACTTTAACTAATTGAAATATGTAAGATAACTATATATGGTCTTATAACTATAGTTAGAACTAAGGTTATAACTATTCCATGTAACCAAATTTTACATATACTTGGAGGATGAGGTGACTCCTCCCCAAGTCTATTTAAACACATGTAACCCATAATTGTAAAAGGTCAGAGAATTTCAATATACAAGAGTATAATTAATATTGGTTGTTAGTGAATGTGTTTGTGTATTTTCTTTCTAATCTATATGTAATTAGGCTTATCTTATTTTGTTTGAATGATTCAATAATTCTAAGTGTGTAATAGATACAAGTAATTATTTCTTGTCATGATTGATATGTTATTTTTAGTTATGTAATAACTATTGAGTGATTAGAAGATTATATTGATCATTGTTAAATAAGTTGATTATTCCATTGTTTTAAGTGTGTAGAGGTGTTTTCATTGATATAGTTTTATATGTATGTGTAATATCTATCTCAAATACTTCCCTAGTTTGAGTCATAGTCTCTTAAGTAAGAGTGTAATATCTACTCTAAAAGGAACAAACTTTAATTGGGGCCTTTGAGTTTACTCTATCAAAACTATCCTAGATTGCTTGACCATGTTTGACTATGTGTGTGCAATAGCTGCTAGCAATAGACATTAGTTTTGAAATCACTTGTCCACTTAGAAACCAACCTAAGAAGTAATTCCTAAAGCCATAAAATCTCTCTTTCCTACTCTATCCTTCCCTCCTTTTGAGTTTATTTTGAGACCTACCCACTTTAGATGAGCAACCATCCAAACACCAACTCATCAAGATTTTATTTTATTTTAAATACCATCCCTCTATTCATAATCCTTATTAACAATCTACGTGCCCTTTCTACTATTCCATTACCTAGTTAGTAAGACCACATACCTATAACTCATGCCCTGGTGTGGAATTCACCTCCATTGAGATCCTAAAATGTTAGAGGCTACCTCATTACGAGCTAGTGTGCATAAAAATTACATCAACACACCTTTTATATGGTAATCTGCCATTACCAATAAGCCACTAATTGCTTATAATATAAATCCTAAAACTCCTCCAATATCACCTTAGAAGATGAAAATATAGGAAATACTTATAGAATGTCCATGCAAATAAAATGATAAAAGAAAGGGCCAATGAGGATCAAATCAGTTGAAATATATATAGTAATGAAGAGGACAAGATATGGATAACTAAATAATAATGGATGTCCAAAATAGACATTGAAGAGATGGAATTATTTGAGGAAACAATGGATGAGGATGAAGAGGAATAGTAGATTATTGAAGAAAAGACTTAATCCAAAGGGATTAAGATATAAGGGAAATCTACAAAAGTTAATAAAAAAATATTAGATTAGTACCACTGACTTTTTATGAGACAAATAAGGAGATATGGAAGGTGAATCACATTCAAAATTTTAATCCTTGATATAGGGGGCATCATTAAACACACACCCACACTCTCTATCTCAAGTTACCATGGTGAAAATTATAAAAACCACCCCAGTTACCTCCTCCTAAAGAGTAAGTACACAAGTTCCTCATTCTTTAGTAATTTCTTCAATTTTTACTATTACAATTGATGCAATAGGGACTACTCATTCTTTGTATTCTTTAAGCGCAGTCAGACATAATGTTAATTTTATTGACTATAGTCTAGTTTCATGTGATTTGGGATTACCCCAAACTAACCTACTAGTGGTCCCCCTAATACTACTATTACTACTAGGGTTACACATCAATCACTTATTACATGAAAAATTTGCTTAGCACCCTAGTGACATACTCATTATTTTGTAGAGCTTGTCCCTAGTCCCCTGGGACATTAAGGCAAGTGTACTTTGAAATTCTAGTATCTACCTCCATTTTTTCTACATAGGGCACACCTCATAGGCTATCTACATATTTGGGTGTGCCTATTAGCAAAGATACCTATAAATATTCCTCTAAAATTTTAGTAAATATGGAAGTTAGGAAAATTAATTATATCATTGATACCCCAACACAAAAGAAATTTAGTGGATGGAGGAAGGCTATGCTTGATTTTCATGAAATATGGACAAATTACCTATAATAATTTATCCTCTATGGTAATATATTTATTCTACTCTAGGAGCCACAAAGAAAACTAATCGACAAGTTATATTAAATATCCCCTCATGGATTCAATAACTACAACAAGAGGAGCCAGATAGATAAGACCTAATGATTATCGAGTGACCAATGATCAAATTCTATTTTGAAAAGTAAACAAATACCTTGAGTAAGGTCAATAAGAAAACTATGATTTCATATGGAGAACAAATCATATTATAATAGAGAGAAGATATATTCTCTTTGACAAAAAGGAGAAAAATAAACCCCTCTACCCTTTGGAATATTGGGTGGATCTAAGTTGCACCATGTGTCTATCTCTAATTTGTCCTAGCTATTATAAATACCATCTAAACATAGTTAGGTGTTGCACTCTTACTATTTTAAACACTATATTTAGCTACTTTGAGTAATGAGGTGATTCATATCATCCTACAATTGGATTCTAAATCTACCTATACCTAATTCTAACCATCTTAGGGCATCCAAAGCCTTTTTTTCTAGATTGTATATAAGTGCCACACAACATGGTATAATTGATTGGGCTCTCTTAGGATCTAACATATTTTAAGGTCCAAAAGATAGACACCTTTGATATGTTTCACATGATGGTTCTTCATTTAATTAGGCTCTCCTAGGCTCTAACATCTTTGACAGGTCTAAGAAGCTAACACCTATGATAGGTTTCATGTGTTTCTTCCTCATTTTGTCAAAAAAAATTGATCTTTGACATATCTAACATGTCCAAGAGGCTAACACCTTTGACAACTTCCACATGATGCTTCTTTATTTGGTTGGGAGCTCTCTCAAGGTCTGATATCTTTAATAGGTCTAAGATACTATCACCTCTGATAGGTTCTACATGGCACTTCTTCATTTAGTAGGGCTCTCTTGGGTTGTGACATCTCTAAGGGTCTATAGACTAACACATCTAACATGATCCATATGGTGCTTCTTCATTGGTTAATATCTCTTATGAGATTTCATGCAAATTTATTGAGTTAAAACAAATATACATAATCAATTAAAATCTTGAATGTCTACTATCAGAGATTTATGAAATGTTGAGTAAGACTCTAGGTGACTGATAATCTAAGGAAACCAATCTGAGTCCAAATTTGTGAGAAACACATTTAGCATCATAAAATATTATAAGTATGAAACTATTAATTATTTTATAACATAATAAGGACTAGACATTGTTTAGACTTAGAAGACTATAGGGATATTTAATAAAGACCAACTCTTCCTTACAAACATCATTAAATGCTTGACAGATCAAGGTAAAATAGATGTTTGAAGATTCTCAAAGTTTGAGGCTGATTGGAAATAGATTGGAACTCTAGGAAAGCTTTGATTTGAGCATTATTAGAGGGATTCTCCACATATTTGAATAAGGGCATGTGTTGTCCATAATAGAATGGGTGTCTAAAATAGACACCAAAGAGATCAAATCATTTGATAAAATAATGAATGAGGATGAATAGGATGAGTGGATGACTAAAGAAGAGACTCAATCTTAAGGGATTGATATATTAGGGGAATCTAAGGAAGTTAATAAGGGAAAATTTATCTCAGTTGCCACTAAGTTGTTATTAAACAAAGAATTAGATATGGAAGGTGAGGCACAGTTAAAACTATAAACCTCAATATAGGGTCCATCATTAAACACACCTTTATACTCTCTATCTCAAGCTACCCTTATGATAACTACAGCAACAACCACCCCAAATACCTCCTCCTAGAGAGTAAGTACATAAGTTCCCCATTATTTTATAACTTCTTAAATTAACACTACTATAATTGATACAAAATTGTTCTTTGTATTCTTTAAGCCCAGTAAATAAGCCTCGAGTAGCCACAATGCCAATTTTTCCAACTATAGTCTAATTTCATGTGATTTAAGATTCCCCCTAACTAAGCTACTAGGAGTTCCCCTACTGCTAATATTAATGCTAGGGTTGCTTACACATCATTCACCTATTACATGAAAAATCTACTTAGCACCCTAGTGGTATACTCATTCTTTAGTGGTCCCTAGTCCCCTAAGACATCTAAGAAAGTGCACTTTGAAATTCTAGTATGTACCTCTATTTTTGCTACATAAGCCACACCTCATTCGATATATACATTGTTGGGTATGATCATTATATAATATTCTTATTAGGGCATCAATTTCCACCATTAGATAGGTTTCTTCAAGCTCTCTCCAATTGAGCTACTCTATGGGAACAACTCCAAGTTGTGAGTAACCTATGGTGGGGCTAAACCTCTAGAGAAGGTTGACTTCCTTTTGATAAATCACCTAAACTAATGCTACTATAGGTAAAAGGGTTAGAAAGGAGAAAAGGGATCCTAAGAAGGATAAAATGTGATGCACCAAATAATGATGGGAAACTCCCATAAGCTTAAACCCACACTATATCTACAGAAGATAATGATAGCTCACACAACCTCACAATATAGGTCAATGCATAATTTTCATGGACTAGGTTCAAGTAGAACACTAATCTAGACCTTCAAACAACTTGAAAACACCTTAGAAAAGGTAAGGAAGGAGGATAATGGATATATATGAATTTATTTCACAAGGCCATCTTGTACAACTCACTAAACATTGATCCAAGGCAAGAGATAGGTAAATAAAGTCCTTTATTACTTCAATAGGTAGTTATTACAAATTTTTGATAGGGTTTAGCCTTATCAAAATGATCATATCTTGAAATATATCAAAGATTCCATTGATACTCCCAAAAAATGAGCATCCCTTTACAAATGTAAAGAATGGGTAATATAGAGAAAGGGATAAGAGAGAAGAGCATGCATCAATAAATCAATCAATGAACTATCCCCACCTTTATAAAATCTTTGTCACATTTTAATCCAATCAGGTCTAATCCTTCATTGATAAATTAGCCTACATCAGTTCCAAAATTCTTCCAACTTTCTCATTGGCTAAGAAATATTCACTAAAAGATAAGAGTTTGTTTGTAGATGATGAGTCATGATCTTGTTGTTTTAGAAAATATTTTAAAGGATATAAAATAGAAATGAATGATCTAACTACTTTCTCCAACCACCAAATCCCTTTTCTTTGATATCCTATGCCATCTTCCACTTGGTTCCACTATTCATGAGTAGAGAATCCTCATATATATAATTCTAACAAAGCCATCACCATGACTAATTTGAGTGGTGGTAAGTACCTACTTGTCAAGGATATGGTTATATCAAATATGAGACACTTGTTCATAACCATTCATACATGTCCCCATTTTAATATCTAAACATAGGTCTACTATAGATGAAAACTAATCTCATTTATTTATTTTCCTATAGTTATCCTATCAATGAAAATCCTACAAGCCACGTAGCTTTATTCTTGATTTCTATTAGGTTTAAAAATACCTATTTTCTCCTCTGAGCATTTATGGAAGCTAATAACTCATTATTTTCATAGATATTCTTTAAAGAGCAATGACCATACTCATAAAACAATACTGCAACCCTAGAAAATGGGCCTCATAAGTTCTAAATCTTTGAACTAGAGGTTGAGACTATGTTTTAATGGTGATAGAGCTTTATCATTAACCATCTTTATTGTATGACTACATCTCATCCTTAATAATGTTTGATTGAACACAAGCCATAAATCTTCTACCAATTTAACACACTTAAGATAATTATCACTTGTGCATTTTCTCTTAGGATCCATTGACCTTTTAACCCATCGCTCGTTGATAGATCTACTTTATATGATGGATCACACACTATCAATCTATTTGAACCCACTAGATTTATTAGTTTCCCTACACCTTTAGATCTCCATTTATGTACCCAAGATCTTGGTACTTATCATTGATGCACTTAAGCTGACTTTTTGACTTGATGTTCACCATTGATCTTTGATTCATGATCAAATATGCACCATTAGATCTTCGAGACCCATTGATTGGTTAGATCATTACTCATCATTATATTTTATCATAGCTTTAGACATTTAGACACTTATTAGTTGTGTATTTAACCTTAGAACATTTTAATTCAAAAAGATATTTTCTATAGATTTAACATGACATCCCCATGCATGCCTTACTTTTCAAGTATGAATTTAAAGGCTTATATCTTGAGATAATAATCTCATCAAGACATAATATATTTATAGCATGATCTAGCCATGAATAACTTCATGTATGTGTAATCCTTTAGCTTTGAGAGGCCTCCTAAGCATACTTATAAAATGCACAAGAAAACTAACCCATTCATTTCTACATGACATGTTGAAATGATATGGCTCTTCAAAGATTTTTTTTGAACTATTATTTAAATATCCAAGGCTCAAATGAACTTATGAGGCTTGTGTAAACCTACTTCATATTCCTGAATGTTATGATCACCATTAGAACCTACTTCCTCCAAATTTGACAAACTACACTTTAAGTTTACTTAAAGTGTTTAAAAATCTTTTCAAGTTGCATGTGATATTTGGACCACTCATTCCATCCAAAAATATATTCATTTCATCCATTCAGGTAAAATATTTGTATGAAGGCCGAAATTATTCGACATCTTTGGTGACTCATAGGGAAGCATGTCTACTATGCTTCAGAACCCAAACCACATTGCCTTATCTAATCTATAGGGCATGGAGTCACAAGTCTTTGATCTTAGCTGACATAAAATGATGCAAGGTTTCACCTTTGGATAAATTCCTCTTGAAGTAATAGGAACAAAAATAAATAAAACAAACAAAGTGCCCAAGGTGCTTTGGAAAAGGAAACACACAATAGGAAAATAATGTGCACAAGGCACTTAAAAGAAAACAAGAAAACAATTATGATATGTACAACATGTAATTTACAATTATCTTTTTCATAGATCAAATGGAAAATATTTAGCATCACTCACTTGTGGTGAACTAGGATTGAAAACACCTTGATTTTGAGAGATCATGATAGGTGAGTTAAGATGCTTGATTTTCTACTCTTTTGACATGCTCTTAAGAGGATGAAATGGGACAAACATGTCTTAAATGTAGACATACTAGTCCATTTCTTCAAGTCATGCTCCAAATTGGAATATAGGAGGACCGTCAACCTCCTCATCTGATGGCTCCTTTGAACATGAAATTTGATTGTCTAGGCTTAGGCAAAAAAGCTCTAAGGCATCCCAAAATGTAACTTCCTCTTGGTCATCTAAGACAATGCCAACTTCAACACCATTCTCAAATTACTTAATTTGAGAGGATACATATGGTAGTTCATCAAACCATCCAAGGTTCAAAATATCATGATACTTTGGCTCTAGATTTGACCATTCTCCTTCATTCTTGAAGACATTAATATTGCCTTCAATAGACAATTCATCTTGAGACTGGTCAGCTTCTACATCCTAATCTACAAGTTCATTTTCATGATCTAGAGGAGGCATAGGATAGTTTAGAACCTCTACCAAGTCTATGAAGTCATGGTATAGTTTAAATACTTCATCCTAATCCTCTTTCTCCTCCATTTCTTTCTCTTATTCATTTATAACCTCTTCAACCTAACCAGCTAACTGGTTGACTATAAAAATGACATTATTTTTTTCTCTTTATCTATCCTTATCTTTAACCCCATATAATGGAATATATTAGAATAAATCAAAATCTCCTTTACTCTTATCTATAACCTACATACCAATTTCTTCAAATATGAAGGCATCAATACTAATTTCATGCTCGAATTCATCAATGTCAAAGCCATGCCAAGAAGTCTGATCAAAACATGACTTTTCCATCTCCTAAATGGAGTGGGATACCTAACATTATCTCCTCATCATAGACACTTTTTTTTGTCTTCTTCAGGTTCACCTATGACTAAAAGTTTCTCTTCTATTTTTTGCAAAATAGGTTCCTCCTTTATGAGGGAGATGGTGGGAGGGTGAAAAAGTTCACCTTGCTTGTAGCTTAAGATATTATCCTTCCAACTAGGGACCTTGAAGGCTCTTTAGGTGGTTCTTGGGGAAAGGAAAGAGAGTCTTGAGTATTTTTTAGGGCAAGCTCACTGAGTTAAGCTAATACCTCTTTTTCTTGAACTAGTTCCTGGACTACCTCAACTAGCACTTCCTCTTTCTTCTATATAACCTCCTTAATTGATTTCCATGAGGGGAAAGCATAAGGCTTGGCCACCTTCTCCTTTAATTGAAATGAAGTGGGAGAGGGTGGTTTCAAAAGAGAGGGTATGATATAATCAGTGTAATTGGCATAGGATAAGATCTAAGATGGATGGCATCATATTCTTCAATTGAATGACACTTAATGATTGGCCTAACTCTTGATGAGGATGAGACTTGACAAGGTTGACTAGGGGGTTAGGTTTGAGTATGAAAAATATTAAGAGAGGGTATTTTGGGTCTAGGGATGGTTTCTCTCTGTCTCAAGAATAACTGATAGTTATTTTCCCTCTTAGCTTGGTCTTGCCTAACCAAGTATTCTTCTTAAACCCTTAACTCCTGCTCCTAAACATAAGCTTGGTATTCAAGATTCTATTGTTACCTATAATACTCTTCTTCCCTATCAACCTCTCTTAATTATTTTTCAATATCAAGCCATATGTCCTTAAGGCTCTTTTTTGGCTGACTAGAGAGAGGCAAATTCTAACAAGACTAATACATTAAATCTTAAGGGACACTTGGGGTAAATCCATGAACATTACTGACTTTATATCAAGGATAAGAAATTAAATAACATGCATGTTGATAAAATGGGTGATGATGAGTACCAAATAATGATGATTAGGCACTTAGGATGCTTATACCAGCTAATGTACATAGTGGATTAGCCATTGGTGTTTACAAATGTGCCTCTAAAGGCTGATTGCATTAAAAGGCAACACCAAGAACCTTTTAGTGAGATGAAAAATGTATTAAAGTCCCATTGAGAATGCAATAAACTATTGTATCATCAATTTTCACCCTTGGAGAGGGTTCTTTATGGTCTCTCTAATTGAGCTACACTATGGGAATAACCCTAAATTGTGAGTAACCTATCATGGGGTTGAACCTCCAAATAAGGTTAGATTCCTTATGATGAATCACCTAAACTAATGCTACTATATGGAAAAGGGTTTTAAAGTGGAAAGGGATCCTAAGAAGCATAAAAATTGATGCACCAAATAAAAATGGGAAACTCTCATAATCTTAAACCCACACAAGATCTATAGAGGACAATGTTATCTCATACAACCTCACAATATATCTCAATGTATAAGTGTTTCATGGAATAGTTCAATTATAACACTAATCCAGACTTATATTGAAAACACCTTAGAAAATTCAAAGAAGGATTATAATGGATATGGAAGAATCTCCTTCACAAGGCCATCATGCACAACTCAGTAAACATTGATCCAAGGCAAGAGATAGGTAAATAAAGTCCTTTATTGCTTCAAGAGGTAGTTATTAAAAAAAATTGATAGGGTTTATCCTTATAAAAATTATCATATCTTTCAAAATCTTAAAGAGTCCCCTGATACTCCCAAAAAATGAGCATCCCTTTACAAATGAGAAAGAATGGGTAATATAGAGAAAGGGAGAAGAGAGAAGAGCATGCATCAAGAAATCAATCAATGAAGTGTCACCACCTTTCTTGAAATATCCACCACATTTTAATCTAATTAGGATTGATCCTTCTTCAAAAAATTAGCCTACATCAGCTCCAAAATTCTTCTAGCTTTTTGATTGGCTAAGAAATATACACTTAAAGATAAGAGTTTGTTTTATAGATGATGAGTCATGATCTTATTATTGGAAAAAATATTTTAAAGGCTCTAAAATAGAAATAAATGTTCCAAATTCTCTTTCCAACCACCAAATCCCTTTGCCTTGATCACCCATGCCATCTTCCACTTGGTTCCACTATTTATGAGAAGAGAATACTCATATCTATAATTCTAATAGAGCCATCACCATGTTTTCTTTGAGTGGTGGTAAGTACCTACTTGTCAAGGATATGGCTATATAAAATATTAGACACTTATTCATAACCATTCATATATATCCCCATTTCAATATCTAAACATAGGTTTACTATAAATGAAAACCAATCTCATTTATTGGTTTTCCTATAGTTATCCTATCAATGAAAATCCTATAGGACACATAGCTTTGTTCTTGATCCCTATTAGGTCTAAAAAGACCTATTTTTTCCTCTAAGCCTTTATGGAAGCTGAGAACTCATTATCTACATAGATATTCTTTAAATAATAATGATCATAGTCATGAAATAATAATGTGATCAAAAAAATAGGCCCCATAAGTTCCAAATATCTAAACCAAAGGTCAAGACTATGATTTAATGGTGATGAAGCTTCATCATTAACCATCTTGACTATATGACTTCATCTCATGCTTAGCAGTGCTTGAATAAACTTTAATGGTGGCATATCCCTTTGAAACATTGCTCTTGGTTTGACTTAAACCATATTTTATCTCTAATTCAAGTCCCTAGCTTTTGAATTTTAACAATGATCATCGATCTTGATCCAAACATTATCAAATTGTGCCATCTATTAGCTCTTCATTCATTCTCAATATCTTACTATCATCTCTTTGACTCGTTGACCTCATGCACACTATAGATCTCCCTTTACACAACTCAAATGGGAGCCATAGATATTTTGCCAATTTAGCATGCTTGAGACACTTATCACCTATGTATTTACTCTTAAGATCTACTAACTTTTTGACCCATCACTCATTGTTAGATCTATTTTATATGATGGATCATGCACCATCAATCTATTTGGACCCACTAGCTCTATCACTCACCATGAATTATTAGATCTCTATTCAGGTATCTAAGATCTTAACACTTGTCATCAATGTTCTTATGTTGACTTTTTAATTTTATGATCATAATTGATATTTGATGCATGATCAAATATGCACCATTAGATCTTTAGGACCCATTGATTTGTTAGATTGCCACTCATCATTAGATTTGATCTTAGCTTCTAATATTTAGACACTTGTCAGCCACACATTCAAAATTGGAACATTTGAATTAAAATGGTTATTTTCCATAGATTTAACTTGATATCCTTGTGCACATCTTACTCTATAAGTATAATTTTAAAAGGCTTATATCTTGAGATAGAAGTTCATCAAGGCACCAAATTTGTAGAACATGATCTAGGAATGAATAATTTCATGTTTATACAATCCATTGGCTCTGAGAGGCCTCCTAAGCATACTTATAAGATTCACGAGCAAAATGACCTATTCATTTCTATGTGATGTGTTGAGACGGTCTAGCTCTTCAAAACTTGTTTTTGAACTATTGTTTGAATCTCCAAGGCTTGAATGAACTTTTAAGGCTTGTGTAAACTTTCTTCATGTTCTTGAATGCATGATCACCATTAGAACTTGCTTCCTCAAAATTTTACAAACTAAAATTTAAGTTTAATTAAAGTGTTTCAAAATCTTTGAAAGTTACATGTGATCTTTGGACCACTCATTCTATCCAAAACTTTTTTCAGCACATCCATTCAGGTAGAAGCTTTGTATGTAGGCCATAATTGGCCAAGACTTTTTAGAAAAATTCCTCTATAATTTTAGTACATAAGGTAGATAGGAAGACCAAGTATATCATTGATATCCCAAAATAGAAGAAATTCATTAGATGGAGGAAATACATACCTCTTTTCCATGAAATGGGGACACCTTCCCCTAAAACAATATGTTGTTCGATCTAAAATATGATTCATAAAATACCCTTGAGATTGGGTATTCCTAAAGATGAGGATTGGGAATAATAATGGAATTTCATCCTCTATTGTATGACTAATTTGGGATCAACCTATGACATGGCTATGAGTATTTGAATTCACTATAAACTCTACATAAAATAGTCTCCAAGATATGTAGTGCCAACACCAAAATCTCAATATGAGATTCTTGGATACAGGTCTAATTTTCTAGAGTTGTTATTGATGCTCATATATTATGCTTTTTTTCTTTCCTAACATAAAGGGAAAGGGTAGTTAAATATTTAAAAATAAACATAAAAAGAGAGGGAAGAGTAAAGTAAGAAAGAGAGCCTATAGATTTAGAATGAACTCAATGTATTGACCATCAAACCAAGTGCCTTCACCATTGTTATACCATTATCAAATGAGTTTCACCAAAAGTTATACCTCTAAGAACACATGATGGGAAGAGTCTAAGGAAATAGGGGAGCATGCCTTAACTATTAACCCTCATTAATTATCAGTACTAGAATTTTATAGTAGATCACACATAAACCTCTAAGGTAACTTACAAACTAGCACACAAAATTAGCAATACTATGGGAAGAGAAAATAAAAGAGTTCACAAAGGGATTATAATATACAAACACATCATAATCATATAATACATTTAATGGCAAGGTTTTATTCTAATTAATCTAACACTAACAATCATTTATAATGGATATGAATGATAATTTGAAACATAGAACAAGCATTTTGTAGAAAATAAAAATTGCATTCATTAAAAGAACAATTTTTGTTACAAAAATATCAATCATGGCCAATTTTTACAGTCTGAATGGATGAAAGAGAAAGTAATTGAAATCTTTGCTTAAATCTAATAGCACTTTTGAGAAAAATTTAATCGACCCTTTAATTATAATATGGTTATGCATTTTATAGATAAGTATGGGATTCACCTCCAAATAGTGTGGTATTCCTATCATGGGCCATGATGGCCACTCATGATAGTTACAACCATAATTTAAAATTAAAAACAAAACCCCCCCAAGCCATCAAAAAAATATATGGGGGACCACTTAATTGATACACAGTGGTATTTATGAGGATTAAGCTCCTAACTACTTTGACTTTGCATCTTTAGATCCTGGTGTGGATTCCACAAGGTCAAATTCTTAGTCTAGTTTAGCAAGGTTCATCAGGGATTCTCTAAATATTACCTCACCCTATATCACCAATCTTTGGCACACTTGGAAGGGATCTTCCATCATCACCTAGACCTCAAAAAATTAGTTGATCCTCAATATGTATTGCATTAAAATCTTAAGAACTGCTTGACCCCCTTATTTGTCCATCTTAGTGACCTTATTCTTCATGACCTAGTCAAAGTGACCTAGGTGGACTGCAAACTCTCCCTTATCTAATGGGTGTCATCTAGGTGGAATATCATAGAGATATTGACTTCCTTGAAGTATGCCAATATCTTTTTCATGCCCTCTTATAAGGGTTTTATTACAGTTCAAGCCACAAACAACCTTTCCTCTATATCCATTTTCATTATCTTAGTGTACATTTGATACATACCTAAGCTAGATATGGGAATTAATTTAACCTCTAGGATCATACCTTTGTTGAATATCACCAATAGCTTCTTATATTTCCGATCAATCTCTAAGATCCTCTCCATGTAAGTTTGAGTTCACTAGATGAGCACATTGGTCTCTACCATAGTTTCTACCACCTTTCCTAGAACTGAGATTAGTAGTAAAAGGGAATTCTTGACCTACCAAACTAACCTACTGGTGAAGGAGCTCTTTACATGGGCTTTATAGTATGAACCTTAATTTTCATATCCTTAAGGAGCTTATCTAACATGTCATGGGTTTCCTAAATAATGAAGAGTGGATCCTCACTAAATTTTCATCCCTTATAGAGGTCCTCATTTTGGTGATGGAGAATAAATACTACTAGGTCTACTAAACCACTGGGCTCCCCTCTTAGCTGAATTTTTGCATGAAGTTCCTCTTCATACTCCCTATGGCATGGTCAAAACTCCACTACACATATGGGTCACCTTGGATTGTCATCTCTAGTGATTGTGACCTCAGGACAATCCCCCAAGTTTTAGGAGGTGTTGTAGGAGTGGTAGAGATGGTGGTGAAGGGTAGAGGATGAGTTGGAGTGGAGATGGAGAAAGTAGAATGGATGAATGAGGAAACCAATGGTGGGGGAGGGGGCATTGGAGTGAAGGAAAGAAGGATGATTAAGGAGTCACATGAGAACATCTATACTTACCACTAATATTGGGTCATGCACACATGAGGGACAATGACTCTTAGGAGAGGAGTATTCTTCATAAGATAAGAGAATGGTTGGTTAAAGTTAAATCCTTAAGCACTCGAGGTAATGGAAAGAATGGGTTGTAGAGTAATTCACAAAGCTACCATGATTAGTGATAAAATAACTATAGAGGCCAAAGGTGGAAGATAGATTAGAGTAGAAATTAGTTAGACTAAATCTTAAGGGTGAATCACCTTCTACTTCTTCTTAGTTCTCTTACCCAAGTTAGCCTCAAATATTTTGGTAGAAGGACTAACAGGGATAATAAGAGCTACAAGGGATAATTGTGGAGGTTTTTGGACTACTGAAGGAGGTGTTAGGATGAGCAAAGGGGGTGATAGGATTGTTTCATCCACTTGAGATTCACTCCCAAAGGTTTTATCCATGCTTACTGATGAAATTACACCTATAGGTACCTAGATTTGAGGCATGCCTAGTGGAGGTATCAAGGAGGTTTTGAGTTAAGAAATAGATGGGGTAGGGGAAATGAAGAAGTGAGGATGCTTTAGAGGATCAAGGATAAGGTCACCTAGGTAAACAACAAAGTGGGTGCAATAGGGAAGAGAGGAGGCACCACTTAAGGAGCTTATGGAAGGGAAGTAGAATTGAGTGGTATTATGAGAGGGAGCTAGAAGGTGATGAGAGTGAGGGGAAGAACTTGAAAAGTAGTGGGAGTGAGAGGGGGAACCTACACCATTTCTTTTTGGGATACTTACTATGGGCTTTCCTCTAGATTGCTTCTAACATCAAACCTCAAGGTTTGTGTAGCCTAGGTTTGAGGTATCGATGGTTGAGTTGCCTATTCTTAGGCTACTTGACATCAAGTTATGTGGGTCTATATTGGTTAGGGTTAGGATATTAGAGCTATTATAGGAGGAAGAATTAGAATCAAGGAATGAAGAGTAAGAGTTGATGGATGAGGCAAAGGTGGTGTTAGGGCATGAGTAGTAGTATTTGTTATAGGAGGTAGAGGTAGAGTTAAGGAACAAAGAGTAGGAGCTCATAAAGGAGAAGGTCATATAATACCCTGAAAATTCTCCTAGAAATCATGGAAGGAGTCAGGGTAACATCTTTTTTAAAATAAGCTAGTGTAAGAGGGGGTGTAGATGGGCCCAATTGGACCTTTTTTATTTTCTTCTTTTTCTAAGATGTGATTTGGGCTAGCACCTCTTGGTCATTTATAGTGTTTTATTATAGTTCATCATCATCCTCTAACTAGTGACCAAATTGATGTTGAGGTGACTTAAATACCTCACTAAATGGGCCTTTATCATGCCCTTTAGGTCCAAATGTTATATCTCATCTCTCCTTAGAGTGAAGGAGTCCCACTCAGTCATCATTTTATAGAGAGGAGGGAAGGCCTTGTATACATGATATAAAATAGATATTGGGAGTGGTAGGAATGCCTTCTATTGGTAGCTAATTCAAAATCCAAAAACACCTTCTACTAACTGGTACATGATCTATTAGTTTACCAAGTGATCTAGAATGAAGTATGGCAGGTGTATGGACTTCTTAAGAATTGCCACAACTAGAATCAGAATGTCCTCTTATTAGTAGTAGTAGTAGTCACTGATGGCTATAATAGAGTCTCTAATTTTTTATTATAAATGGGGCATTGGGACCTTATTGATCATGTTATACACCATTGGGTATAACTAATCATAGATATCCCATATATAGTTCTAGCACTTATGGCCATATAGCTTATAAAAGACTACATAGATCATTGATCCCCCTAAAATCCACAAAGGAAAAGTAGATGGCTTGAAGGTGAGCATCCCATAGATCACATCTATGAAATAGCTCATCATGTATAATTTACCACCTACTCTAGCATCTACTATGGTATTAACCAACTTAAATTTGATCATCCCATGTCTAGAACCTTGAAGTTAATGACACTCATGTGGAGGAGGGTAACCCATAATTCTTTGATATAAAAGTAGTCTAAGGCTCTAAATAATTAGTTTAGTGGATCATACCCACCCAGACCTCCTCCTAAAAGGTGTGGACTATGTATATACTGATGTCCTCCTTGCTTACCCACTTCGCATCTATATTCTTAACCCAATATTGTAATACCTCATAAATTTGGAAGTTTTAGACCATATTTGAACTATTATTTCATCATATGAAAGGGTAAAATTGGGAGAGATTAATACACTTTGTAGGAATTCTCATGGATGGTGGCAATCTGGTGCCAAGAATTAGCTAAGTAGACCCAGTCATGGACTCCATCTTACACTCACTTAGTAGTGAGGAGTAGGTTGTTGAACAAGTCAACACAATAGAACATTTTGGGTTTAGTCATGGCACTATGTAAATCACACTTTTTATAAACTTGAAGTGCAATTTTAAAACTCAACTTACTCATCATTATCATAACTTGAGTCCTTGGGTACCTATTCAATAGCTTTAAATATATCATTATAATGCTTGAATTAAGTCAAGTCTTCTAAGAAAAAGGTATATATGTACTTTTTTTTAGCTTTATGGTTTGATGAGGATGTAACCATTGTCTCAAAGTAGAGTTCAATAAGAAATTATTGAGTGTAAGGTAAAAACACAGGGGTGCATGATGGGATACAATAAATAAGGAGTTAATTTTATTGTGAGGGTATATAGTGATAACTATTATTAATCCTTCTTTAGGATATTTATAAAAACACATATTCATTCCCTTGCATTAATGCCTTTTAGAATCTCACTTATTTTGGATTCAAATTTGGGTTGGTAGTCTAATCTCCTCTCTTTGTTTCCCAATCTAGAGTTAAATTCAAAGCTCATGATCTTGTGCCACCAATTAGATTTATAAATGGTGTTGTGATGTTTTAAAATTGTCTAATCAATCCCAAATTTATATTTTGTTAATGCATATCATGTGTTAGGCACACGATCACATCTCCCTAGGCCTCTTAGGCAACTCTTGCCTTATGCTACATGTCATCCACCCATTAGTTCTCATGTTAATGGTTGGCACCTAAACATAGCCTTGTACATTGTATTATATCCTTAGGAGGGGTGAGGTGTCATTTAGGGACATGTGGCATCCTCTTATTAGTCCTTAGCATTTATATTTACTTTAGTCTGACTATTTTGTGGCATTAGGTATCCTTTTACTCATGTGTCTATTTGTGATACATGGAACATTTTGAGTGGGCCAAGCTCTCTTGGGCTCTAACATCTCTGATAGAACCAAAAGATATAGAATAAATTTAAACACAAGAATCAAACCATGAATACATGATGTTTAATAATGAAAAGGATAACCTAATATATAGGAAAATAATACGCACCTACGAACAAAGAGGTAAGTGAAATATACACATAAAAAGAATTAATAATAGACTTACCCATAAAATAATTAAAATAATGTGGTTATAACAATATAACCACTCACAACAATAAGCTAATTAAGCTTATAACATTAATTATTCTAATACCCTCCCTAAATGACTAAAATTGAAACAACTCCAAGTTTATCTCAGAATTTTACAAATGTTTCTTTATATAAAGGTTTAGTCATTATATCAGCTAGTTTTTTAGAGGTAGGACAATACTAAAGACATATGTCTTCATTAGAAATCAACTATCAGATGTAGTGATGGTGAACTTCAATGTAATTTTTCCTAGCATGAAATATTATATTATTCACCATCTTCAGAATACTCTATTTATTATAGTATATATGTTTAGGTGTCAATGAATCAAATTGAAGATCATCTAATACTGACTGAATCCACATCAATTCTCTACCTGCACTAATAATTAATTTATACTCTACTTTAGTGGAAGAAAATTTTATTATATTTTGAATCTTACTCTGCCATGAAAAGGCTCCTAAACCAAGAGTGAATATATAACATGTTTTAGACTTTATAGAATCAACTAATCCTACCCAATTTGAATTAGCATATCCTATTAGAGAAGACTCAATAGATTACTTATACATAATGCCAAAGTCAATAGTACCTTTTACATATCTAAGAAAATGTTTTACAATTTACCAATGTTCTTCATGTGGTTTAGCCATGAATAATAAGAGATAACTTATTGTAAAACATAAATTTGGTCTATTAGTAAGATAAATCAATCTACCTAATAATTATTGATACATTATTTCATTGACTAGTAATGAATCAGTGTTAGTTGAGAGTTTTTCCAAACTTCCATAGGTGTAGCTATTGGGTTACAATCATTCATTTTGAATTTATCTAAAAAATATTTGGCATATTTTATTTGAGATAAAAAATTAAAGTGCCCATAATTATAATAATGCAAAAACTCCACACCTAAACAATATTGAAGCATGCCTAGCTTATTCATTTCAAACACAATACAGATTTTAATCTTTCATATATTTAATCAAATCATTGTTAATTTTAGTGATGTAAAGATCATCAACATATACAAATATAATTATTATATCATCACCAATTTTCTTAACATAGAGATTACATTCTTCATCACATCTTTTAAAACTAGACTCTCTAAGATATTTTTCAGTTTTGAAATCCTAGGATCGAGAAGCATGCTTAAGTCCATACAAGGACTTCACTAACCTACAAACTAGATTTTCTTTACCATGAATCTAGAATAACTATGGTTGTTCCATATACACTTTGTTTTCTTAGTCTTCGTTCATAAAATCACTTTTCACATCCATCTAAAAGACTTGCCAACCAAAGTGAATAACAATAGATATAACCAATCTAAATGTTACCAATTTAGTTATAAGAGTAAATACTTCTTCATAATCTACTCCCTCTTATTGTACATGCCCTTTTGCAACAAGACAATTTTTATATTTGTCTAAAGAACCATATGATTTACATTTTACCTTATAAATCCATTTGTAACCAATGGATTTCTTACTTTGGGGTAGCTCAAACAAAAGCCAATTACCATTATTGATAAGTGCATCATACTCCACTTTAATGGTATATTCCCATTCTAACTTCCCTTTAGCATCTATATAAGTATTAGGCTCAATAAATTATGAAATATTAGTATTGAGAGCAAAATTTACCTACTCAAAATTTTATACTACTTTTTTCCCTGGCCTTGTGGATCTACCTTGTAAATAAACTAGAAAATCCTCTTTTTGAATATCATCGCTTGTGTTATAGTACCATTTTGCTCATTTGTGTTGACTTGTGGAATAACTTGTTGTGCCACTAAGACCTGCCATAGAGCTAGACTATTCTAGTGTTTGCCTTTTTAAGTCCTATTTCATTTTAGTACTAAAACTTGATTCACATTCATTAGTAGGAATTTAAATATTATTATTATCTATAGGTTTACCATCTTTTGAGAAATAGGGAATTTTCTCATCTATTTCGACATCTCTATGCACAATTACTTGATTTGAAGATATATCTAATAACCCATATGCTTCATAATTCTCATTGTATCCAACAAACATGTACTTTTTACTTTTGGAATATAAACCACTCCTTTTATCTTTATGGATTAATGCAAAATAAGTATAACCAAAAATTAAAAAATCACTTACATCGGGTTTTCTTCATGACCATGTTTCTTTTGAAATAATATCTTACACATCTTTACAAGGACTCCTATTCAAGATGAATACTACAGTATTGACAACTTCTACCTACTACCAAAAGGGCACATTCATGTTTTACACCATACACTATGTCATCTCCATAATAGTCACATTCCTCCTTTCCACTACATTCTATCTTGGAGTGTAAGGAGTAGTATATTTCCTGTGTATACCTTCCTTTATGAAATATGCCTTGAACTACTTGGAGATAAATTCTCCACCATTATCTAACTAAAAGGTCTTGACCTTTGTACCTATATGATTCTCAATCAGTGTTTTCCATGCTAAAAAATTAGCAAAACACTTAGATTTCTTCTTAAGAAAATACAACCACATTTTGTGAGAAAAATAAACTATCAACAAGAAATAAATGGCACCAAATATGGTGTTAGTTTTCATAGCACCATAAAGATCTGCATGTACCAAATCTAACACAAATTCTACCCTCCATGCTTTACTAATAGGAAATGGTTGGCTGACCTATTTACCTAATAACCTTCATAAACATTTTGATTTCCCTAAATAGATGGGAGTCCAAGGACCATTTTATTTTTACTCCAAATGTTTAAATATCGATAACTTAAATGGCCATACCTTTCATGTTAGAGAGTGTTAAACTACTCAATTATTGCTAAAGAAATTTGTTCTAATGATTTGGGATCTAAAATTTTATACAGACCCCTTTCCCTTATACCAATAGAAACAAGATTATCATTGAGTGTAATAACATTACATTGTTTCCCTCAAACTTAACTACCAATTATTTATTTTTGGTAATTTCACCAATTCACAAAAGGGCTTTTTTTCATATTTGGTACATATCTTACATTAGTAAATGTATATTTTCACTCATTATTCGAAATGATTTTTACATCCCCATAACCCTTAATGTCATGTGTCCATCCATCACCCATGTAAATAGTTTCATTACTACTATTATTTGTAATAAAATTTACATACCAATCATGGTGACAAGTGTAATGTCATGAAGCTCCTGAGTCAAAATGTCTGCTTCATGACTAACTTTATTAGATGTGTTGTTGCAAAAGAAAATTCAATAAATGCCTCTTGTTTTGCTTCTTATGAAATATTAGCTTTTCTATATTTCTTATTTGAATCAGCCATATCATCTTTTTTCTTTCTACAATCTTTCTTGAAATGACCTGGTTTCTTGCAATAAAAGCATTTTCACTTGGTTTTCTTGGAATCACTTAGATTGTTATTTAAAGAATCTCTATTTGATGACCATTGAACCTTGCATTTTTCTTTTCTACAAAATCACTTTCTATTGATGTATAAGTCAAAGCTATGGACTACCCCTGTTGTCATTCCTTTTATATGAGAAGAGTGAACAACTTATCAAAGTCCAATGTCTAAATTTCATGAATCATGTGTAATGATTCTACAAAATAATCATAATAATATGGTAAATTATGCATAACCATATCGATGATATATTTCTCATCTATAAGTTTTCCCACTACCTTCAATTGATCAAAAATGTCTTTCAACTACAATAAATATTAAGAAATAAAATCATCTTCTTGCATTTTAGTGGAAAATAAAATATGTTTCAAGTAAAAAGTTCTACCAACTTCAGATGTCTAATATTTTATCTTAAGGTGTTTCCACAAATATGGGGCATTAATAGCATTTATAACTTCTTGAATTAAATTGTCTACCATAGATAGTTTCAATAACATGAGGACCTCATGATGATGTTTGTCATAGTCATCTGGTTGGTCAAAGGGTCTAGACTCTTTACCAAAAAAAATTTAGTCAATGTTCCTATAGTCACTTATCTTAAGTATCCTATGATTCCACAAGCTAAAGCTTTTTCCATTTAGTTTCTGAGAATCTATCAAAAATAGATGTTGCAAACTAGCCATTTTAACCTAGTTTTTCATTTAAATCAAAAAAACTATAATTACTTTTACAAGGATTTTTTTTTGACACTAAAACTAACCTAAAATTGGATAAACCTACCAATTTTCAGCAAAAAACCACTTTATATTTATGACTTTAAATTTTTTGTCTTTTAAAAAAAAATTATAAAAAGATAAAAATAACTAAATCTTAATTTTTACAACTCTATTTTCAAAAATTATTTTTCTTTACAGAATAATTTATAAATTTTAAAATATATACAAATTTTTAGAAGATTAAAATTTATGGTTTGATCTCAACGAAATTAACCATGATTTTTTAGGAAATTTTTAAGCAAAAAATCAAGTTTTTTAAAGTTTTTTTTAAATGATTTTCATAATTTTGATTTAAAATAAATCCTACTTAATTTTTATTGGTTAAATTAAAATATAAGATAAAACTTTCATAAAAATTTAAGCCAATAAACATGAACTTGTGTATGCATATGGGAAAATGGCTTCCTATTTGGTTTTGGGTGCCCTCCTCCTCCTTAGAACAACTTGTTTTTTTTATTTTTATCAAAAAAAACAACAACAATCATATTTAATCAAATCCTTGTCTTTTATATAAAAACAACTTCTTGACTGATTTTAGATTCTCTATTGCATAGAGCACCTTCCTCTCAAAAAAATGTCTTTATTTAGTCAAAATGCCTCCTTCCATTTGCTTTATGATCAGATTTTAAATTATATAGGGTTGAAAGTGTATGGAAATTTCCTCTCATAGTTTCTCACAGTAAAAACAATAGAATACTTTATTTACAACACCTCCTCTTGTTATGGATAACATTATTATTGTTATCATTATTGTTTGTATGTGGGATTTGGTTAATAAACCAACTCACTATTATAAGTGAATAATTATTATTTGGATATTTGTTAGAGCTACCTCCTTATTTGTAGGAGACCATATTCCTATAAATATGGAATCTCTATATTATAATTATTATTTCAAATTAAATCATTATTTTCTTGAGTGTTTAATATTATACCTATGTTTGGATCCATATTTTTTTCTATGTTAATCTTATGAAGATCTGAACCAATGCTTTTATTTGGTATGAGAGCCTAGTTAATCTAATCATGTGAAGATTTGCATGAATCAAAAATGAGACATGTAGTGGATGCCAAAGGAAAAGTGTAGAACTAAAATACGTGGAAAATGTTTTATTGTATACATAGACTGATTGGAAAGAATTCATAAAAAAAAAAAAAAAAACCAGACATGTAACATGTTGCATGGTTTTCATCCAGCAAGATTGTGGCCTATAGAAGAGAAGTAATTTTTCTGAGATAAAACGCATTAAAAATACATTGGTGCCATATTTTTAAAGGCATTCACATTGACACCATCTATTTAATTATTAGAAGCTATGTGAACCCAATGATTGTCATTTCCTAGAAGCTTTTGTCACTAAAAGTCTATATGCCAATTTGGCACTTAGCATCCTCAAACTGGTTGGCCAATCCTCATAGCCTATCGGTTAGATTTATAAATTAAATTTCAAAGTTATTTATTTTGTATGTCAATTTATTATGTGTCTATGTGTATTTTAAGAGGTTTTATTATTATTCAATCCTAGTTTATTTTAGAATATTGTCTAAAAATTATCAAGTCTAGTTTTTTTGTTTAAAATTTGGTTATGTTTATATACATAAAATGGAGTTTTCATATGTTAAAATTCAAAGTGTTTTTATTTTAATATGTTAGTATAGGTTAATTATTAATCCACATGTCTCTATTTTTTATACTCAAAAGTCATTTGGATTATAAGTATTTTTTAAGTCTTAATAGTTATTATATGTTGTGAGTCATTTTAAGTATTTAAAATAGTAGAGTCAAAAAATGTTGAAAACTTCTAAAGAGTCTATAAGTCCTTTGTTGTCAAAATTAAAATTTGAGTGCTATTTTAATGGTGCATTTTCAATTGACATCGACACCCATAATGGATATTCCATTAGATAAATTTTCTAGTTCAAATTCTCACACATGAAAAGTGAAAATACAAATGCAATTAATGAACAAAATCTTTGGGGGATTGTGAGTGGAAAAAAAACTAAACCAATAGATGCTACTAAATTTTTGGAATGGCAAACTGGGGATGACAAATAAAAATCCATTATTAGACTTTCTTTATCAAACATTAAATTACATTATGTTGACTTGGAAAATAAGTCTAAAGATATCTAAGAACTACTAAGTAAAACATTTGGTGATAAGGTTGTGAATGTTAAATTCACACTAAAATTGTAGTTGTTTAAATTGAGAATGAATGAGGGTGCAACAATGTCAAGTCACATTAATGAATTACTATCACTCCTAAGATAGCTTGTAGAAGTAAAATCTCCATTGGAAGATGGAGATTCCAAATCTATCTTATTGAATAGCCTACCTCCTAAATATAGTAATGTAGTTTTTACTCTTGGTCAAATGCCTTTCCAATCACTAGACAATATGATTTCTGCACTCCTAGTTGAGGAGAAAAGATCAAAAGAAGATATTTAGAAAGAAACAACCTTTTATGTAAAAAAGAAGTATACTAATTCCTCCAAGAATAAAGAGGAAGTAGAATGCTTTTATTGCAATAAAAAGGGACATAAGTCTCTATTTTTTAAAGTTAGAGAAAAATATATCATAAATGGTAAAATTAAAATTGATGAGGTCAATGTAATTGTTGAAGAAGAACAGTCAAAGAATGAAGAAGAAGAAGAAGAACAAAAAAATAGGTTATTATTCAGATGATTACCTATACTGAGTAGCTTCATCGATTGAAGGATGGAGGCCATTCAAGCGTCTTGCAATCCATTAGAAAAGAGGCCACTTATGATTTAGTCACACATTTATTTGGTGTGTATGTTTGTGTGGATTTTAGTGTGGTGTGATAGTTTCTATTTCAACATGTATCCTTGAATAAGAATAGAAGTGCAATTCTTGTTCGAGTAATCTCTTTTGATAATTCCTTTTATAATCCCTCAAGTTAGAAAATGATTGGAATTAAATATGTACTTACATATATTACATGGTTTATGGTAAACTATAAAAACCACTTGGTTGGTGGTTAACCATGGAATAAACCATCATTGGTTATTGGTCTTCCATGGAAAAACCATCATTGGTTGTTTATAATCCATAGGATAAACCATCATTGGCTATTGGTAAGTCATGGGAAAAACCATCATTAGTTTTTGGTTAGCCATGAAAAAACCATTTTTTAGGTTTGTGATTCTTGGAAAAATTAGACAGTCATAATTCAGATGTAGTATAGGATGATATTCTACCCATGTTTAGATTAAGGGGGTGTGACTAGGGATAATAATGTTAAGGGGGTGAATGTTATAGATAACATTATTATTATTAGCATTATTGTTTATATGTGATATTTGGTTAATAAACCAACTCACTATTATAGGTGTGAATAAGTATTATTAGGAGATTTGTTAGAGATACCTCCTTATTCATAGGACATCGTATTCCTATAAATATGGAATCTCTATATTATAATTATTATTTTGAATGAAATCATTGTTTTCCTAAGTGTTTAATATTATACCTATGTTCCGATCAATAATTTTTTCTATATTAATATTATGAAGATCTGAACCAATGCTTTTAACTCTTACTTTCAAAATTTTTGTTTCAATGCCACCTCTTGAATATGCAAAAGTGTCTTCTTTTATTTAATCTTGGGATGCCTCATAATTTGACAACACCGCAGCTTAGTATAAAAACTTCCAACACCTTTCTCTCTTCTCCTATTCCACAAAAATGTCTTACACTTAGAAAAAGGCCTCACCAATAGTAAAAAAATGCCATGTTTTATCTTTCTACATCCTCTAACCTCCACGACATGCTTGGCAAGTTGAGGTTGCTTCTTAGATAATATTCACCATGTTTCTACCTCCTTGACAAGATGTCGTTATAGAGATTTCATCCTTCTCACTCCTCATAGGATCCTCTCCCAAGTTCCCTCAACCATGACCTTTGAAACTATATAGAATAAATTGATACATAAGAATAAAAAAAAGAATACATGACGTTTATTAACCAAAAGGATAGCCTAGTATATAGATAAATAACAAGCATTTAAAAATAAAGAGGTAGGTGAAACAAACACATAAAGGGAAGTAATAATAGACTTACCCATGAAATAATCAAAATAATATGGTTACAACAATATAACCACTCATAATAATAATATAATTAAGCTTATAACATTATTTATTCTAATAGGAGAATGGTTAATCTGACATCAATCTATGTGGTATCCTTTGATTGGGTCAGGCTCCCCAAGCTCTAAAATCTCTAATAGGACTAGGAGACTAGTTAATTTGACATCAAGTTATGTGGCATCCTCTGAGTGGGTTAGGCTCCCCAGGCTCTAACATCTTTGATAGGACCAGGAGACTCGATGTATTAACATCGAGTGATATGGGATCCTTTAAGTGGGTTAGGCTCCCTCAAGCTTTGACATCTCTAAAAATACTGGGAAACTAGCCACTCTAACATCACCTAACATGACATCCTCTAAGTAGTCCATTTATTCCTATAAAATACAAAAAAATGACTAATGAAAATACTTTTAACCAATTAATAACTCACTCGACTACCATTCAATCTCTAACTTATTACACAGGACATCGAGTTTGTTACTCTAGTAAAGGAACGAGACTTCAGAAACTTCTTTTAAAATTTTACCTCCAAGGTTAGTACCCTAAATCCTTAAAACAAGAAACCTACCTTAGTCATAAAATAAACAAATTTTTCCATTATTTGGGGAAATTAGGGCGACAAAAGATTTTAAGGACCTAGTTCAAGTGAAGTTAGTTAGAATGAAAGAATGGATCCAAGAGCTCTAGTTTTTATGTTTTTAATAAGGGGTCCCCCATTTATATTAAAATAGGTGTGTTGGCCACAAAAAATGGTGACTTACGTGGGGAAAGTGATAATAAACACTTAGAACCCAAGTAGTTAATTTTCTACCCTACATAAAACACAAATTATAAGAGAGGTATTCATACATAGTAGAAAAAATAAGGCACTAAGTTCAGGTAATATCAAGTGGAATACTAATATTTCATCTTATATATGGCCACCAATGTGTTTAAGAAGTGATTCTCAATTTTTTTATTTAATTCTAGACTCTAATCAAGCAATAAAACTTAGATTAGGCATCAAGGTCCTTCAAGGGTGTTAATGGCTTGATGGTTTGGAGGGAAATGGTGTGGGAATTTCTATACTACCATATGGGAATCCATATCCCTAAAAAATAAACCTATGGTCTATTTCAAGGCCTTGCTCCACTTCTAGGTAGGTCGTAAATCCTGCGATGGAGCTTGTCTAAATGACCCTTTCAAGGAAGACCTAGAATTTAGATTCTGCATTTTTTTCTTATCTTTTTCCAAGATTCGTTATGAAAAGATTTTATTTTATTTTTATCATCCATTGAGGTTTTGGTACCAATCTAAGGGTGAAATTATGATGAGGAATCATTGAATACCCAATTAGTCCTTTATTAGCTTGAATGGTCTTATATTTTTTTGAGATGTTACATTAATTGCAGTTTGGTGGCTCTATTTGGATGTGGGTTGTTCTAAAATCCACTTTTTATCTTAGAATCATTATCCTCATAAATATGAAATGTAAAAATGTTTAATTATGTCCCTAACTTTCTTGAATTGAAGACTCAACCTAGGTCTCCTACTTCTCAACAATTCTTTATGGGCTTCGACTATCACATGGAGTGGCTACTAATAGGGATGAGATTTAGAGGAAAACCACAAAAAAATAAGACACATACCAAAGGAATAGAAAAAAATAAAAGCAAACCCATAAAAAAATCAAACACATAACAAAAGTAAACCTATTTAATATTGACATTACCAACCCTTACCCAGATTATTTAGAACTTACACTAAATGGGATAGTCGAGAAATAGTGTTTTAAGAAAATTATATTTACTGGTAGTGGTAGGTCATTTCCCTAAATATCTTTGAGGTGGAAAGCATTCTAACCCATGATTTTAACTTTTTGGTATGGGCAAATCCAGAGGGTATCAAATTTTAAATATTAGCCTTTCTTTTCATGAGCCTTATCCCATATTAGGACTAGGTCAAATATTCTAAAGGTCTTGATCTTAGCCATTTTATCAAATCATCTTTTGACTATATCTTGATGTTTGATGAAGCTTAACAGAGCTTCATCTCAGGCTTCTTCTAACTAAATTATATTTAGGAGTCTATAATTCATCTTATCATCCAATTCTATAAACTATTGCATGAATTTATAAGTTGGAATCCTGAGTGTAACTAGCATGATCAACTGCAATCCATAAACTAAAAGGAAAGGAAATATTTTAAGGGCTTATTTATACCTAGTGTGGTTATCCCATAGAGAAAACTTTAACAATGAGTGTTATTCCTAGGTATTCTCTCCACTTAACTTCTTGATAGTATCTATTAAATTTTCATTGGTGTACTCTTCCAATCCATTCTCTTATGGGTAGTGATTGGATGAGAACCTTATCATGATTCCATTATCATAGGCCCATTCTATGAATTATGTGGATTGGAAGTTAGGACTATTATCACACACTAAAGAGATGGGGACCTTAAAATGAGTGGTTATGGTGTTTTCCAAGAACTTGATGACATAGGCTATAGTGATTCTTTTATTTGTAACTACCTTAGACTACCTCATGCAATAATCTATGCCCATGAGGACAAACTTATGGCCAATTGATGAATTAGGTTTGATGACTCTAATGAAATATAATCCCCATTGGGAAAATGGTGTTGAATCCATGATGGGATACAATGTCATTGTCACATGGGTGTCCATTTTAGTAAAGGTTTAGCACTAATGGAAAAATCAAACATGGGCATGAACATATTTGAATAGTGTGGGCCAATAGTAGCCTTCCCAAAGAACCTTATGGGCCATGCCATTTGTTTTAGGATGACAAACTCCTAGTTTTTCATGGAAACTTGCCATTATTTCTTTGGCTTCCTCTTGTGACCCATACTTGAGGTATATTCCTTCATGGTTCCTTCTAAATAAATTTTTTTTCTTTAGCATGTATTGTGTAGTGTTCAATTGTATGTCCATCTTCTATATATGGTTGAGTTTTATAGGTGTATTTCCATAGATTAGGAAATGCATGACTGGGGAGTACCATTATGATTATATCACTCTCCCTTAGTCTACTTGGTGCATAATTATTCTTGGATATATCTTAATTATTAGCTAGATTAGGCCATATCCTTTAACCAATTTGGCTAGTTTTATTTCTAATTCATACTCTTGTAATTTTATCATGTATCAGCCTCTGTGTTTGCCTAACTCATTATTTCCCAGCATCTACTTTATTTTTGAGTCTTGGATAATTGTGTGCACTTTATTCTTGAGGATGTAGTGTCAAAATTTCTTTACCACCTTGGCCAGGGCATAGACATGTTTATCTAGGGTAGAATATTTTATCTCAACATCCTTATTATTGTCTCTCATAATGGCAATGGGGTGTTCTTCTCCCTCTAATATCTAGATGAGGCAAGTAGTAATGGTGTTTTTGGAAGCAAATGGGTAGATATATAAATCTTGTATATAGTCTAGGATGATGAGAACTAGATCTTTCATAATGGCATCTTTGATATCCAAAAAAGATTTTTTTGATTTGGCATGCCATTCTACTTTCACATCTTGTTTCAACATAACATTCAAGAGTTTTACAATTTTATCAAATCTAGAAATAAACTTATGCAAAAATTTAATTTTTGCAAAGAAAGATTTTAGTTATTTTTTACTGTTAGGTAAAGTTAGTTTAGAAATTACATCTTCCCTTTTAGGATCAATAAAAATACATTATTTTGTGATAATGTGGCTGAGAAGCTTACCTTCGGTGACACCAAACACTCTCTTCTTTGGGTTTAGGTAAATGACATGCCTTATACATATTTTTCATACTTTCTCTAAATAGAATACATGATCTGACCTATATTTCAAAAACATAGTTAGGTCATCCATATAGATTATTATGCATTTACCAATCAGTCCTTCAAAATCAAAGTCCATCACTTGTTTAAAAGTTTCACCAATATTGATCAACCTAAATAGAATTCATTTCTAAGAAAATGTGTCCCACTTGATGGTGAAGGTGATCTTAGCCTGGTTTTTAGAATTAACCAAGACCTAGTTGTATTTAAAAAAGTTGTCTAAAAAGGACATCATCTAATATCCACTCAACATTTAGATTACTTCATCAAGGGAAGGCAATGGGTAATTATCTTTATCTGAGCCTCAGTTTAAGTTTAAAAATTATAAACATAGGCAAATTTATCCATTTTTATTTCACATAGGCATTAGGTTGGCTACCTAGGTGGAGTGGTGAACTGGGAAAATTATCATGTTGAAAGTGACTTATGGACTTCCTTGTGTACTAAGGGCTCCATGATCGAGTTTACCAGCCTTTATATTTGCTTAAATGATTTTTGACTAGGTTTGAGGGGAATAGTATGAGTAATCACTCTCAATTTGAAGACTTTAAGGTCTCCATAGGCCTAGGAAAATATATCTTTGTATTTTAATAGTAATCTTTGTAACTTCTCTAATTTGTAGTTCATCTAGTTAAGACCTACAATTATTGTCTAGGGGCTTTCGACAGGGCTGACATTGATAGTTGATACTTTGGTCCTCAAACTTTGGTTTTTTCACTTAAAATGTGGGGTATAATGTATTGAATGCTATTTATAATAAGATAATCCCTTTTATGATCCAATTCCATTGAATATTAAGGATCCCAGCTTTATCCAGCTCATTCCCTTGATTGTCTCTATCTTTTTCATCTATAACATGGGTCTCAAATACTCCCTCATTATTGATAAATTAGATGATTTGTTGGTCATCTTTAAAGAACTAAAAAAAATTCACATTTTCAAGTATATGGGATGAGTTACATAGAAAACTCTTATAATTTAGTTTCTTATAGGGGGTTAGGTTTGTTATCATAGATGCTAGTGAGTCAGCGACTTGGTTTTCCTCTTAAGGAATAGGGATGATATTAAATGTGTTAAACATTTTGATTAAGTCCCAATCCTTATGCTTATACCACCTGAGGTATGATAGTTTGTATTAAAATTTAGTCTTGATCTAGTTGACCACCAACTTAGAAATGTTAAATACTCTTAGTTTGTTTGCCTTGTATTTCAATGAAAATTTCAATCCTAGGATTAACACTTTGTACTCTACCAAATTATTGGTACAAGGAAATTGCAACCTATATGATGATAAATATTTCCTCCTTAGGGGTTATTTAAGTAGAACACCATCCCCACTACATTGTTTAAAATGAGATTCATCTATATAAATAGACCATAGGTTGGGTAGGTTTGGGTAATGGCCAGCTTGGTATTTGGATGGCTTTGTGCTCAATGTATAGATTCCTAGATCTTAGGATACTAGGTTTAATCCCTCATTAATGGTATTGTACTCTGTTATCATGTGTTTTATGTGAGGTTCTCTATCTACCTAGATTTGGTTAGCAAATCCCCTCTATGGTAACCACATATGGGATAAATTTGTGTCCATATACCCATTTAGGGCTTTGGACTAATCTCTATTGAGGAGCATATTATAAACTTTAAAAAACTCCACCACTTGGATGTCTGTGAAGTGTTGAATCCTAGGCTTAGACTCTAACTATGTATATATTTAGTAGTTCCCCTATCATTTTCACTTTAGACTTGTCAATATATACCACTACCTTATCTAAATTTATAGGGACTAACTTGATCTTCTCACATATGCTTGTTGGTATTACATTTACTAAGGCTCTTGCATCTATTAGGAAAGTATGTAGATTCTTTCCAAATAATTGAATGGTTAAGAGGAAAGGGGAAACCTCCATCTTATTCTTTTGAATGAGCACATTAGTGTGAGATGCTCTTAGTTTCAATTGGGTAGGCTAGGTCAGATTCTGAGTCAAGTATTTTAATAGGTCTCAATACAATTACCATGTTTTTGAGGAGAGAACCAATAATCTATGTCATCTAAGGTTAGTTATTATTGGTTATCTCCTCAAAAACATGGTCATCTAAGGTTATAAATCTTTCTTATACATTTTGAGTTATAATTGGGGGTTAGGTTGATAAAGCATGATAACCTAGTTGTACATTTTTTCAAACCTAGCATTAAATTTATTGATAGGATCATACGGGTCCCATTTAATATAAGAAAATTATTGGTAGAGGACATTGGGGTCTATCATTTACCCAAATTAGGAAATGAAGGTAGTATTAAAATGGTCCCAACTAGGGATAGAGTTTCTAGGGAGGTTGAGGAACCAATAATATGTTGAGCCCATCAACATGAAGGGGAAAATCCCATATGTCACATCCTCATACTCTAAATTTAAGAACCTTAAAGAATTTTTATAGGAAGTTATGTGCTCTTCAGTAGTGTATCCCACATGAGGAGTGAAATAAGGGAGATATCTTAGGGTTTTTAGGTAAATCATGGATAACTCCTGGGAAATTAATGGTAGAGCTAGCCAACCAAGCCATCTTAAGATATAAATTTTTAAAAGGTTATGGGGATAAACTAGTTAGAATAATTAAAGGTATAGGTCTATTTAACCTAGGTTTTCTATGGAAAAGTAGGGGGAAATCACCAATCAGCATATTATTATCAACAAGAATAATTTAAAATAAGATAACATTTAGTACACAAAATATTTTTTCCTTTTATTTAATTAATAAATTAATGACAAGCCTGAAATACACTATGTTGGGCCCTCCTTCTAGCACCAGTTGTTGTTCCATCTAAAATCTAGTTCATAAAATACCCATGAGTTTGGGTATTCTTAAAGAGGAAGATGGGAACAATGATGGACTTTCATCCTTTATTTTAGAACTAATTTGGGATCATCACAGGGTATAGTTGTGGGTATTTGACTTCACTTTCAATTTTGCATGAAATAGTCTAGAAGAAATGCAATGCCACCATTAAAATATCAATATGAGATTATTGGATACAAGTCTAATTATCTAGAGTTGTTATTGATGCTCATATATTATGATCTTATATTTTATAAACACAATGGTAAGGGCAATTAAAATTTGAAAATAAACACAAAAAGAGAGGGGAGATTAAGGTAGAAAGAGAGCCTTTAGATTTAGAATGAAATCAATGTATCGACCATCAAACTAAGTGCCTTTGTCATAGTTATACCATTGTGGACTAAGTTTAACCAAAATTTATACCTCTAAGAACACACAATGGGAAGAGTTTAAGGAAATAGGGGATCATGCCTCAACTATGAATCCTCACTAATTATTAGTACTATAAATTTATAGTAGATCATACTTAAACCTTTAAGGTGACTTATAGACTACCACACAAATTAACAGTATTGTGAGAAAAGAAACAAAAGAGTTCACAAAGGGATTATAATAAATAAGCATATCATAACCATAGCATACATGTAATTGAATGGATTTTGTCCAATTCATTTAACACTAGCATTCATTCTGAATGGAGATGATTGATAATTTGAAACATAGAACAAGCATTTTATAGAAAACTAAAATTACATTCATTAAAAAAAAGTGTTGTTACAACAATATTGATTATGGCCAAATTTTATAGTTTGAAGGGATGAAAGAGAAAGTAGGGGAAATACTAGCTTAAATCTGATATCACTTCAAGAAAAATTTAGTTAACCCTTTAATCAAAATATGGCTATGTCTCTTATAGATGAGGATGTGATTCACCTTCAAATATTGTGAGATTCCCATCCTAGGCCATGATGGCCACTCATTATAGTTATAACCATAACTTAAAATTCAAAATAAAATCCCCCCAAGCCATCAAAAATATATGTGGAGGACCAATTAATTGATATGTGGTGGTGGTTGTGAGGATCCAATTCCTAACTAATTTGACCTTACATCTCTGACTTCTAGTATAGTTGTCATAAGGTCAAACTCTCAGTCTATTTTAGTTGGGTTCATCAAGGGTTATCTAATTATTACCTCATCCTACATCACTTGTCTTTAGTATACCTGAAAGAGAGATTCCATCAACACCTAGACCTTAGACACCTAGTTGATGATTTTTGTGGACTACGTTGAAATCTCAATGATTACCTGGGCCCCTTCCTTATTTACATTAGTGACCTTCTTCCTCCTAACCTAGTCAAAGTGACACAAGTGGACCCTAAACACTCCATTGTCTATTAGGGTATCATTTGAGTGGATTAATATAGAGATATTAACTTCTCTGAAGTATGCCAATATTTTTTCTTACCCTCTTCCAAGGGTCCTATTACAATTTGAGACACAGCCATCATTCCTCCATAGACATTTTCAAGTTTATAGCATATATTTGATGCATCCAAAAGTTGGAGGTGGGCATTAATTTCAACTCCAATAACATACTTTATTGACTATCACAAATAGCTTCCTACATTTCCCATCAATATCTATGATGCTCTCTATAGAAGTTTGAGTTCATTGGATGAGCACATTGGTCTCTACCATAGTTTCAACCACCTTCCCTAGAACTAAGAAGAGTAGTAAGAGGGTGTCCTTGACCTACCCAATTATTCTAGTGGGGAAAGATCTCATTAATTGGGCTTCTAGGGTCCATACTTGATTTTTCATTTCCTTAGAGATCTTCTCTGACATGTCATGGGTTGCTCGAAGAATAAATACTAGGTCCTTGTCTACCTTTTCCTCCTTGGTGGAGGTCCTCACTGTTTTCAAGGATGTAATCACCTAAAAGTGGTATTTGGATGCTAAGAGTGTTTCTTAAGATAGCTTATTCCTAGCTTAGCCCTAGACCTATCCTAGAGCCTCTACCATACTTTTACAACCATTATGCAAACCAAAAACATATTCTATTATCCTAAACATAGTCCCAAGACAACATTCCTAGATCAAAACCTAGTGTGCCATATAGTCTACCAAGTGGACATTAGTGCCACACTAAGGACACTATAGCCACATGGCATTAGTGTCCCTAATTGGGTGTTAATTTCCCTTGCCCTAACTCTCCTAAATAGATACTTTTTCAAATGTGTGCCTATCCCAAGGTTGGCCTAAATCCATTTTACTATCTACATAATCTACAAATCTTTATAAATACAAGACTCTTTGACCTCTATTGACTAGATGGAAAATAGATGCAAAATCCTATCCAAATAAGAAATAATTTGATCAAAATTAAGGCATTTTATCCTTATTCTTCCCTACTTATACATACTACCATCTATAGCATCCCTAATCCTAGATTTCAAAGATTTCAAAGCTCAATCACACTCAAGGCATTCAAGACCACTTGCATTTGATCATTCACTTACACTTGTACTAAGCACTAGGTGGGAGAACTACATCAAGCTTGATCCCTCCTCAGAGTATTGGTATGTAGGAAACTATCTTCATAGTAGTGTGATGAGGATCTCTAATCTATCCTAATAACAAACACACATTTATTTCTCATGCCATACTTACAAGGAAGATTAGGGTTTACACATTAAATCATATTTTCTAGGCATAATACAAAGTTCTATATTTTTTACACAAAATAATAAGACCCATAAACATAGGTGCAAGTGCTCCTAAAAAATAAGAATAATCATACAAAGAGGACACTAGCACCACTTTGAGGACACTATAGAATTATGGTGCTACTTTATAGCTGGGGTGTTACTTTACAATGAACAATAAGATCCTAAGACCCTATTGATGACACTCAAACCTATCTAGAATCTAGTTTATAGAACCCAGATCATCTGTGATAATCACTTTATAGATAATTATATAGTTATTACTATTTATTACTATTTTTATAAAGGTAAAATAAGTCCAAATCCATAAAAAATCAATTGATATTTATTGCATATTATTTAACTAATTTAGACATCTCAACCCTTTAATCTAACTTAGGAATTACATTTATAAAACCCTAAAAGTTTAAATCATTTGGTAAACCTAACTTTGAATATTGCTTCAAACTCTAGTTTGCATTAATTCTATTTTTTGTGTAATAAATTAGGGACACTTATAAGTTTTTGGGTTTTTTAAACAACCTAACTAAATTAAATCAATTACATATTAGGGTTTTAATTTATTCACATATAATTTAAATTATTATAAAGAAATTCTAGATTCATTAAACCTAACCCTATATGCTCTTAGGGTTTGTATCCTTTTTTCCCCTATTTTCATTAGATGTTATTAAATTTTTAGAATTCATCTATTCTATTTTTATATCTCTATTCCAATTTGTTTACTAAATACCATTTAAAAAATCTATCTCTTTTCCATTAAGAAGAAGTGTTAGACTAGGTGGTAATCCTATATAGCATAGTCAGATTCTTGTTATCCAAGCCTTTTGTAGACATTTTGTGCTTAAATTTTCAATCTAAGAAATATTATGTTACAATGCAAAATCTCAGCCAAAATCATTAAAACATGTTAAATGGTTCAAACTTATCACATATAGGCGTCAATTTAGGCTAATTATCCTTGAATGGGGCAATACATTTTTAGTGATTATTATCTTATCTCAAATCACTTCAAGTAAAATTGTGACCACATAAAATGATGCTCTGAACCACTGAATTCCTCTAATTAAGCATGATACATCATGTGCATGTGTTATTTTGCATCCATAATGCCCTAACTAGGGGATTTTTTTGTATGTAATTGACGCCTTATTCTTATTATACTCTAGTCAAATTTTAACTCAGTAAAATGACATTTATGACCAGGTTGATTAAGCATGTAATAGATTTCCAAATAATTGCAAAAAATTAATTAAAGTCACTTAAACAAATTAAATAAATTAATAACATAAGTGAAAATTCCATGGAAGTTATTGAAAATTCATTCCTCCAATATGCATCATCCCATGACATCATCAATGGGGTGGCATCCATAGGCTATTAATGGAATTAATATTAGGATTAATCTCTCCCATGCCTCATCAATTCCCCATTATTCCAAATATTAATGGTAATATTTATGACTCATCCCTTCAAAATTTATTTGATTAATGGCCACACATCTTGGTTTCAATATGGACAGTCATGGTTGGTTATGAACAATCTTGAAAAGCTATAAATAAGTGAGCCAAGACCACCATTTTTAAGCTTTGATTATACAAACATACTATGTAGAAATTATTATAGAAAAGCTTCACCTATTATTACAAATTAATCAATCTTTTAAGCCTAAGCCATTGGTGTACTAGGAAGTAATGTAAGATCATATTACTCATCATTGATGTAGACTTGGAGCACCAAATCTAGGAAAAATGCACTTTTTGGCCACTCTTAGAAGCAGGGATGTTATTTGGAAGGTTTGGTAGTATTCCTTCTTTAAATAACTCTTAGAATTCATTATAAATTACCCATGAGGGAGTGGGCTTGATATTTTATTATCTATATGCTTATTTATAAGAGATTTTCTTGACTAATGCATCTTGTAATCTTACTCTATATTTTAGCATGCACGATGGGACTTACACCTCACACAAGTTGGTATACCTTCTAGTTTTATATTCAAACCCTTTTTTGAGGATATTTTGTACTTATTTTTATTCCATTTTACATTTTTATGGATTCTAAGACAAATGGTAGGATCAACCTGTAAAATGGTGGGATCACTCTGAAAGTCATGGCATTAGCTTGAACATCAACAAGATCACCCTATGAAATGGTGGGAATCCATCTGTGAATGGTAGGATCAATTTTATTCATTCATGTATTTTATAGGATCGATAAGATCACTCTATGAATCAATGGAATTGATAGGACCAAAGTTTCCCAAAGTTCTAACACAACTTGTCAGATTTAAGAGCACACATGATTACCAATGTATAAGCAACTTAAACATGTGGAAATACCAGAAGAACAAATAACTATCAATGAGAAATAGCACAGAAACTGAGAGGCAACACATAATTGTACTCAACTCATTACAAAGGAAATTACAATAAAGAGATCACACTCTTCTCCACCTCTACAAGGCCTTCTACCTCAAGGGCTCCAAGTAATCTTCCCACCTGAGTAATCTTCTCTCGTAGGTCTCAACTAACAACTTACACAAGCTATTGTTCACCCCATTATACCTCCAGTACAACTGAGTACGAATCAGTACTCCAAGTAGATCTAACCATGATCCTGCTCTGATGTATTGCTGTCACCTTGTATCTAGCTCCCCCACCGATCTCCTTTCTGACCCTCACATTCACACATCTCCCTGTAGACCAACCTGATCTTACTTATCACATGTAGATCTCCTCTATGATCCTGCAATACCCTGCATATCAAACCTGATCTTACATACATGGGGAATCCTACTTGATTCCACCATGGAAAGAACTCTCCAAGCTCCACACTTGGGTTCTACAAGTTCAACACTTAACAATACATCCCATGAGTCTATTATATAGATCTCATGCATACACTAAGTTAGACGGGTGGCTCAAAGACTCGAACTAGTCTTCAACATGCAAACTCCGCGTTCTCTTAATTGACTATTCATCAACAGCAGTTCTGACTGCTACAAGTGACTGACGTCGGTCCCTGCCTTCCTGGAGGTGACCGACGTCGGCCGATCTCCTGTCGATGCCAGTTTCCTCTGCGCTTCCCCTGCTCGACGTTAGTTGTGTCCTACCGATGCCGGTGACTGTCAAGCTACAAAAAACCTCCTCCTTCTATTTGCAATAAGGTGAAGCTTTTAGCTCCATACCCTAACAATCTCCCACTTGGAGATAAAGAGCTACACCTATACCCATACCAGTACTCTATCTAATCTGCATCTTGGCTTGTATTCCTCTTCAAGCTCCCACTCGAAGACAACCCACCACACTCCTTGTGGTGATACACTTGTGTCTAAATTTCTCCATTCTTCTGCCCTGTTATACTCCCACTCAAATAGCAACCCCTGTGAGTAACCTATAATCAAAACACACTTAACAGATCTGAACCACCTGTTAGTCAAGCTCGCTCTGAGAATGTCCAACCTCACTCTGATACCATTTGATAGGACCAAATTTTCCCAAAGTTCTAACACAACTTGTCAAATTTAAGAGCACACATGATTACCAATGTATAAGCAACTTAAACATGCAAAAATACCAGAAGAACAAATAACTATCAATGAGAAATAGCACAGAAACTGAGAGGCAACACATAATTGTATTCAACTCATTACAAAGGAAATTACAATAAAGAGATCACACTCTTCTCCACCTCTACAAGGCCTTCTACCTCAAGGGCTCCAAGTAATCTTCCCACCTGAGTAATCTTCTCTCATAGGTCTCAACTAACAACTTACACAAGCTGTTGTTCACCCCATTCTACCTCCAGTACAACTGAGTACGAATCGGTACTCCAAGTAGATCTAACCATGATCCTGCTCTGATGTATTGTTGTCACCTTGGATCTAGCTCCCCTGCCGATCTCCTTTTTGACCCTCGCATTCACACATCTCCCTGCAGACCAACGTGATCTTACTTATCACATGTAGATCTCTTCCATGATCCTGCAATACCCTGCATATCAAACCTGATCTTACATACATGGGGAATCCTACTTGATTCCACCATGAGAAGAACTCTCCAAGCTCCACACTTGGGTTCTACAAGTTCAACACTTAACAATACAGCCCATGAGTCTATTATATAGATCTCATGCATACACTAAGTTAGACGGGTGGCTCAAAGACTCGAACTGGTCTTCAACATGCAAACTCCGCATTCTCTTAACTGACTATTCATCAACAGCAGTTCTGACCGCTACAGGTGACTGACGTCGGTCCCTACCTTCCTGGAGGTGACTGACGCCGGCCGATCTCCTGCCGATGCCAGTTTCCTCTGCACTTCCCCTGCCCAACATTGGTTGTGGCCTACCGATGCCGGTGACTGTCAAGCTATGAAAAACCTCCTCCTTTTGTTTGCAACAAGGTGAAGCTTTTAGCTCCATGCCCTAACAATCTCCCACTTGGAGATAAAGAGCTACACCTGTACCCATACCAGTACTCTATCTAATCTACATCTTGGCTTGTATTCCTCTTCAAGCTCCCACTTGAAGACAACCCACCACACTCCTTGTGGTGATACACCTGTGTCTGAATTTCTCCATTCTTTTACCTTGCTATACTCCCACTCAAATAGCAACCCCTGTGAGTAACCTGTAATCAACACACACTTAATAGATCTAAACCACCTGTTAGTCAAGCTCGCTCTGAGAACATCCAACCTCGCTCTGATACCATTTGATAGGACCAAAGTTTCCCAAAGTTCTAACACAACTTGTCAGATTTAAGAGCACACGTGATTACCAATGTATAAGCAACTTAAACATGCAAAAATACCAGAAGAACAAATAACTATCAATGAGAAATAGCACAGAAACTGAGAGGCAACACATAATTGTATTCAACTCATTACAAAGGAAATTACAATAAAGAGATCACACTCTTCTCCACCTCTATAAGGCCTTCTACCTCAAGGGCTCCAAGTAATCTTCCCACCTGAGTAATCTTCTCGCATAGGTCTCAACTAACAACTTACACAAGCTGTTGTTCACCCCATTGTACCTCCAGTACAACTGAGTATGAATCGGTACTCCAAGTAGATCTAACCATGATCCTGCTCTGATGTATTGCTGTCACCTTGGATCTAGCTCCCCTGCCGATCTCCTTTCTAACCCTTGCATTCACACATCTCCTTGCAGACCAACCTGATCTTACTTATCACATGTAGATCTCCTCCATGATCCTGCAATACCCTGCATATCAAACCTAATCTTACATACATGGGGAATCCTACTTGATTCCACCATGGGAAGAACTCTCCAAGCTCCACACTTGGGTTCTACAAGTTCAACACTTAACAATACAGCCCATGAGTCTATTATATAGATCTCATGCATACACTAAGTTAGACGGGTGGCTCAAAGACTCGAACTGGTCTTCAACATGCAAACTCCGTGTTCTCTTAACTGACTGTTCATCAATAGCAGTTCTGACTGCTATAGGTGACTGACGTCGGTCCCTGCCTTCTTGGAGGTGACCGATGCCAGCCGATCTCCTACCGATGCCAGTTTCCTCTGTGCTTCCCCTGCCCGATGTCAGTTGTGGCCTGCCAACGCCGGCGACTGTCAAGCTGCAAAAAACCTCCTCCTTCTGTTTGCAACAAGGTGAAGCTTTTAGCTCCACACCCTAACAGGAATCACTTTGTAGAATGTCAAAAATGCATTTTGGATCAATGAGATCACTCTATAGATTAGAAAGATTGACCTATAAAATGGTGAGATCTCTCTAGACCAAAAACTAATAGGTGACTATTATTTTATTTTTATCATTTCAATAGGAATGCCCTATATTTTGGTGAGTTCACCCTGCTAATCAGTGATATTACCTTATCAATCAATGAGATCATAAATAAGTAGTTTCTTTGCTATATCTTTTAGTGAGATTGATCTATAGAATAGTGGGAATGCATTGTGGAATAGTGAGATCACTCTATGGATTGGTGAGATCAACCTGCATAAAAAAATAGAGACTTAAAACAATAAGTTAAAAGTTTTTCCTAATAATTCACACCCTAATTTTAGACTTTTAATATCTTCTTTGTAGGATTTAAGTCACTTAGTCTCCATTTCTTAACAAGTAAAAGGTAAACTTCATTACACACTTCATTTTGGTGATTAAAATGAACTCTCACAATTAGATAAATAATCTTAAGAGTTCTATTTTGATGCTTGTTTATTAAAATGTTTGATTTTATCAAAATGATTATTGTACATATGCTCTCCCCCATCCCCTTTAGGGAACTTGGGTAACCAAAAGTGTTAATTCTTTCCATTTTGGTGCCTTTTCCAAAGGCCTACAAAAAAAGTCTCTAGGGCCCTCCTTAAATTCATATGATTTGGGTGATCTTTAAATGACCATATAGTCTTTTTACTTGTCTTTATTTTATGCACTTTAGCTTGTGAACAGGAATTCATCACCTCCTCATGGGTTCTCTAGAGAAGGATTGAAATGGAAATTCATATCCTAGCATTATATCATCCCTATTCCATGGTAAGGTATATAAATTAAGGGTGGGATATTAGGATGTTTATTTTAAGTGGTTAAAATAAGCTCTGTTAGTGGTTATCAACCTTGAACTATAGGGGTAACTCAAACATCTCACTACACTGAGAAATTGATCGATGTAGTGGTTGTGAAAAGGACAAGACCTTTTCACAACAAGCCAATTGATGCAAATTTAATTGATGTGAGCATCTCTAGTGTTAGCCACACTTGGGACCATCTAAACGTGTGAAAATTTAGCTTTAGATAAACCCTACTTATTTTAGACATGTTGTTGATGCAGGGAAAGTATCCCAAAGTTATATGTCATTATATAAACTCTTGAGAGAAGAGGGGGCCTAAAAACCCTACTTTTCATGCACTTTTATTTTTTATTAATAATTAAATCCTCTTAAGAGTACGTATATAGATGGAATTCAATAGTATCATGCAACCTTGTTAGTTTTAGGATTTAGGACATTACACTTAGGTGTGTTTATCATTTTATACTTTACTTTATTGGTATTTTTGAATCTAAAACTATTTGTGTGTGTTAGTTTTTTAGTCACCTTTAATCAATTCTTCATGATTTCTACCATAAAATAAGTTCACCCACCTATCATTTCTTGTGTGTGAAATTTCTAAAAGAATTGAACCTTCAAACTTGAACCTTTCTCAAAAGTTCAAGAAGTTCAATGGTTCAATGTTCCTCAAAGTGAAATGTTTGTCTTTTTATGTTTTTCAAGTATATCTTTGAACCTTTCGGTTGAACTTGAACCTTTTTCAGAGGTCAACGGTTCAAAGAGTTCAATATTTGATGTTTTGTAAAGAGTCATGTTCACTGAGTTCCCTTGTCTAAATTAATACACTGCTTGAACCTACCTCTTGAACCTATCGCTTGAACCTACATAGCAAAGTTCAATGGTTCAATGTTTCTCAAAATGCACTATTCCTTTGTATTTCAATTATGTCTTTGAACCTTTTGGTTGAACTTGAACCCTTTCTTAGAGTTCAAAAGTTCAACGGTTCATGTTCGAAAAGTTCAACAGTTCTATCAAAGTCCAAAGTTTTTGGAAATATCATGTGACTATTGATTGGTTTATGTGGTTTATTTCATATCGTTGAACCCCAAAGTTGAACGATAATTTTCAAGAGTTCAATGGTTCAATGGTTCAAATGGTTCAACAGCTATATTCTTATCTCACATTGAGGATTTCTCTAAGTTAAAATTAGTGGGAGATTTGGAGGAAAATATATCAAAAACTCACTATAAAGTGGAAAATTTTGAATTTCATGAGGTTACAGATAATCATTACTCATCTAAATCATGCGTAAAATATGCTTGCTATTAATACATATGTCAGAATATGTATCTTATCAAGCATATTTAGCACGTATTCTCTTGATTTAATTTTGCAATTTGGTTAATATTTGTATCAAGAGAGAACAATTCAAGCATAATTGGGTGATACAAAAGAGAACAGTACAAGTGATATAAGACATTTGATTGCTTGAATCCACAGTAATTTAAGATAAATTTAAGTTGAGTTTCACTCTTACTGTAAGTTATTTCCTTTACTTGGTTAGAAAGGAGGATCCTTTTGAATTTAATACATTATTTAAAAACTCAAAACATTCTCTTTTCATTATTTTCTCCAATCTATAGCCATGAAATCTGCTTGTCTTGATTATGAGCATGGCCCTAGTCTCATATGCTCTATGCCTGAAATTGGGGACACTTCTCTAGTCCAATATGATTTGGAAGATTTTAAAGAGAGGGCTAGAAATCCTATGATAAATCCTATGATGCAAAAAATAGTAAAAAGTGGCCTAATTGAAGCTATGGCCATACAATGCCCTGAGTTAGTCTTTGAATGCATGAATAGATATGAACCTCAAAACAAGTGCATCAGGACTGCAAATGGCAATGTTTTACTACATATCAATAAACAAACCCTAATGACTATGATGAGAATCCCTCCTAAAGAACCATACTCTGACCTTAGTATTACTTCTTCATATGGTTATTTTTAAATGAAGAAAGCAATTTACAAAAGCATGATTGCTAGGAATTGACTTTTAAAATTCCAAAAAGGGGGTTCAAGACTGCCTAGGCCACTAACAAGAAATCATATTATTTCAAAAGTACAAGATATCATGGTATTACTGCACAAGCTGAAAGGTAATGCCCATGCATATTATTGGGAAGATTGGATGTACTTCTTCATATAGGTAATTCTACAAGGAGAACAATTTTTGGATTGGGCAGAAATTGTAGCTGAATGTTTACATCAGGGTTTAAGTAATTGTTTGGGAAATAGAGAATTTTATGTCTTTATACCTCCTCTATTACCTGGCTTCTACGAGATAATGGGTAGGGTACCACATGCACCTTTGGCTAAAGATAGTAAAATTTATGATTATTATCCATAGTTACAAATGCATAATTGCTATGAGGATTACATGAGAGTTAATGATGTCTTTACTGGGAAAATGACTTTTGAACTTTTAGACAATATCAATAAAAGGTTGTCTGAAGAAATTATGCGGCTAAATAAAATTTATGGTATTTTCTTTATTCAATTTTCCAAATTTTCTTACATTAGAGTTGGGGGTTTTGATGGTGAACCTTTGGAGTTACCAAGGTATGTTCTTGACCGATTTGTGCTAATAGAAGTTTGCAGGCAATTAGCACATGTAGATAAAAAATTCCCAACAAAGAATAAATATGGTATATCTTTTCCTATTGAACTTGGATGTTATTCATGCAAAACAACATCTGATGCTTTGAATTTAGAATTGGACTTTATGAAATTCAATTTTTAGTCCTTCACGGCTAGGTCCTAATTTGACAGCAAAGGTTTCATCATGGATAATTTGGATTTTAGAGCAGGGTTTTCACATATTCCCCAATAAGAAGATTATTGGGAAGATTGTTCAGATGAATTTGAATTCAGAAGAAGACTGTGGTCTAGATTTTCCCTAGGGCAAATAATTACTCTCAAATTAAACATGGAAATTTTTGGAATTATTGACAATGATGAACAGGTGGTTGATCCACAATTTGAGCAAATAAAAGAATCACCTATTCCAGAAATTGACTGGGAGAAAAGTGAAGAAGATAGAATTGAGGTCAAGACCCTTCCAGTGACAAGGAGAACTAAAAAATGGCTGAGAGAGCAAAAAATGGGAGGAGCTCAAAATATAGTCTCCCAGCAATGTACAGCAATAATTGAATTTCCATTCCCAATAAGCTCATCTAACCAGTCTATTGCTATTTGTGATGCAGGTACTTCCAAGTTAAAAAATTGGAAGGGACCCTATCATCAAAGAATCTTAGAAGGCCCTTGTAACTACCCTGCCTTCTCATATCACTAGGTCAAGGACTCAAAATAAGAACAAGAATCAAATTTCTAAAATAGTGATCATGGATTTGAATTCTAAAGAAGAGTCAGGAAAGTTAAAGGTGATAAAGAATTTGATTCACCAATGGTAGAAAAGGTTAGCACATACCAACAGATAGTAATTCCTTGTGATTCTATTGAATTGATGATTGTTTTAACTATACCCTCTAATCAATTGAATCCTGATAGAGAAGCCTCTGCTTCTACACCTAAATGGCTAGAAAGTTTAATCAGTCATAAAAGTAAATTAGTTCCATTTTCTATACCCTTAGAAGATATGGTGAGAAAATGTTTAGGGAAAGCCCCTAAATCCAAAATGTTGAAAATAACATCCAGGGTAGATGTTGACCCAAACACAGGGAACTGGAATGCAGAAATTGCCTGGCCAAAAACCAATGAAGAAGTTTAAGATCCTATTATTCAGGATTTTATAGTTGAAAAGGTAGACCTTGGGACTGCATCACGTGTCGTAGATGTACATCATTTAGAAGTGTCCACTAAAAGGATAGTTAGTAGAACTTGGAAAGATGAAAAGGATAAAAGAGAGTTAAAATAGACTGTGCATTCAAATGTAGAATATATTGATGCCATTCATAATCTAGATCCTCAACCAATTTCTAAAATGCCTATGTCTTTTGATCTAAAATCTCCTATTAATCAAATAATGTTAGATCAGATATATAGGAGTAAAATGATTACCAGAGTATTTGATAATTGGTTAGATGGCATCATCCTGAAAGGTACAGAATGTCTTCATAAATTGAAAAATATATATGATTTGACCACGATCACTATTGAAGATTTGAAGACTCATAATGCTTTATGGATAAAATAAGAAGGAAAGTGGATGAGTGTGATGAATCAAATTGATGAAGTGCAAAAATATGGGACAACAAAGTTTTTGTCAGAAAAGAACTTGACAGGGTTGGATGAGGATATATTATATGCAAGTAAGAAAAATGTTGAATGGAGAAATTCAATATCCAAACAAGGATGAATGGAAATTACAAAAATGATCAAAGAAATAACTAAATTTATTTATTCATTATAGCATGATCTATAGAGCATTGATATCAATTACATAAAAGATGATGGAAAACCAGAGAAAGACATCAATGTTGTGACTCAGTCCTTTAGAGAAAAGATTATCTTCATCAAAGAAAGTGATAGCTTATCAACTATAAATTTCTCTCAAATTTTAAAGATAGAATCACTTCTTAGTCATTGTATTGACATACTCCCAGAGCACACAAAAAATATGGGAAAATTTTGAAGGGAAAAAAATATTTGGAAAGCAAGGATTAAACACATCAGCATTCCCAATCTTTCAAAAATTTCAGAGTTCGTTACAACATTTCAGGAGTGGAAATCTCAATGTGTCTACCCAAATGAATAGAGTAAATCTAGAGATCCTAACCTATCACTTCAATAATTAATTTGCTTGCATAGTTTCTTTCTTCAGTTATTCAGTTACTTTTCTATTTGAAACTTGACTTTTATTGAATTTGTTAAAAAAAAACTAAATCCCGTATGGGTCGAGTTACTTTAACTCTGGTTTAGTTTGATAGGTGGATTAGTTATGGAAACTATATATGTTTTTAAATATAAAAGATGCAGATATAAAAAAAAGAGGGAGGGAGAAAGAAATTAGAAAGGAGAGAACTGAACCACAGTTGTTAATAATATATGTGATGTTTTGTCTGAAACATTTTTGTCTATGAATGAAAAGGATAATTAATTACTGCATACTTGGATCTGTTTGTTTAATTATTTGAAGTTGGGTTTTCTATGTGAAACCTTCTCTTATACAGTGATTATTCTTCCATTAAGACAATTCATTATATGTGTTCTATTCTTTAATGGCTCAACAATATATATGTTCATCTATTTAATTGTTATTGAAAATAGAATCTATGTATTTTGTTACCAATTTCTACTACAAAATCTAATATTCATAACATGATGATGTATGGATATTAGACTACCTTTATACACTTTTTGGTTAAAAGTGTATCTTATTATTTAAATTCAATGAAAATCTTAAAGGGAGCTGTACCTTAATTTAGAGGGGAACTAATCTTGATAGTTCACCCATTTGTTGTTTAACTTATTTGTTCTTGAGAGAAAGATACACAGTTAAAATAAAATATATTTATATAAGGACAAATCTGTTAGCCAAAAATTTTTTGGTGACTCTGCTGGGGAATGAAATTGATTTGGTCACCTTAATATGAGGCAACAATGCTACTTCCTCATGAAAATATAATTCCTATTTTACAACCTGATATTAGTTTTCAAGATGAACAGGAAGATATAATTAGCCAGTTAAAACTCTTGCTTGGTGTTCTCATCATAATATTAATGATTATAGATTAGCAAGTAGAGTATTAGAAAAAGAAGAAGAATTGGCTGATAATTTAAGATTGTTGTTACGTAGACAAAGAAGAAGACAAGCAGAAAATGTAGCAAGGAATTAAAACCTTTTGAAGTGTGAAAATATTAAGAGCAGCATCAAAGTTAATAATTATTATATCTTAAGTTGGATTCCATAAGGTACACAAGGTCTTTAAGAAGAGAAAGAATTGAAGATTCTACTTTTCAAGCATTACAGAATTTGAATTTCCCCTATATTCTTACTCACAAAACCTAGAAGTAGACCTCCTAGTCCTCCCAAACCATCTACATCCTTTGTTTGTCAAGCATTAACCCTTTCTAGTGTTATCTTTGCTTCTACCATAAGTTTTCTTCCAATGGATCAACCTTGGGGCACAGCCATAGGACTTCTAAATTTAGGGGCTAACCTCCATCCTTTACCTAAAAATGCAAGGGAAAATTTGCCCAAATTTAATGGAGATGTCAAAGGAAGATTTGTATAACATAAGTCATAATGATAACTATTAACACTTCATATAACCTGCATAAGATAACTCATAAACATATATGTGTGGCAAGGACATGTCAAGGGAAGATTCATACCACTTATACACATCTAAACAATCATATACACACTATAATCTAATCATAGAGATGTTGAAATAGTACATTTATTAATCCAAGAGGTTACAAAGTTCAATCTTCGTAGAGTTTCCTCATGCCCAAGAGAGGGATCCTTTAACAAAGCTTAAAATCCTAAATATATATAAAAATGGAGAGAGATAGAAGAATGGCATGTGTGAGAGAAGAAAATATCATCCATCTATCAATAACTAAACATTACTTCAGTTATAACTAGTTACAAATAGTCCTCCATAGAACTCTTCATGTTTGATGGTGATGCATGATCTTTGAATGAGTTTTTGGGCATTGAAAATGAGGTGAAAGATGTGGTTGACCTATTCAATCTCCTCTTTAAGCATGTTATGACCTTATTTTATCAAATAACTCCTATACTTTTCCACTTGAGGGTCAGTTATGTATGTGATTGGCACTTAAGATCAGATATGCATATGATTAACACTTAAGATCAGTTATGTATGGATTTCCACTTAAGACAAGTGAATGAATTGATTTTTAACTCTTAAGGTTTAGTTATGTGGCATTATTACTCCATATTAACTCTCATCAATAGTCTTCTATTCCATTGTGTCTACTAGGCCAATTAGGCTTAGTAGCCTAACTGTCTAAATTTGATGGCCATGAAATCCTATATGAAACCTTAAAAACTTGTGAACAATTGATTTTTGGGCTACAATAAATGCTACACACCATGATATATGTCTTTTTGATCAATAAATACCTACAACCTTTTCAAACTAGGTGATTAGGTCATCTTGTCCTTTATTCTTATAGACTTGTTGATTAGAAGAGACTCACAGAGGAATTTATAGGCATGGTTTTGAGAATATGATGCTTTTATAAGGTGAAACAAGTGCTAAAATTCATTCTCTAATGATTTACATCTTCTTAAATTGCCTTGTACCTCTTTTTTTACTCTTTTCCCCTAAAAAACATTATTTTTTGATAGGTTCGTATAGTTTCATACAACAAGGTACCATGGTAAAGACACTCACTGAGTGTAATTCATGATTAAAGTTTTTATAGGGTGATTCATATGTTTTTGGATGCAATAAATTTCACTTTTATCGAGACTAATTTGTAGTAGGGTTTAGGGAGGGTTTTGGAGGTCCGCCATCTTAATGATAGTTCATAAAGTATAGACCTCCAAAATAGAACTTATTTCCATGGATATTTATTCCATATACCCCTTAAACTTTCTTGAGAATATTTGGTTCCCATGTAAAAGCTGTGTCAAGATACATACATAGGGAAGTTGACCATAAGCTATTTGCTTGCATTCTGGACCTGCTTATAGTCTTAGTGATGATTCATAAACCTTAACTCCTAAATAAAAATAAATCCCCCATGTATTTTAAGTGTGATAGTGTTCCTAATTCATACTAATATCATTTGTTCCAAGTCCTCCTGTAGTGAAATATATAAGCATCTAAGTTAAGGGGTTGAACTGGATACCTAGACTAAATAGTTCAAATTAGCTTCCAAGGACCAAATTGACCATTACCTTATTTCTCTTTGCTTTAAATCACATAGATAATAAATTTATCATCCCCTTACACCTTCTCATGGTCTCATTTATGCTTATGAGATCTTTAAGGTGTTATACGTCGTTTAGGCCTAAAATAAGCTTTTAGGCCTAAAATAAGCTTTTAGGCCTAATTAGCCTAATATGAGTTTTAAGGGTTGAGTGGAATATATTTTATTTAATATATTCAATATAAACATAATACATTTATTCTCATATTTTATTACATTAAATAACTACTCTTACCACTCAAAATATCATTATGTCTACATTATCTAATGATTGTGATTCTAGAAATCACTATTAAGACTATATATTTGGGAAGATAAAGGTATGCATGATATTCATCCCTAAAATTCAAGGTTAATTTATTTTTAACTCCTTCCATATTATCTAATAATAATAACATTCCTTAGTATGAGTATCCAACCACTCAATGCCCTATACACTCTTCATCTCTCTACACTAGGGTTTCAAGCAGCCATAGCTTATATAGACGTTGGACTTGAGTTTAGATCTATTTCATCTAAATTAGATCTTATAATTAAGCTTAAAACACCTTATATTCCAATTACAACTCCTCTCTTATGTATATTACTTAAACAATCACCCAAGTATGTTCAAAACCCTAACTAGTATGAACAGGTTCATTATAGGTATGTCTTCTTTACTAACCCTTAAGGGAACTTTGCATGATAAATAAATATGATCACTCTAAAAGAGTGTGTGAATATTTATCATCACCTTTACTTTCTTCACAACATCAATCATGAAGACCCAAGTTTCCTATCTTACCTATAGAACCTCAAAAAGGCCTCCTGGCTCTAATATTGACTGTAAATGGCAGCTATAAGATAATATAGTGGATGTTTCTACTATATTTATAATGATTATGAAAGAATGAGAAGTTTTATATAGTATTAAAGACAATTTTTACAAATTTTTAGAGCTTAAATCCATGTATAGAGGCTTCAAACCCTCAAATTCTTCCAAAAATATATATGGCATTGATTGTGTTTTAAGGTCTCTTAGGCTTCAATAAGTCCCAGCTATGTCTTGGCTATTTCATCTTCATTAGTAAGGTATGAATGGTTTAGGATTTTTAATTCATGGAAAAACCAACCTCAAATATACTTCATTCCTCTCAAAATGCATGCAATCCTATCACTTTTCAAACTATGCAAGAACCCTTAAGAACAAGTGGACTGTAACTTCCCCTTTTAACTATGTTTTTTTATGTATTTGACTATGTAGGTATGTTAGCTATGCCTCTTAATTTTATTGAGTTTATCATCACATACTTAACTTTCCTTAAATTTTTAACTAGTTATTACCCTTCAATCAAACCTAAAACCTCTCTCACTCACTTTCAAAAAGGTCACCTTAGCTTGGTTTGATCAAAAGAGGACCTACATGTTGGGGCTTGTAGGTCACTTTTTTGACCAAATAGGCCACCAATACATTCATAAAACTATTAACCCTAATAATAATATCAATCATGATATTTCCACTATCACTATTTAATGATCCATAAAACATATATCAAGCATAAGGTCACATTGAGCTTACCTACCTCACTAAGCATTTCACATCACCATGATGGTTATATGTGTGCATATTTAAGCCTTATATGAGATAGTAGGTTGATGAATTATATGAGGTGAGTTTGAAAATTATTCAACTTTGAGAATTCACCATTCACATTGAAACATTTCCATCATTCATTCTCACCTAAAATCAAAACCTTGATCTTCAACCTTGAAAACTCAATCATTAAGGGTTTTTGGAAACTTTATTGTACGAACTAAGTACCATGTCACTATAATAATATTTGAATATGTGAAGTGGATAATTTAATGATAAATTATCTATCATAATTGTTTTCAAATTTTTGTATTCACCTTCCATAGACTCCACTATCAATTACCTTGAATCTAACCTTTAGTTCATACCACTGTTTAAGCCAAGGTGGTATGGTTATATGTGACTATTGATATTTTCATGAGACAATAGTTTGATGAGGTGATGAGGTGAGTTAGAAAAGACTCAAACTTTAAAATTTTATCACTTTATGTTGTACCATTCCATTATTCATCTTACCTAGGACCAAGGCCTTAATGTTCACTTTCAAATCTCAGTCATTATGAGGTTTGTCAAACCCTATTGTATAGACTTAGGACATTTATGTTGGAGTATGTAAAGTGAATACATACTTGAAAAAACATATGAAATCACATTTTATTTTGAAATATTTGACCCTCAACCTCCATTCAAACCTTATATTGATTACACAAGAACCTTGTTCAACATGACCTCCTTTGAAGAATCTTCATGTTGATTGTTGTAAATGGTCATGAGACTATGTGTATACATTGATGACAGGTATGAGGTTGACCTCAAGAGGAAAAATCTATTCCAATACTCTCTTTGATTCTCCATAGTCCACACATTTTTTGGATAAACCTCAACTAAACATAAGATCTTTGAATATTAATGAGAATAAGAAAAGGTCCATTACCTTAAACAATACCAAATTACCTTAACTTTTACTAATAAGGAAAATGCAATATTGCCTTCTTTCCAATAGTCTTGGCTATTCATGCTTGAACTCTTCATATTTTCATTGGTTTCTTAAAATGGTCAAGGTGATCTCATCTAGCATTATTTAACTCTGAGTTAGACCCCCAAATAATTCATCTACCTTCTCAAGATCTATGTTTCATAGGACTGTTTTAGGTGGAGATTTCACTCAAGACACTCATCATCATCTCTCCTACCAAGGATTTTATGAAGGTGGTGACTATAATTCTCTATATAGTGCTCATTTTGACTCCTTGGATGATTTAGAGAGTTAAATTTAAGTGTCCAATTATTATTAATGTTCATCATAACTCCTTGTTGATCATGGCATACATGGGCTTAATTCGAGCTTCTGAGCATATAAGGCTTGATTGGGTCTTTTGCTCCTGAGAGTGTCATAAGCCATTTCAAGGGTCTAAAGAGTGAAATGATGAAGTGTGAGAAACATTAAGGACAATAAATGGTCATGAATGATACCTACAAATAATGTCATAAAGATTCTTAAAACCCATGGATCAACCACTGAACTATACAACCTCTCTAAACTGCCTGTAGACTACAGATTTGGCATTCATTTGTCTTTTACAAATATATACACTTCACACATATGGAATGAAGTTGAATAATTTCATGAAAATTTTTAGTATATTCCTATCAAGCTCCATAAATTTTCATTTTTTATCACCATGCTCAAGAGAGGAGAAAACTCAAAAAGTTGGTTGCTTGCCTGAACGAAGAAGCCATAGTGAGTGCCTTAACTTGTAAAGGATTGTTCATAAAGGAGAGATCTAAATTGAGAACCAATACCTAAATATGTAATCTCTCTCATACCACTTCTTCTACCCAAAATTCAAGATCTTTACATTTTCTCCTATACCCATACCATCTGAAAACTTGAAGGGCTCTCTCAAGTTGTAAAGAAACTAGGTGGTGTTAAGGGTCAGTTTTGAGCCTGTTTAAGATCCTTTTGCCATGAATCTTTTATAAAAAAATTTTAATGACTTCATATTCAAATTACTAACCTTTTTTGTATTTAAAATATCATACAAATCCATGTTTCTTGCATGAAACACATGAAAATAGCCTTTCTCTTGTATTTTCTTCATACTTTAAGCTTTAAGCTACCAATTTAGGGAAACATGAGGAAGAGTACAAGTTAAAATAGAGATTAAAATAATAAATAAGTCTTTAGAGAGCAAAAAGGAGACAAATTTCACATGTGGAAGCTCTTTGGAGGCCAATCTACGCTTTAGGCTTGCATGAGGAGATACTTCCAAAGCATAAGACATTTGATAAATAGAAATGACATGAACATGAGGGTTTTTAGAGATATTATGGATGATTTAGTGGCCTTTTGAGGTGTAATTTTGACATTTTAAAACCAAAACCTTCCTTTTAGATAATGTACACATAACTTCACAAAGGAGATTTGCCACTAAGTACCATAAAGAATACCTTTTAGCCTTATTAAAAGGCTTGAATGAGGATTTTATGTATTTTGATCACATTTAAAAGCTTATAGCCATCCCCATAACTTTTATTTACCAAAAATAATAGAGAATCTCATGATGATGATTCATCTTCCCTCTTTTCCATCTTCATTAAGGCACTTTAGGTCATAAGATCACTTCAATTCTTTGTCAAAGAACCTACAACCATACTACACACCATGAGGATACTCATCACAAGTTAAAATTGAGACATGACCATGAAAATAAGTTGAAACCCAATCCCTTAACTTTAAGTCAATGAATACTATGATGATCAAGCACATCACATAAGGACCAAGGACATCTAGGACATATGATGATCACAAATAGACTCAATGACACATCTAGGAGTTTTAAATGACTTCAAGAAGTAAATAAGAGAAATTATGATTAAGAATAACACCATATGAGGCTTAGGTGGGTGTTATGAAAAACATTTAGTTATAGGGGTTGGCATTTGGCCTTGGCAAGCCAAATTTCCATCATTTTTGGTAACTCACAGGGGTTAACCAGCCTATTGGTCAAGAGAACCCTCTAAATTTTCATAATAGTGATAGTTTTGAAACATAACAACATGGTTTTGATGACTACCTTGGACTATCAAATAGACTTTATACTTTGTGACACCTCTTATGACTATAAAAAATCATAAGACTCAATATAAATAACATAAGAAACATAACTAGACTAAGAATCACACACACCTAACCTAAGGAAAACAACAAAATAAGAAAAATAAAACAACAAGGTAGTAGACTACTGCTTGTGGTAACCACTTATAAAAACAATACAAATAAATTAAAATAATTAACTTGAGGTCAGAATCTTACCTCCAGGGTCAAATGGAAAACTTGATTGACCACTATGGCACCATGAAGCATGATTGTCATATCTTAATAGTTATCCCTTATAGAAAGAAGTATTGGCATGTTCATGGCCTCTTAGGAGAGTAGGTGGGCCTTCTAGTTCCACTTTTAGGTGCATGAATTATACATATGAGTCCAACATCCAATCATACTCCTCCAAAAAAAATTATTTTGCATCAATAATATCAACTCTTCCTTAGTCATAAGCTATTGTTGGTCATATTGGACAGCTTGAAGTGGATCTTGTGTTATAGTTGCAAGGTTGGCCCCTAAGAGAGATGCATCTAGTTTCATGACTTCTTGAATCCATTTGATTTCATTTCTAACTTCCAAGAGTGAAGAGACATCTAAAAATGGATTAAGGCGCTGATAAATTTTCTTAAAAGGCTCAAACAAGTCATTTCCTAATAAGGCAGCTTCTTGGATTGGTTTGATTGGAGAACTGACTCCTTCATGCTTGATGGGACCGCTTCTCTCAACTTGAAATGAATCACCTTCAAGTAAAGAGTAACCTAAATTTATGATATCAAACAAGCCCATTGATTGGTTCTTATCAAGCTCAAGTTTGATTGGACTTTCTTTAAGTTGAATAGTAGAAGATGTAGGAATAATCATATCATAGTTTGAAATATCACTTTCTTTATCATGATCATGAGGTTTCAAATCATGCTTTTCTATATCTGATTGGTCATTTGAATTTGTTTCATATTCAATATCAACTTTATGATTTATCATGTTCTCAAAGTCAAATTATTCCTCATCTTCATTGACTATATTGTACTTGTCTTCTACCACTGTTGCAAGTTCTTATGAGTTTTCATGATCAGCTACCATGTAATCAATGAGTTATTAGGAACCATCTTCTTCTTTCTCAATTGACACCTTTTTATCCTATGTCTCATCTTGTATCCAAACAACCTCTTGAAACTCATCCTCTTTTTCATTTTAAATGATTGAAACATACCTATCCTTACCAAGGGGTGTCCTAATGGTGATATTCTCTTCTTGCTCACTCTAGTCACTCTAATATTCTTTTACTACAACTTGATTTCCTTCACTTGTCTCACAAAGAAGAGGCTCCTTCTCGAGGATTGGCAAGGTGGACCCTTGAAAATGTTTAAGAAGGTGAGACAAATATAAATGTGTTACCATGGATGTTTCATTTTGTTCATTGGACTGCTCAATTTTGATAACATCACTTGCTCTCTCTGCTACATTTGTCCTTGAATATACTTTCATGAGGGGAAGGCCTTGGGCACTTGTCCTTGACTTCAACACTTGATATTATGCTTGACTACTAAAATTGTTTCCAAGTTGGAAACTCTGGTTTATGAGCCTCTTACATTGAAGGTATTGCATCTTAGGACATGATTAGAAAAACTTCCTACTGAGATGGAATTACAATCCATGGATAGTGGCATGGGGCAACAAGAAGTAGTGACTCTTGATATTATTTACATGATTGTTCTTGTCTCAAGTCTAATATTTAATTAGAAATTATTTGGTTCATCCTCTTCATCTCTTCCAACTCATTATAAAAATTATGTGTGTCTTATAAAGATGGTTGATCTTAGAACTAAAATGCCTCATATTGAGGGTAACAACGTTCATGATGGGTATCATAGGGTTAGTATGAGCTATCATATTACTAATATGTGTCTATATATAGTTGGTGAGGCTCATCATAAGCTTTATATGGTAATTTTAGGGTTGATATGGGTCATAATGAGATGGATATGGATCGCAAGGTTGTTGATAAGGAAATGAATGATAGAAATATGCCCTATATGCAGTCATAGCAATGAATTATGAATAAGAATCCTCCTTACCTCAAATATGATAACCATATAAATGATTGAAGCTACTTTTGAATACCAATATGTTGAAAATGAGTACTCCAATACTTGAATCTGGGTCCCACCAGGTGTACTAGAACTATTGGCAACCAAAGTTGCACCTTGTTAAAGTAGATTGCTTAGTTATCCTTAAAACTTGGACTAACATTGGATTGTTCCAAGGTTGTGGGATACATGTAACTAGACCAAACCTATAGATTATGAGGCTAGCTCCTCTTATGTATTAATTTTTAATCTTTTTCCTAAATCTATCTACATTAGGGGTGAAAAGGGTTAGAAAGATAACTTAAAGGGAAAAGCTAGACTAGTGATGGTGATGCACCTAAATGATTCATCCACTTAATATTATAATTCTAACAACACCAATGATATGTAAATGGACTAAAATACTATCTCTAAGGTTACTTATGCAATAATGTTTTACATGGAGGTCATGGTGAGTGACTTTAACCTGGAGGTGAAGGGAAAGAGGCATGCTTTGAGACACTTCCAACCAGGTTACACTTCAAATCTGATCACCAACCTATTAACACATCATATAACCTACATAAGATAACTAATCAACATATAGGTGTGATAAGGACATGTCAATGGAAGATTAATACCACTTATAAACATATAAACAAGCATATACACATTATAATCCAATCATAGATATGCTACAATAGTCCATTTATTAATCCAAGAGGTTATAAAGTTCAATCTTGGCAGAGTTTCCTCATTCCTAAGAGAAGAATCCTTTAATAAGGTATAAAATCCCAAATATATAGAAAAATTAGGAGAGATAGAAAAATCATGGCATGTAGGAGAGAATAAAATATCATCCATCTATCATTAACTAAACATTACTTCAGTTATAACTAGTTACAAATAGTCCTCCAAAAAACTCTACATGTTTGATTGTGTTGCATGATATTTGAATGAGATTTTAGTCATTGAAAATGAGGTCGAGGATGTGATTTACCAATTCAATCTCCTATTTAAGCATTTTACACCTTTATTTATTAGATAACTCATATAATTTACCACTTGAGGGTCAGTTATGTATGTGATTGGCACTTAAGATCAGTTATTCATGTGATTAGTACTTAAGATTAGTTATGTGTGGATTGCCACTTTATAAAAGTGCATTGATTTCTTATTAACTCCTAAGGATTAGTTATGTGGCATGATTAATCCACATTAATTATCATCAATAGTCTTCTACACCATTTTCCACTTTACATGATTGACCAAGTAGGTCTAGTAGGCTAATTAGGACTAGTAGCCTAATTGCCTACATTTGATGGCCATAAAAGCTTTCAAGAAACCTTTATAACTTGTGAACAAGTTATTTTTAGTCCTAAATCAATGATACACACCATGATATAGGTCTTATTGATCAATAAATACCTACAACCTTTCCAAACTAGGTGACTAGGTCATCTTGTCCTTCACTCTTGCAAACTGGCTAATTGGAAGAGACTCATATAGGAATTTATAGGAATTTTTTTTAACATCTTATTATTTTATAATGTGAAACAAGTTCCAAAATTCATTCTTCAATGATTGGAATATTATTAAACTACCTTGTACCTCTTTTTTTCTCTTTTTCTTAAAAACACTATTTTTTGATAGGTCCAAATAGTTTTGTACAACATGGTACCATGGTTAAGACCTTATCTGAATGTACTTCATGATTCACATGTTTCTATGGTGATTCATGGGTTTTTGGATGCAATAAATTTCACTTTCTCAATATTGGTCTGTAGTAGGACTTAGGGAGGGTTTTGGAGGTCCACCATCTTAAAAATGGTTCATAAATTATAGACCTCCAAACCAGAACTTCTTACCATGGATATTTATTTTATATACCCCTTAAAATTTCTTGAAAATCTTAGGTTCCCATGCAAAATTTATGTCAAGATACGTACATAGGAAAGCTAACCATAAGCTCCTTACATATATTTCAAATGCACTTATCATCTTAATGATGGTTCATAAACCTCATCTCCTCAATAAAATTCAATCCTATATGGATTTCAAGTATGCTATGGTACCTAAATTTTGATAATATCATTTGGTCCAAGTCCTCCTATGGTGAAAGATATAAGCATCTAAGTTGAGGGGTCAAACTAGCTACCTAGACTGAATAGTTAGAATTAGCTTCTAAGGACCAAGTTTACCCTTTACCTATTTATCTCTAATTTAAATCACCTTTTTAATACTTGTATCATCTCCTTACACCTTCTCATGGTGTCATTTATGCTTATGAGAGCCTTAAGGTGTTATAGGCCTTCTAGGCCTAAAATAGGCTTTTAGGATTAATTGGCCTAATCTAAGTTTTGAGGGTTGAGTTGAATATACATGATTTAAGAGAATAAATATAAACATAATACATTTATTCTCATATTTTCTTACCTTAAACAACTGGCCTTACCACTCAAAATACCATTTTGTCTCCATTATCTTATTATTGTGCATGTAGATAGCACGATTAAGACTATATGTTTAGGAAGACAAAGGTTTACATGATATTCCTCCCTAAAATTTAAGTTTAATTTAGTTTTAAATCCTTCTATATGATCTATAAATGATAACATTCCTTTGTCTGAGTATCAAATGACTCAATGCCCTATACACTCTTCATCTCTCTACCCTAGGGTTTCAAGCAATCATAGCTTGTATAGACCTTGGACTTGAGTTTAGATATTTGTCACCTAAATTATATGTTATAATTAATTTTAAAACACTTTATATTCCCTATAATACCCTTTTCTTAGGTATATTACTTCAAAAATCACCCAAGTATGTTCAAAACCCTAACTGGTATGAACAGGTTAGTTATAGGTCTATCTTCTTTACTAGCCCTTAAGGGCACTTTTTATGATAACTAACTATTATCACTCTCATAGAGTGTTTGATTAATTTTCATCACCTTTAATTTATTTAAAACATCAATCATGAATCCCCAAGTCTCTTATCTTACTTATAGACCCTCAAAAAGGCCTCCTAGCTCCATTACTGATTGCAGATGATTAAGGCAACTCTAAGACAAAATAGTGGATATTTACACTATTTTTATAGTGTTGAGGATAGCATGATAAGATTTATCTAGTATTAAATATAATTTATTCCAAATTTTTGATCTTAAATCCAAATATAAAGGCTTCAAACCCTCAAATTCCTCCAAAATTGTTTATGGCATTAACTGTGTGTACAAGGTCTCTTAAGCTTCAATGAGTCCCAACTATGTCTTAATTATTTCATATTCATTATAAAGGTATGAATGTTTTAAGAGTATTAATTCATGATAAAACCAACCTAAAATATAATTTATTCCTCTCAACATGCCTATAGTCCTATCACTCTTCAAATTAGGCAAGAAACCTTAAGAACAAGTGGACTATAACTTCCCCTTTTGATTGTGTTTTTTTATGCATTTAACTGTGTGTAAGTATGTTAGATATGTATCTTAGGTTTTTTATCTTATAATCACATCCTTAAATCTCCTTAACTTTTTGTCTATTTATTACCCTTCAATCAAACCTCAAACCTCTCTCAATCACCTTTACAAAGGTCACCTTCACTTGTTTTGATCAAAAGAAGACCTACAGGATGGGGCATATACGTCACTTTTTGACAAAATAGGCCACCAATACATTCATAAAACTATTTAAATTGATAATAATATTAATCATGATATTTAAACTATCACTATTTAATGATCCACAAAGCATATATCAAGCATAAGGTCATTTTGAGCTTACCTACCTCACTAAACATTTCACATCATTATGATGGTTGTAGGTGTTCATATTTAAACCTTGTATGAGATAATAGGTTGATGAAGGATATGAGGTGAGTTTTAAAATTATTCAAATTTTATTTTTAACCATTCACCTTAAAACCTTTCCATCATTCATTCTCACCTAAGATCAAAACCTTGATCTTCAACCTTGAAAACTCAATCATTAAGGGTTTTTGGAAACTTTCTTGTACAGACTAAGTACCATCTCACTATCATCATTTTGGAATATGTGAAGTGGAGAATTGAATGAGAAATTATCTATCATAATTTTTTTTAAATTTATGTATTCACCTTTCATAGACTCTTCCACTATCAATTACCTTGAATCTAACCTTTATTTCATACCACTGTCGAAGCCAAGGTGGTATGGTTGTAGGTGACTATTGAGCTTTACTGAGATAATAGTTTCATGAGGTGATGATTTGAGTTTTAAAAGACTCAACCTTGAAACTTTGATAACCATATGTGGTACCATTCCACTATTCATCTTACCCAATATCAAGGCCTTGATGCTCACTTTCAAAACTTAGTCATTATGAAGCTTGTCAAACCCTATTGTATGGATTTAGGAAATTTATGTTGGAGTATGTAGAGTGAAGACTTATTTGAGAAAAAATATGACATCATATTTAATTTTTAAATATTTCACCCTCAACCTCCATTCAATCCTTATATTTCTTACATAATAACCTTGTTCAACATGACCTCCTTTGAAGAATCTTCATGTTGACTATTATAAATGGTCATGAGACTATGTGTATAGACTAATGATAGGTAGGAGGTTGACCTCAAGAGGAAAAATTTGTTCCAATACTCTTATTAACTCTCCATATTCCATACCTTTCTTTTTTAAACCTTAATTGGACATGAGATCTTTGAATATACAAAATTACCTTAACTTATGCTAATAAGGAAAATGCAATACTACCTTCTCTCCAATAGTCTTAGATATTCATGCTTGAACTCTTCATGGTTTCACTAGTTTATTGAAATGGTCAAGGTGATCTCATATAACATTCTTGAACTCTGAGTTACACCCCCAAACAATTCATCTACCTTATTAATATCTCTATTTCATAGGACTGTTGTAGGTGGAGATTTCACTCAAGACACTCATCATCATCTCTCCTACCAAGGCTTTTATGAAGGTGGTGACTATAATGATCTATATACTACTAATTTTGACTCCTTTTATGATGTATATAGGTAAAATTAAGTGTCCCATTGTTCCTAATGTTCATCATAACTCCTTTCTCATCATGGCATACACAGGCTTGATTAGAGCTTATGAGCATATAAGGCTTGATTGGGTCTTTTGCTCTTGAGAGTGACATAAGCCATTTCAAGTGTCTAAAGATGTAATTTATTAAGTGTGATAAACATGAAGGAGAATAAATTGACATGAATGAGACTTAAAAACAATGTCATAAAGAGTCTTGAAACCCATGGATCAACCACTAAACTATACAACCTCTCCAAACTACCTGCAGACTACAGATTTGGCATTCATTTATCTTTTACAGATCTATGCACTTCACATGTGTGGAATGAATTTGAATAATGTCATTTGAAAGTGTATTAAACTCTTAAAAATCTCCATAAACTTCCATTTTTATATCACCATGCTCAAGAGAGGATAAAACTCAAAAAATGGGTTGTTTACCTGAATGAAGAAGCCATAGTGAGTGTCTTAACTTGTAAAGGATTTTTCATAGAGGAGAGAAAGACAAAATTATAACCAATGCCCAAATATGGAATCTCTCTCAGACCCTTTCTATCCAAAATTCTATATCTTGATATTCTCTCTCATGGTAGTACCATTTGAAACCTTGAATGGCTCTCTCAAGTTACAAAAAATAGGTGGTGTTAGGGGCTCAGTTTTGAGCCTATTTGAGATCTTTTTGTCGTGAATCTTTTCTAAAACTCTTATAATGAATATATATTCAAATTATTGACCTCTATTTTATATAAAAGTCTATACAAATTTGTACTTCTTACATGAAACACATGAAAATAACCTTTCTCTTAAATTTTCTTCATACTTCAAGCTTTAAATTGCCAATTTAGGGCAACATGAGGAAGAGTACGAGTCAAAATGGAGATTAAAACAAGAAATAAGTCTTTTAAGAATAAAAAGGTGATAAATTCCACACATGAGAGCTCTTTGGAGGCCTAACTACACTTTAGGATTGCATGGGGAGATACTTCCAAAGTATAAGACATTTGACTTAAAGTAATGACATGAATATGAGGGTGTTTAGAGATATTATAGATGCTTTTGTGGCTTTTTGAGGTTTATTTATGACATTTTAAAACCAAAACCTTTTTTTTATCCAATGTACACATATCTTCACAAAGGATATTTACCACTAAGTACCATGAAGAATACTTTTTAGCCTTCTTAAAAGGCTTGAATGAGGCTTTTATGTATTTCACACTTAAAAGCTTATATCCATCCCCATACCTTGAATATACCAAATATACTATAGAATCTCATGATGAGTCATCAGTTTCCATCTTCACCATCTTCATTAAGGAAATTTAGATCATAAGATCACTTCAATTATTTATCAAAGAACCTCCAAACATACTCCACACCATGAGGATACTTGTCACAAGTCAAAACTGAGACATGACCATGATAATACATTGAAACATAATCCCTTGACTTGACAGTCAATGAACACTATGACAATCAAGCACATCACATAAGTATCAAGGACATATGGTGATCAAAAATAGACTTAATGATACCTCTATAAGTGTTAAATGACTTCAAGAATCAAATAGGAGACATCATGACTCAAAATAGCAACATGTAGAGGCTTAGGTGGGTGTTATGAAAAGTTTTTAGTTATAGGGGTTGATATTTGGCCTTGGCAGTCCAAATTGCCAACAATGCCTAGATAAGAAAATTAAAGTCAAGGAAGAAGACTTTATGCCTTTTCAAGCTTCTTATACCTTGACCCAATAACCTATAGTTGTCCCCTCATACAATTAAATTAAAGAAAACATCTAAAAGAAAGGAATGATTCTTGAAGAGGTTAAGGCTCAAGCTACATTTGAAATTGATAGAATGAATCATAAGAGTGAGGAATAAAATCAAGTATATATAGCCCAACTCAATTTTCTCTCTCTCCAAACATTCCTATAAGATTATTCTATCCCCAAATCTTCAAGTTGTAGGAGTAATCCCTTTATTCCCAAGTAAACACATGAACATATTCATTACCCTTCCACCATCTCCCTTCTTAAAGAGGAGCCTATTTTATGAAGGATAGAGGAATAAGTTGTAGCTACAAGTGAGTTTAAATGAGAGTGTCGTAAAGATGATTCAAGTGTACATGAGGATGAAATTTTCATCGGTACTCCTTTTGGTGAGAACAAATGTAATTTAACATTCAAAATAGAGGAATAAGTTGTAGTAGAAGATATAGGAGATTTTGTCTTATTTCAAGAGCTTCAATTTGGTGTGTTTGAAGACCATGAAAAAGAGATCATAAATGATCAAGAGGAGTTTTTATTATACCCTCTTGATGAGTTTGAGGAGTTTTTTATAGTATAATTTTAGTTAGATACCCCTCATGGTACATTAAATGTGCAAGAGAAAAATGATCTTGATGAAGAAGTATTACTTGACTCTTAGGCAACTCTAATAGAGGTTCTTGATCTAGTTACAATTATTTCTCAAGTTGATGTTGATCAAGAGGATTCAATTGAAGAGGTTATAGTTATTAATGACCTTGATGAGGCAGACTTGTAGTTGCATCATGATCCTATAGAAGATCTTGAAGTTCTTGACAATCTTTTAGCTAATAATGAGGATGGTGAAGACATGTGGCAGCAGTATGCCATAATTTCTAATGAGTTTGAAGTTTTTAAGTGGCCTACATCTCCTAAAGAGTAAGTTTATGACATTGAAGGAATGGTTCTCTCTCCAATACATCAAAAAGGAGACCTCAAAAAAATTTCAGCTCCTAAAGAACTAATTGAAGAATGGCATCACTATTTTAAACTTCTCAAGACATTGAATATCTAAACATGTTTAGTGAATATTATGATTTAGCTAAATTTAATTTGGTTGAGAATTTTTAAAGACTAAAGTATATTACAGATGATGCAAGGTAGCATGAGGTAAGTGTTGAAGTGTAAGATGAATATATCTCCATTGGTGACTAGTTTGATGTTGTTTACTCACTTGAAGACATGCGAAGAGAGTTAGCAAGCAAGAAACATTGCCTATCAAACACCATGTTCAAGAGGTAGTTTACCTTGTACCATTTCTCATCACATGAATAATATGATCTCAAAGTTTTCCCTTTTGATACAAGAGGATCAATCTTGACATGCTAGTTTGTACATAGTAGTTTGCTAAGGTTTGTTGTGTTCCCTAAGTGATTTGTAGCACTGGTGTATGTGTTATTTTGCTTTGTCATGTTATGTGTGTTTTACTTGTTTTATGTCATTTAGATTTCAATCAATCATCTTATCTTGTTCAATAGTCTTGTAGCCAAGGTCAAGTTCTGATCATGTGTATTTTAGAATGTAAGAGAGTTTTCATGAGCCCAAAAGAGATGCAAAGTTACTAGTTCATAAGCATAGCAAGCATGCTTCCCAACTGAGTCACCAAAATGTTGAAAAGTTTGACATCATAGATCAAACTATCACCCCTATAATTTGAAATTTTGATTGCCATGCTTCTAAAAGCTTGTTCATTGCTTTGTCATGCTTTGATAGTCTTCAAGTGGTCTTTATAAGGTCTTGTTAGCATTGTTTAAAGCAATATCTTTACCAAGCTTTCCAATGCCTTCAAAGTCAATCTAGTGGGTCTTAGGGGTGTGTCATGATGTGTCAATATGGTACATAGTCTATCAGGTTAAGTCCTTTCACTTGATCACTTGATTAAATTGGTTAGATGAAATTAAGGTATTTTAGCATTTTTTTAAGGTTTTTTTAGAAACCTAGGTTTCCATTGTGGCCAAATTAAGCCTTTTCAAGGTGTCATTATTGAATGGATTTTTTAATAAATTTTTAAAGAGGTAATTTAAAACTTGGTTAAGTCTTAACAAGGTGTACTCCATCTCCATGAGGTCATTTTTACATATGTTGATATTTTGTGCACTTCATAAGGCTCCAAAGCTATTATTTGAATAAAATATGAAGAGAGGTATGCAAAAATGGATTTTAAAAGATCATAAATGAATTTAAAAACATATATATGAATCATATGTGTCATTTTAGGTTAGAATATGGTCAGTATGATAGTTTCAATGCCAAAAAGGTAGTTTTAGGAGTTTATACGAACTTAGGGTATTCACTTACAAGTGAAAATGTCTTAAAAGTATATATTGGAATTATATAGGTAATATACATGAGTTTCAAGATCTCAAAGGTCTTAAAATTTTAAAACATGCTTCTTCTCCTCCATCACTCCATTGGCAAGCTTGCAAAGGCAATTTTTGAGAGGATGGTACGGACAGAGGAGAGAGAGTTGGGTTCTAATTTTTTTTCCAAAGGAGGGGGTACTAGTAAGATTAATATTTGTGTTAGTGTTCATCAGATCCATCCCCTTTACTTTATGAAAAATCGTTAAGACTCCATGGTACTCAAAAACTACCTAGAAACCCCATAGGCTCATTTTTCTTCATTAAAATGGTAATTTGAAACTAGTTACATGTACAAGGTATATTGAGAGAGATGTGTAGGATTTTTTAAATCAATCCAAATGTCTCTCCAAACCCCATTTAGCATGTGTGAACCATTAAAAGACAATAAATATTTAGTTTGATCAATTTATAGGATGGTGGAAATGGATTTTGGATGATTTGAAGGTTTAAAACTAATGAGAACAAGTTAAAAAAAATATCACATCACCTCCATGCCTCAATAATTATTTATAAGGTCACTAAATGAGTTTCTCCATGCTATCAAGGTCTAAGATCTTTCACGAGCATTGTATTCTTCATAAGTTGTAAATGTAAAGAAGGGGTAGAATTATGAGCTTGTAAAGAAGTTTTGAGCATAATATAAATGGATATACAAGTGAGTCAAGTTTCATAACATGATATTTACTTCCTTCTCATTACTCCTCACAATCTAAATAATTCATTTGTAATCTCATTGAGGTTTTATACCAGATATGCATCCATATGCCTATTATAAGTACGAGAGAGAAAGGGACAGTAGAATGGGATGTTGAGAGACTAGTGGAAGTAACTTGTAATCATAATCATGATGAGTGATATCTCTATGATAATCAAATAGGCCAAGAAAGTGAAGTCACTATATTTATAATAAGAGTGCAAATTATAGCAAAGTTATAGATAGTAACATAACCTATGTTGAATTCATTATGAAGTAGGAACCATATTTCCCTAAAGGTATATGTTGGTTTCAGAGGTTATGACCTTATGAGAAAGGTAAGGATAAATGAAGAGATGTTCTCAGGGGTTAAGATAACAAAAATGTCATCAAAATGAAGGCTTAATAATTTAAAACTTTGATTGCCATGCTTCTACAACCTTTTTCGTAACTTTGTCATGCTTTGATAGTCTTCAAGTGGTCTTTATAAGGTCTTGTTAGCATTGTTTAAGATAACATCTTTACCAAGATTTACAATGCCTTCAAATTCAGTCTAGTGGGTCCTATTGGTATGTCATGATGTTCCAAGAAGGTACATAGTCTATTAGGTCAATTCCTTTCACTTAATCACTTGGTTTAAATCTTATTAATCTGGTTTGATGAAATTAAGGTATTTTAGCATTTTTTAAGGCTTTTGGAGAAACCTAGGTTTCCATTGTGGCCAAACTAAGCCTTATCAAGGTGTCATTATTGCATGTAACTTTTAATCAAGTTGTAAAGAGTTAATTTCAAACTTGTTTAAGTCTTAACAAGGTGTACTCCATCTCCATGAGGTCATTTTCACATATGTTGATCTTTTGTGCACTTCATAAGGCTCCAAAGTTATTATTTGAATAAAATATGAAGAGAGTTATGTAAAAATGGATTTTAAAACATCATAAATGAATTTTAAAACGTGTATATGAATCAGATATGTCATTTTAGGTTAGAATATGGTCAGTATGATAGTTTCAATGCCAAAAAGGTAGTTTTAGGAGTTTATACGAACTTGGGGTATTCACTTTCCAGTGAAAATGCCTTAAAAGTATATCTTGGAATTATATAGGTCATATACATGACTTTAAAGCTCTCAAATGTCTTAAAAGTGCCAAAAATGCTTCTTCTCCTCCATCACTCCATTGGCAAGTTTGCAAAGGCAATTTTTGAGTGGATGGTACAGACAAAGGAGAGAGAGTTGGGTCCTATTTTTTTTCCAAAGGATGTGGTAGTAGTAAGATTCATATTTGTGTCATTGGTAATCAAATCCATCCCCTCTCCTTTATGAACAATCATTAAGACTCTAGGGTACTCAAAAACTACCTAGAAACCCCATAGGCTTATTTTTCTTCATTGAAATGGCAATTTGAAACTAGTTGAATCTACAAGCTAAATTGAGGGAGATGTGTAGGATTTTTTAAATCAATAAAAATGTTTCTTCAAACCCCATTTAACATGTGTGAACCATTAAAAGACAATAAATCTTTAGTTTGATTAATTTGTAGGATGGTGGTAATGGATTTTGGATGATTTGAAGGTTTAAAACTAATAAGAACAGGTTGAAAAAATTATCACATCACCTCCATGCCTTTATAATTATTAAAAAGGTCACTAAATGAGTTTTATCCATGTTATCAAGGTCTAGGATCTTTCACAAGCATTGTATTCTTCATAAGTTGCAGATGTAGTTATGTAAGGAAGGGGTAAAATTATGAGAATAATATAAATATATATACAAGTGATTCAATTCTCATAACATGATCCTTACTTCTTTTTTAATAATCCTCATAATCTAAATAATTCATTTGCAATCTTGTTGAGGTTATATACCAGATATGCATCCACAGGCCTATTACAAGTAGGAGAGAGAAAGGGATAATAGAATGGGATGTTGAGAGACTAGTGGAAGTAACTTATAATAATAATCATGATGAGTGAGCTCTCTATGATAATTAAATTGGCTAGGAAAGTGAAGGCACTAGATTTATACTAAGAGTGTAGATTATAGCAAAGTTGTAGATAGTAACGTAACCTATGTTGAATTCATTATGAAGCAGGACCCATATTTCCCTAAAGGTGTATGTTGATTTGAGAGGTTATGACATTATGAGAAAGGTAAGGATGAATGGATAGATGTTCTCATGGGTCAAGATAACAAAAATATCATCAAAATGAAGGCCTAATACATAGGAAGGCAGACCTATAGGTCTACAAACATGTACGTCTACATTGTATGAGAACTTTAATGGAAATGCATCAAGTTTAGTTTTGATAACCTAAAGTGAGGGAAATATATTATCTCATCACTTGGATTGGTCTAAAATCAAGGAAATAAATGTGTGTCTTCAAATTCCAATATCAAGTACACACCTCCAAACCAACTAAAAGAGTAGAACCCAGTTTCAATCATGAATGAAAGTTGTGATGGTACATGATTATATTGAGGGAGAGATTGTGATAACACTTTAGGCATATATAAGACCATGAAATATATGAAGGTATCATCCAAAGTGCCATCATTGGCTATATAATCTCTCTAGAACTTAAAACCCACACACAAGCCTATGTGTAAACATGTGAAGAAGTCATGGCTCTCATGATTTGGGAGATGTAAGATCATTGAAAAGGGATAAAGGTTCAAATAAAAGGTAACTAGGTCATAAATATTATGACAAAGATTAAAGTAAGTAATCATTAACTTGTGGAAAATATTAAGACTCCAAATTACAGTCACCATACCTAAATGACTATATACAGGCAATTTTTCTATTGAAAGGAGAAACAATGTGTGATTATATTATGAAAGTGGATTCTGAGGTGTTGTTAGGGTTCATAAATAAATGTATGACCTATGTGACCTTGAGGTTATGAAAAACTAATTGATAAAATGTGGCCTATATCCTAATACTCAAGACACCCAAATACACACCTATTGACCAATTAGAGAGAGCAAAATTCACCTTTAAGTATGCATGTAAAATGTAATGTGTACATGATTATAAGAGGATTGAGTGTAAAATGAGCCTTAATGAGTCTTAATTATGTATCAAGGTCTCAATGATCATAGTTGAATAGTTTAAGAAGATCAATTTTCAAAGCTATCATGTTAAAATTATAATCCATCATCTCCTATAGCCATATGGGTCTTCAATAGACATAAGAGAGAAGGGGTATGTTTTAAAGATGAGAAGTCTTGGAAGTGTTGGAATATATTTAAAATAAACACAAATAAGTTCCCAAAACTTTCCTAAGACAACTCAAGTACCAAAACATCTTGAAGAGAAGATAAAACTCAAACTAACACCTACAAGCCTGTGTAGGGAAGATGTGAAGGTTGCATATCCCAAATAGGTTTGAGATGAATTTAAGTTTGGAGTGAAGTCTTGAGGAGTTTTCAAGATTCATGATGAAGACAATGTAGTGTCTCTATCCTTAGAGAAACTCAAAACCCAATCAAGATACCCTAATTACACCTTCAAGCCTAATAGGAATGTTCAAGCCTATTTATAGAAGATTGACATTTTGTAAAAATGGGACTTGGACTTGAAGGATAAATTTTCATGAGAGGATAGAGACTTCCACAAATTTTAAACCCAAATTAATTTGGAGGAAATGAATCAAATTGGGCCTTTAGGGTTAATTTAGCCAGTTTGTTCTTAAGCCCTTATGAAAAGGAATCCAAGATGTAGAACCTTTTTGAAGGTCATTACTCATTTAATACCATTTATATGTATGATCTAGGTTGTTTTAGACCTATGCAGGGTCACTATGGCTAATGGTGAATGTTATGAAGGTTTTAAAGCCTAAGACCATTCTCTCAATTTCTCACACAGTTCATCCTACCTGAGAAGCTAATTTACAAAGCTCAAAACTTCTTAGAGAATTTGCATGGTTCTATATGGAAATTTGAGGTGTTATAGAGGTCCCTTAGCTTCTATATCATAACATTTTCTCTTGGAATGGACCCGTATCCTTTATGAATCATTATTAAGACCTCATAGCAATTTAAACCCTCTTAAACCCCTCCTAGTGACCTAATATGAGAAATTAACCTCCAAATGGATTATAATGGATATTTTCAACCTCAAAATGAATTTGGTGACCTTCTCAAGTCTCATTATTACCTTTCCATGGTATTGGTTGGCATGTGAAGGTAGAGGGATATATGAAACAGATCTAAATACATAGTTGTAAGCTTTTTTGTGAAGGTTTAGAGTAGGGAGTGGTTTATAAACAAATTTCAAGGGTATATTCAGACTTTACATAGGTTATAAAACCTTATACACACTTCTACAAGCTCTATAAGTTGTCAGTTTGGTCAAAAGTGGAAAATACACTAGTTTACAAGCCAAAAAATTTAGATACAGGCATATGGAGTGAAATAAGAGGCCTCACACTCAAGGTATTAAGTTTTAAAATTATTTTATAGGTATAAAAAATTAATTTATCGTATTATCATCCTAAAAAATTCTTGCCAAACACTGAAAATGCCTTTCAAGCCTATACAAGCACCTAAACTAGGGTTTTGGCCATTTCATGGTTCACCCAACAATAAAAGGTCTCATAACTTAAATTTTTATGTGGATCATGGTATTTCCATGGTAAAAGTTAATCAAATACTTCCTATAAGTTTCACACATGTGGGAGGCCATTTGATCAAAAACTTAGTTTCCAGGTAAGGAGGCCTAATTAGAGAGAGAACATGGGCTAAAAAGTGTACTTCCACTTAGATTTAGGTCCTAAAACTTGTCATGGAGATGTAAGGTGATATTGGGTACTCAAATTTGTGGTTATTTATCCATTAAAATCTTTAAATTATTCTACACAAGGATTTTTACCTATTTTGAGGGCTGCAAGGAATTAAGAGAAAAATAATGTAAAAGAGTAAAACCACATATTTTTAACTATTTGATGAATCTAAGTGTCTTTTAAAAGGTCTTAAATTATGTTGATAGGACATCCATGGGGTAAAATTACCTTATTAAAATCAAAATCAAATTTCCTCACCTTTTACACCATGATGAAGATGTAGGAATTCAAGTGGTCTAACAACCAAATAAATACATAAAAGTTATTCAATGAGCCTTTAAAGGTTTATTTCTCTTTCCTACACAACTTTAATGAATTAAAAAATTCATAAGTTGGTTTCAAGAAACATTCAACCTCTTGAAAGAGTCTTGTACAAATTTAAGGAGACCTTTCCTCTTTCCTATGCCAAGCAAGTTGAAAAAGTCAAAGATGCTTCAAGGACCCTTATAACATCCCAAGTAAGGTGGAAATACCTCATAAATGGATGAGGAGAATAATTAAATTTAATATTTTATGAATACTTGAATACCTATTTTCATGGAAGAGGACTTTTTCATCAAGGATATAGGTGCATACAAGGAAGAATATAGGCACATGTATTGGTTAAACTCCAGGAATCAATGCTAAGACTTATTCAAGCCCTCCAAGATAGCTCATATATATTTCCTATGCCATTTTACAAGATGAAAAATAGAAAATTCAGCATGTACTATGTTAAAGTTGAGGGATAAATAGGTGGATGACTCATCCCTATGTTCTTGGATTTTGTCTCTCTCTCATTTCTCACTTTCTCTTTAAGTATGCTTGGTTTTATCATTTATAAGGTCCTTAACTTTATTTTTGGAAGATCCTACTCATAAAAACACTTATACTTGGCTCTATGAGCTTAATAATACTGAATTCATGCCTCCTCAATGCTTATGACTAGTGTATGCTTATGGTTTGTAGATGAATGTCAGTGATACCGAAAGCTTCCTCACATTTGTCCTCTCTTATGTACCTATTTTCAGGTGGTAATTTATCCTTTTAGGATACATAGTGTGTTTGAACATCCTTTTATATATGAAAAGTGTGATCCTTCATTAGTTTCATTTAGATACCTCATGAATGCATCAAGCTGGTGATCTCTATGTGAAATATTGATGTTTGGAGACTCTTCATTTGAGAAGTGCAATCAAGTTCATGTTTTAACTCAGCCTTCTTAGGGCATGTTAGGTAAGTGAAGGAAATATTTTGGTGTATCTCCTTAGTTAGATAGGTTTTCTTACAGTTTATCTTCCTTTTTCCTTTCAAGATAGTAGTGTAGTGTAGATAGCCTAACTGATACATCAAGGGGAGTTAGCCCTATAAATCTAGAGATTCAATCCACCTATTAGGCCACCCATATCCTAGGATTGTATCCATGTTACTCCAAATTATGAAAGAGTGAACAACCTTCACAAGGCAAGTTTTAATAGATACCAATAATCGAACCTTAATATTTAATGTGCTATGTTGCTTTCTGAACTATGCCCAGTCCCATATTTTCCATGAAAATCTTCAATAACTGCAATATTTTGTTCTCTATCAAGACATCTTAGGAAAATTCCTTCATGATTTATCTTATATATCACACAATCTTTGATCATGAAGTGACTAAAATTTAATTTTGGTGCTCTTCTCTTTGTAGCATTCAAGTGTTTCTCATTGTTCAACAAATAACACAAAATATCTTCATACCACTCATCTTACATTGTGTATGCTTGGCATGCAATCTACGGATCCAATCCTAATATTAAATTTCTCATTCCCTACCCTCTAAAATTTTTAATTGATTATAATTATAAATCAAATTATTGGAGGAGACTCATCCACTTACTATGTCTTTCACCCAACTCATTTTGCATTAATAAAGCACAATGGCAAAAACCCTGCTACATAGGATATAATGTCTAAATTTTTTCACAGCTTTTACTATAGAAAATGCATGATTGTATATAATATAATACTTTAATTTAGTGTTCCTAAGAGGAAATCTCATTAAATAAATTGACCTTTCATCCCTTGATCATTTCTTTTAGGTGAGTATCATTGTGATGAAATGATCTAATACAAATGAGTATATGTAAAAGGGCTGAGACTAATCTAATTTGTTCAGGGCTAGGGTGTTTGCTATGGACATTTTGATTTGGGAAAAATTATCTTAGGCCTTAAGGTTCCACTCCATCTTAGCATCCTTCTTCAGCATTTTATTCAAGGGCTGGACAATTTTTGTGAAGTATGATATGAAATTTTTGACAAAGTTAATTTTTATCGAAAATATTTTAAATATTTATTTCTCCCTATAAATTTAATGCACAATATTTCCTCTACACTATTTGTATCTATGTATATTCCATGCTCATAAAATTGTGTGACAAAGCACCCACCCCTCATTGACTTCAAAGATGCACTTTTTTGGATTTAACGAGATACTGTGCTCTCTACACCTCTACAAGATGTTCCTCAAATATACCACATGGTCTACTTTATTCTTTGAAAAAACTATCAAATCATCCATGTATATGATTATTCACTTCTTGATTAAATCCTAAAAAATAATATCCATGGCATGTTGGAAGGTTGCACTCGCATTGATCAAACTGAAGGGCATCCTCTTGAAGGTGAATGTCCCCTACTGGGTGGTAAATGTAGTCTTGATTTGATCCTCATAGTTGACCACCACTTAATTATACCCTGAATAACCATCAAGGAAAGAAATCATTTACAATTTTTAGAACTTCATCAAGTGATGGCAATGGGTAATTATCTTTCTTTGAATCCTTGTTCAGATTATGGAAGTCAACACAAAGCCATATTTCTCAATTCTTCTTTCTTACTGGGATTAGATTGGATATCCATGTGGAATGTATTACAAGGAAAATGATTTGAGTAGCAAGTAACGTTTACACCTCTTTAAAAATTAATGGCAAAATGGTATGATCTCAGGCTTGAATGAGATGGTATGAGTCAAGATGGATGGATGGGTTGAATACCTTCAGGTCTTTATAACTCCATGCAATAACCTCTTTATAATCCTTGAGATCTTGCATAATCCCCTAATTCTCATGCTAAGTCTAAGTTGTGCCTAGTAGCACCTTCTTTATATCATTCACATTTCCCAAGTTATAAGACTCATGTATCATACCCTTGACTTGAGTAGGTTTATCTCTCTCCCTCTAGTAGTTATTGTAAAAGAGTCTCTCAAGAGAAACCATACCTTTTTGGATGCTATTGGTTTTCAAATTTAGTGTTCCCTCTTCATCTACGACATAATCTTTTATGTCTTCTCCATCAATGATTTGATCTATGAACACTTTGAATTAGTGATAAACTCTAAAATGTGTTGATCATCATTAAAAACTTGGAAATTATTAATGTTTTCTAGGACTATAGGGGTGGATATTAGTTTCACTATAAATATTTTTTGTTTTGAGTTTTCAATGGGTTCTAACATGCTTACAGTAGTACCCAAAGCATCTATTGTGTGATTCTTCTCCCTGGACATTCTCTAGATGCTAAAAATATCAAAATCCTCAATCAAATTCCAAATTCTACTATGGCACCAAGATAATCTTTTGTCATTACAAGTGAATTAACTCCTTAACTACTTTATGACTAGATCTAAGTCACCAAATGCATGTAGATTCATCACTTTTTTCTTCAACACAAATAGAAGACTATGAACAAGGGCCTCATACTCTACAACATTATTGGTACATACAAATTGGAAGCACAGTGTTGCAAGGTAAGACTCTCCCTTTGGATTGATGAGTTTGATTCTGATGCCACACCCACTCTTGGATTTGGACCCATAAAAATTTAAAGTCCACAAATCATTTTCATTTGAGTGTGTCATACTTTGCACAAATGGAGTAGCAGTTATGTTAACTTTTTAACTAACTTATTTATATCACTAGAGCTTGTGCTTTGAGTTGTTGATGTCATTATAGTAATTCAATCTTCCTTATCTCACCTTTTAATTTTAGGTGGACCAAAGGTCCCTTCCTTGAGTACCACCAATTTTGGAGTCTAATCTAGAGGTGTAGCTTTTTGAATTGGGTAGCTTTTAGTGGTTATGATATCATCAAAATAACTCAATGGTTGTATTTTTTCTCCATTTCTTGCTTGTTATGGTTGTTCATTACTCAAGTGAATGATATAAGGTGAAATCAACTTGGGTGCACATAGGAAGTCCTACTCACTGATTTGATCCAACTCTTCACACTTTTAATCATGTTGATTAACCAACACAATCATCATATTGACTAAAAATCCTTCACCATCTTCTTCTTCTTTATCTATTATGTACACTCTATGCTCTACTTCCCCATACATTACCTCATTTGTCTTGTTGTATTTTGTAATCATATGAGTGATCTTGGGTTCCCATTAAATTACGATTTCATTAGGCAAACTATGCCATATAATCCACATATGAATGAAACCTATTTCCATGTAGCCATTAAGATTTCATGACCAATCTCTACTAAACAACATTTTGTATGCCTTAGGAATGTCCACCACTTGGATCTCAATGAAGTGTTGGATTTTTGGGTTTGAATCCAACTACATATCCACTTGATTTAACTTACCCACAACTTTCACTTATGATTTCTCAAGTTAAAAAACCTTCCTATTAGATCTAGCTAGGGTCAATCCCAACTATTGGTTGATTCCATAGGGCATGACATTCCCTAAAGCACTAGAATAAACTAAATAATTATAAAAAATTTTACCAAAACTCCTCACTATTAAGATAAATGGGGGAGTCTTAGTTTTTATTTATAAATAGCCACATGTGCATCTACAAATTTTTTAGTCTCTTAATTGTGTGTAGAAGACAAAGACTTAAAAAGTAAATACTTTTTATTAGAGATTTAAAGTAACTCAAACATAGTGATATTGACCTTAGTTCTCTTAAGATCCTCCATAATATTATAGATTTGTTTACTTGATTCATCAAGCTTATCACTTTGTGGAGGAGGATAGTTTTTCTTGGGTGGATATGAGGTTGAAGGTCCCTTAGGAGGTAGAGGATTGTTCATTAAATTTAGATTGGGAGGAGTTTGAGACTTGTTTGGAGGAGTGGGAGTAGTTATAGGGGTCTAAAACTTACTTCTTAGTTGATAATTATTTCCTCTCTAAAATTATTTGAATGCTTGTACCTCATCTAAACTCTCTTCAAGCTAGTTATCATCCTCAAATGGGAACTCTTAGGTTTTTAACACTAACACTATACTCAAGTTATTATTTCTTGAATACAGGTTACTATCAAGTGTGGGCATTATGTCAAAGTTTTCCATTTATTTTTGGAGAATTTCAAGTGCTAATTCAAAATCAGGGCAATTAGTTTCAACATGATTAACAATATTGTGCATCTGACACCATGAATTTAATGCTAAATCCACTAAATTTATAGAGCTGGAAGCATCATTGTTATTATCTTTATTGGTGGCATTAAGTGGGCTTGATAAATTTCCATTATTGGGCTTGGTGTTCTATAGTTTATTCCTTTTTTAGAAGTTGAAATTCCTAATTGGTTGAGGATTATTTGTATTCTGATTATTATTACAAGGAGCCTATATTTATAAGTTAACCATGTCAGTAGACAACCTTTAGATCATCTATCTTAAATTGGACATTTATGGGTTTTCAATAGCATTCTAATTGTTATTTATAGAAGGCTATGAACTATTTACAAGAGTATTAGCATTCAAAAATATAGGGGTAACTACAGGTGTTTGATTGGTAGTGTTACTTGTAGCCATCTAAGGGTTTAACATGAGAGACACAATTGGTTAAACACTTTTAGGAGAGGCATATCCACCCATGTTGGGCATAGGGGCAAAATTATTGTAAGCCATTAGGACCATTTTTTGATTATTATCATGTGGCATTACATGATTAGGAGGTATATAAATATGACCTCTTGGCATAGAATTTAGGGGTGCAGGATTATAAATAGGGTCTGAACCTCCATACTAAGTACCCGAGATAAGATTCATCAAAGGCATATTTTGTGTAAGTACTTGGTTTATGAGAATATGATTATACACTTTGGGTTGTCCCACTCAAGGCAATGGAAGTGAACCATATCCTTAGGGTACCATTTGGTGATCAATGCCAATTGCTTTGGTAATAGTTAAGGATAAGGATCCGAACATTTTTGGATTTCTTCTAAGGAACATAGAAGGGAGGAGTCAAGTGCTCTTACATAGGTCTGAATAGTTGGTCATTTTGTTATGACATATGGGTCTTTCAATAATTGATAGAGCTTATGAAATTGAGCATTAAACATGTTCATGAGTTCATTTGTATCTCTCCTTGTAATAAAAAAAATGGTGATACAACATGGTTGGATAGATGGGAATCCTGAAATGGTTCACTAAAAAGATTTATATCCACTCCAAGAGGTGATATAATAAGAATATGTGATAGTATTTTTTAGGAGAGAATGATTATGCTTGTTATTTCCTAAAAAATAGGGAAATAGCATATAAGTAAATCATGGGATGCACTTAGGACATTCACAAGACAATAACCTCCTTGACCAAGCCAAGCCATTGACATTGGTGGGTTTTGAGGAGTTATAAAATGATTGACTACGAGAGAGAACACATTTGTAGTTGAGATAACAACTGATTGAATATGCCTATTATGACTCTTCCTCTTATCTACTCTTGGCTTCCTAGGATCACTGGGTTCTACAAACTCAAAGTCAGCTCCTATGGACTTTAATTTAACGGCTAGCATTCAGTTTTCTAGATTTAATTTTTAGATATCTTAGTGAATTGAAATTATTTTAAGTGGACAAGCTTTAATCTTATAATGAAATCAAGGCCATTTCCTTCAAGACCTCCTTCTAACACCAATTTTTTGTGAGGTGTTTTGACACACATCTAGCTTCCTAGGTTGAGGTTCCCCCAACCTCACCTAAAAGGAGATCTTCCTCTACAAGAGATTAAAAAAACACCTTAAGGTATCTTCTTACTAGGCCTTGGTAACTGTGCAATCTTAGTTTGATGTTGTGATATTCTCATAAGTGAGTCTAAGGGACCTTACAATAATTTCAAATAGAGATTCTAAATTAAGTCACTTATGGACACTGATCAAAGCTTTATCACCTACAGGATGAAACATTATTTTAATAATGACAAACATAATTAGATCAAAGTTTACTGGTTGCATATACAACAAGATCAAAACAATGGTAAACAATATTATAGTAGTCAAACTGGCACATTAAAATTAGACTGCTTTAGTTCTTACACTTAACCAAATTCCTAAAATAAAATATAAAATATGAAGGGTTAGAGAAATAAATAGACTTTTATACCAATGAGAATGAAGAGAAATCATCCAAGCAATCAAATCCACTTAACCAATCTTTAATAGATCCAGACTTGACACGGCTTCAGTTAGGGATGGTGCAAGAGTCTAGGAATTCCAATTAGGAGAGAAAGGGATCATAACCACCATTAACATGTGTAGTAAATGAACATGAACTCTAATAATAACCTTTTAATTGATCAATATATAACCTTTTGATACATAATTTTGGGATTATAATAATAAATAATCTTAGTCATTCACTCACATAGCAATGAGACTTAGAAAAAAAAGGAATACTAATCTAAGAAAAACATTAAAATGCACTAAAATAAGGTAAAAATCTCTAATATCCTTCTAAATATACTCAGTTGATCAAAAATCCAAACACTTTTAGCCCTTATAAAAATACAATATATATAACATTTTATCTTAGAATGTTATTTCTCTCAAGTTATCCTAGCTATTGTAGCACATTAATGTGGCTTGACATTGGAATGAGGATCCAACAAAGTAGATCAAGATGAAATCCTTAGAAGTATGTTTAGAGTATATTGTGGTGGTTGAGAGTGGTTGAGATCACTCTAAGTTTTCTAAGATACTCATGCCATAAGTTTCTCAATTGTAGAGTCTCATAAATACAAATGCTTACTTGGGTGGTAGATATGCCATCTCAGATTGTCTCCCTACCAGAAGGCATGCTTCAAACTAACCAAACATCCTCATGGAAATGATTTTCTCAACTTCACATGCACTTTATGGGATTCATGAATTATATTTGTGCATGTCATGATGAAATTCCTTGAGTTTACAATCCCCAAAGCCACTTTAGCTAATTTTTTAGATTGAACCAAGCTCATCCCAATGCTTATTTAGATTTGGTCATTTGATTTTACTTTATGTGTAACCAACTAGATCTCATTTTAAAGCCATTATGCTCACTATTTTTTAACTCCCAAAGCTCCAAAACATACTTGGAAACCTCATAACAACTCCATAGGATCTATATAAACATTTTTGATTATTCAAGCTTACCAACTCAGCTTCAACAAATAACATCACCTTCTAAAAGGACTAGATGACAAAACACATTTTCATAGGTGCTAAAATCCAAAACACCAATGATCAGTCCACTCTTGCATATACTTAATCCTTGGGAACTCCTTTTGCTTTAATTAGTGCATTCTACTTGTACTTATCCTATGAAAGTACTAAACATAATATGTTACTTCCTTAGTAAAGGTGAAAGAGATCAAACAAAACTATAGTTATGCAATGTCTAGAAGCAACACGGCCCTATGATTACAACAAGGATAAGTTTTCAATATTTCATTTATCTAATTTAAAACTAATATAATTTTTAAGAGGGATAAATCATGTTTCCAATGCAATAAGTAGCACTAAAAATAGATAAGTGGATCAAAAGATATGGCTTAAAACTAATCATGAAGTCGTGCATACACCACCACCTTCAGAAAATGGTAAAAGAGAATATCGCATAATGAATCATGAACAAACCCATCGCACCATATATTTATAGAAATATCTTGAAAATCCACTCAAAATGGTACTTATATTTTCTTTAAATAATCAATTTAATCCTTGTAAAATACCTTTTAAGTGAATTCTAATCAAAAGTTGGCTAGTGATGAATCTTCTTGAAATGGTTATTTTGTGCAGTGATATCTTTCCATTGATAAAACCAATTACTAAAAACTAACTACATTGTATTCTAATATCATTAGGGTATCATCATGAAAATTTTCATGTACTTTTGACTTATTTTGGTCCTAAAAAAATGTGATTGAAAAGTGTGCACATGTTGGATTTGAAAATTGAGAATGCAGATTAAGAACAACACAAAAGCTAATTTTTAATGTTACAAATTCAACATGTGCAAATGAATTTTCTGAGACTTTATACACTCTTATATTCTTCCTACATTCCACTACCATCATGTTAAATGTAAATAATATTGAATCTCATTTAGTTATGCAAAATTATTCCTAAAAAGTACTTTTTAGTTAGATTTGAAAATTAAAAAGATATAAATCAGCACTAGAGATAGTTTTGATTGTTGCGAATTTGGCACATGGGAATGAATTTCATGCGACAAACATTACATTTGGGCTATACTCATGTATGATTATGTACATGAAAATTTTAAAAAGATTTTTACTTTATTTGAATGTGTGAAAACATATGAGGATTGCTTATATTTGCCAACTAGGAAGACAAAAAATGGCTAGGTAAAAATCATCTCAATACCTAACTTTTAAGATTGCGAATTTATCACTCAGGAAAGAAAATTGTGTGATTTTCTATACCAATGAATTATTCCCATATTTTACTATCATCATGGAAAAAAATCATTAATTTAACAATGTTTGACCTTGTGCAAAGGAATTGTAAACATGTGTATTGCCTAGTTTTGGCATCTAGAAAGATACACAAAATTGACCAAGTTGAAATCAATTCAAATGTTAATTTTGATGGTTGTGCATTTCATATTTAGGGAACCAATTTTCTATGATTTTTTCCAAATTTTCACTCTTACCACATTTTTATATCTCCCTAAAAAAATTTAATGAAATTGGATATAATTTGGCCCTGTGAAATGGGAATTGAAGAGTGCAAAGTAAGCAGATTTGACAACTAGAAATGCAGGAAATTGGCTAGGTAAAAATTAGCACAGAAACCTATTTTTGATGTTGTACATTGGGCACGTGGAAAGGATTTTTTTGTGACTTATATTAACCATTACACTCTTATGACATTTGGCTATCACCATGAAAAAATGCATAGAATTTGACCTTTTTTAACCTTGTAAAATGCCTTTTAAAAAGTACATTCTAATAGAATTTGGTGACTAGGAAGACATAAATCTTCACAGAAGCTTATTTTCATGGATGCACATTTCACACTTGGGGAAGGGACTATCTACGACTTATTTTACCAATTCATTATAATGATATCTAACTACCACCATAAATAATTCCCACATAAATGAACCTCATTAAATGGTGCAAAACCATATTTGAAAAGTACCTAGTGGGAACAAATGTAAATAACACTATGGACCTAGAACACTTAAAAAATAGTCTATGAAAGCATAACCAAAAAACCCTATAAGTAGACTTTGAATCATATAAATAAAATCTTAGACTAGACTATATAAAATGTAACAGCATCATAAGTAAACCAATTTAGTCACTTGTAACTAATTAGTTAAAAAAATGTCAATCAAGTATAGTTTTATAAGAGAATTAAGATCAACTTCCATGAAGGACAAGATTAAGCTCCAAAATCAAAAAGAGGGTCCCCAATTTTAGTTTTAAAATAGGGCATGTTATTTTAGGCAACAACACTAAGTTTTCCACCCAAGTGGAATGGTGATCTAAGAAGATTATTCTAGTAGAAAGGAGCTTATGAACTTCTTTGTGTATTAACAATTTAATAATTGTATTCATAGGTCTCTGCTTCTACTGAAATGGTATTTGGTTTGGATTAAGGGGGATGGTAGGAGTGATCACCTTTGGGTTAAAGAATTTGAGGTCTTGATAAGCCCAAGCAATTACATCCTTATAACATAGTAGCAACTTTTGAAACTTATCCATCTTTGTGTTCATCTAATCATGACCTACGTTGATAGTTTGTGGTCTTTCCAAAGAACCAAGGTTAATAGTTAGACACTTTTGATTTGCAAATTTGGGTGTTTTAATTAGGGGCACAAGGTTAAATGTGTGAAATTCCTTTTTTATATACATTTTGTAGAACTCTAGATCCATAACCTTATTTAGAGTGAGCTCCATCCACATATAATGACCATAACCCAGGCAACTCAATGTTGACATTAGTATCACCTTTAGCAAGTTTTATTTCCAAAGAGTATATCCCTAAATCAGAGTATACTAAATTTACTTTCTCATTGATTAAATTATAATTTGTGATCATTTAATTCATTCTTAGCTCTCTATCCACTCTTATTTGGTTGGAAATGCCCCTTTAAGGTGACCACATGTCAGAGAAGTTAGTGGCCATGTATCCATTCAAAAATTTAAACCAATCTCTATTGAGTAGTATTCCATATACTTCAAATATTTCCACAACTTGTATATATATGAACTGATGGACTCTAGGTTTTGAATCCAACTACATGTGCACATTGAATAACTCACCTACTGCTCTAACTTCAAACTTGTCAAGTTTGACTATGACCTTGTCTAACTTGATGAGGACTAAGCCTATTTTATTATAAATGCATGTAGACATTATATTTGTCAAATCCTTAGAATCTACCATGAAATAATGCAATTTATTCCTAAATAACCTAATAGTTAGGAAGAAGGAAGGTACTTTAGTCTTTTTTTATAGATAAGCACATTGGTGTGAGTTATTTTTTACTTGGGATGGATTGGTTTTTTAATAAGTGACTTGAGCAAAAGATCACATTGCTCAGTGATTTGAGAAAAATCATGTAATGTGATGTTGGCTTTGATGTTTTTCATATCTTCCATGATATTATATCTATATTTACCTTCAGCTAGTTGAGTTTCCATAAGGGATTTGAATTCAATCAATTTTGGAGATGGAGGGTATACCTAGCCTTGGGATCAGGGGGAGTTATGCCATTGTTTGGAGGAGTTGAGGTAGTGAGGGGCTACTATTGATGTCAATTTCTAAGGGCATAATTACTTATCTAAAATTACTTTAAAACATGTACTTCACTAGCACTCTCTTTTGGTTCATTCTCTTCTTGATTAGGGAACTCTATGGTTCTAACACCATTATTTTGTTAGGTGGCTTACCAGAATTAGATTATTCAAGTTGGTTCGACACTACATCATACTTTTTTATTTCCTATTGGAAAATATTAAAGGCACTACATAATGTGATATAGTCAAGTTCCCTATGTTGGATCATGTTATGCACTTGACACTAGTTTGGGAGGGCTATCTCATAGATGTTGATCTTAGGAAGCTTGTTAAGTGATGGCTCTTGTGGATTATTAGGGTGATTATAGGATATATTTTTCCTTTGGTAAGTAAATTTCCTATTGGATATCTCACCATTAGTGTTTCCCGTTTACTTTTAGAGACCCAAGAATTCATTACTCAACATTTATTCCATACATTGGATAACATCCAACTCATTCTTGGTAGACTCTTGGGGTATGATTTGAGCATTGTTCATAGTAGGGATCAGTCCTTGATCATAGGCTTGAGGCACTACCTTATTATTTATTGGGGTAAGAAAACCCAAATACTAGTTGGGTGTAGTGTGCCTCAACAGAAGCTAGTTCATTATAGGTAGTAGTTGTAACATCAAGAGATTTTGGTTTGCATTAGGTAGAAGGCTCAATAATGGTATATTGGATAATGTATTAGGGATGGGAGCCATCATTTGGCCTTGAGGATTAATTTTTTTATCAAACTTAATGGCTTAAACATAAGCCAAGGGTAGGTCTACTTTCAAGGGATCCCATATTAAAAACATAATCATACAGGGGTCAAGGGAGTTCTTATAAATTTTGAGTGCCAGTTGAACATTGGGTTGATAAAGCACAGTGACTTGGTTATACATCTTTTAGAACCTAACATTGAAATTTTTGATGGGCTCATTTGGTTCCATATTAATATAGGTAAACTATTGCTAAAGGACACTAGGGTCAATGACTTGCCTGATCTGAGCCAAGAAGGTGTTTTTAAATTGTTCCCATCCTATGATAGAGTCTTTAGATAGATTGAAGAACTAGTAATAGGCTACATATATCAAGGTGAATGGAAATGGTCTATGGGCCACATCTTCATGTTTGAAATTCATATGTTCTTTTGTCATCCATATCACACTAGGTGTGAAACATGGGAAGTACCTTTTTGGGTTTTTGGTAAGATCATAGATTACTCTAAGAACACTAATAGCTGACCCAACTAATTAGTCCATGGGGGTATCCATTAGGGGTGGTTTATATTGGGTAGATTGAGAGGATGAACTAGTGGAAATAATTATAGGTCTGAGTCTATTTCCACTAAATTAGGATCTCCTATGTAATTTCAAGGGAAAAATATCAGTCTACCATGATTGGATCTAGATTTGGTGATCCATATAATAGGCTCCAAAATATTCAAGGGTAGACCAGTAAGTTAATATTTCTTTACCAATATGCCCTCTTTATAGCACTACTTGTTGTTATGTGTGTTTGAAGCACATAAAATGGAGAAATTTTAAAGAAGGGGAAACAAGACTCAATTAATAAAATATTCACTCAAGGACTAGGTTCTTACTAATAACCACCATTTAAAATCCCTATCTAGTACCAACTATTGTTCACCCCAAAATCTTACATCTGAAGGCACTCACGAGATTGAATGTTTTAGAGAGGCAAGTGAGGGATAATACATGGGATAAATATATCCCCTCTCTAATTTTAGGACTGATGTTGGGTCAATTAAATTACTGATTAGTTTAACCCATCTTGCTTAGAGAGTAAAAATTGCTACCACCAAAGGCTCAAAGTCTATTTGATAAATGCTTGGAATTCTTATAGATAATTGAATCTAGTTCTTAATTTCTCTTAAGCCTAACCTTGCCCATTTATAAAATAGGGGAGAGCGTTTTAATTCCAAAATAAACATGAAAAGGGGAAAGTGAGGTAGGGTAGAAAAGGATGTTTCCAATCAAGAAAATTCTAATGATTGAGAACTGAAGCATGCCAAGTCATAGTTATACCACTATGTGCTTGGTTTCATAGTTGTATAAACATGTATCCACTTGGTGGGAAATATTATAAGGTACACCAATATGAATATTCTACTTGTGGGTCCTTCACAGAATGTAAACACTCAAAATATTTGTAGTAATGACATATGAAGCTTTTGAAACACTTTATAATTGAAAGCACATAAAGCATAGATTGTTCATAAGGAAACTGGAAAGAACATACAAAGAATTAGATTAGTAAATGCATAATCTAATTATCATATTCATCTCTATAAAATAAGCATAAAATCACTCCTCTTGTATAAGTGTGAACTCTAAACTAGAAACAATGGACCACATTTAATAAGCAGAAGATAAGATCAAAACAAATAAAAGGATTTTTTTATAGTTTTGACAAAGTTTCATTACATGGAAATTCCAACCATTCTAAGAGAAAAAAGTCTAAAATATATAGAGAAGTATGGGCCTTACATCTAAGTAGCATGAGATTCCCATCCTTGGCCATGATGGCCACTAAAAGTTATTACAATTATAAAGATTTTAAAACAAATAGAAGATTCCTTATTCCCCCAAATGATACCTAGGGCCCACTCAATTGATATGCTAAGGAGATGAAGAAGAAACATCTCCTGAATGCTTAGGTTGTGCCTCTTTGGCTACCACCATAGTTAACACCAAGTTCAATTCCCTATCCATCTTGGCCAAGTTCATGGGAGGCTCCTGAAAGATCACTTCAAACTGGGCCAATAATCATTGGTGCATTTGGAGTGGGGGCCTCAAGAGAAATTTTCACCTTCAAAACTTGGTTGATACTCATGGTGGATTGGGTTAAGAGATCTATAATATCTTTGGTTTCAGGTTTATTGGCCTTTTTTACCTTTCTCCTCATGACTTGGTCAAAATGACCTAGGTGGACTTTGAATTCTCCTCTATCCAACAAGGTGTCATCTAGATGGAATAGCACCATGATGTTTACTTCATTAAAGTAAGTCAACATCCATTATGTTCCCTCTTTTAGAGGTTCCATAAATATCTATGCCACTACCAACCATTTGTCAATTAAGTCCCTCATAGTCTTGGTATAGGTTTGATATAGGTTTGATATAGGTTTAGGTTTGAGAGAGGCATGAGTTTTAGCTCTGGGAACATGCCCTTATGGATAACCACAAAAATCCTTTTGCATTTTTTGTCCATGTGATAGATCCTATCTAAGTATGTTTACACTTGTTGAAGGTGTTATATGCTTGTCTTTAGTGTTCTGACTACTTCCTTGAGATTTTTGAAGAGTTACATGAGGGCTTTTTGACTTGGCTAATTAATTGTTCTTTTTTTATGCCTCAATCACTCAAACTTACCCCTTCATGTCCTCCATAAGTTTTTCATACATGTCATGAGTAGCCCATAGCATGGATACTAGTTCTTCATCCACCTTATCTTATTTGTTATATGTCCTCACTTTGGTGAGGGAGAAGAGGTCTTGTTTGGTCTACCACACTACTAGGTTGCCCTCTTGAATGAATATCTATGTGAGAATCCTCATATTCCTAGACTCCCTATCAAACTCCCACTAGATTTCAAGATCACCCTAAAAGATCATCTCAGGTCACTGTGCTCCTATGGTAACTCCTACGTTAGAAGAGGGTGAAGGTGGAGTGGTAGAGATAAAGGCAGAAGGTGGAGGCATAGGAGGAGGAGGAGTGGATGAAGTGGAGGGAAGGAAGGAAGAGATACATGGAGGAAGAGGGGCATGGGAGTGAAAGGGGGAAGGATGAATGAGAAAGCCCATGAGAACATCTAGGCATGCCATTAACTTTGGGTTAAATTGACCTATGGGCTCATGGTGCCAAGGAGAGGAGTATTCAATAAGGATAAGTGAATTTTTTGGTTAAAGCCAAATATTTGGGCACTTGGGATGATAGAAAAGGAAGGCCTAGGAGGGACAAGGGGAGTAGTATGGGAATGAGTAGCATGAGTAACCTTTAGCTTCTTATTGGGACTCTTACCCAAATCAACTTGTGTCATAGTAGTATAAGGACCTATGACAATGATGGTGTCAGGTGTTGGATAGGGAATTTGTAGAGTTATTTTAGGTATTACTGAGGTGGCTAGAGATGACATAAATACACATACTAGCACACTCATTATTGGGGGTGCCATTGGGACCATTAAAGTGGGAGCAAATGTAAGTGGTTGAAAATATGAAAGGACTAGAGGGGGCACTGAGGGCTAGGAAACATAAATTCCTAGATAATAGGGGTGAGTGAGAGGGATCCCTATGGATGGAATGGGTTGAGAGGATGGAATTTAAGATGCAAGGATTTATACATGGTCTAATCCATAGTTAGCTAAGTGTATTGTGTGGGGGTTAGAATGAGAAACTACATAGCCACCACCTAAGTAGTCTTGGTTGGGATAGGAAGACTAGGGGGTGACCCACTAGGCTATTAAGGAATAGAGGTGGTAGGGTAAGGAATCTCCATAGACACTTATTTTTGGTCATGCTTTAGGCTCAACTCAAGGTTGTTATCAATGTCAAATCATATTGTTTACGTAACTTAGGGTTGAATAGCCTGAGTTGTTAGAGGTGGTAGAGTTTGGGTCACTGAAGGTGGTGTAGCTAGAGCTAAGATTAGAAGAGATAAAATTCATAGAAGAAAGGTAATAGGCACCCCATGGATAGTCTTCTTCAAGATTTTGGGAATTGTCATAGTACTTTTCTAAGAAAATATCCTGATTTGTGCATATTTCCCCTTCTTTTTACCTTAAGTCTAGCTAATACCTCCTTGTCATCAGTAGGGTTGAGTTGAATTTTATCATCAAAGTGAGGCACGTGGGTATAAGTGATATTGAGATAAGTTTGATATTTCATCACATGGGCCTTGATCACACCATGAAGGTCCCATTCTTGGTGCTCTACTCTTTCCAGGTGTAATAATCTCTACTTGAAGCCATCTTCTACAATGGAGGAAGATTCTTGTATACATCTCGATAGATGACTATGGGGAAGGTCAATAAAGCTTATGCTTGGTGGCTAAGGTAGTGGGAAAAAATGTCATCCACTAATTGATTGGTTATCTCTTGCTTGGTTAGTCAGTCTAGGCCCTGATAGGGCAGGTGAAGGAAGGCCTACACATGCATGTGACTTAGAGATGGTGTCATACCTTTAGCACTAGTAATCACTAATGAGGGAAAGGGACTTCTAATTTAATTGGAGAGTTGAGGTATGGTCACCTCATTGATAGCCATATAGACTATTAGGTAGAATGACTCACAAATTTCTTAGATGTGATTTTGGTAGTGGTAGCCATATAGTTTGTAAAAAAATACATTCATCATAGTACCTCCAGGAGTCCATGGTGGGAAAAAAAAGGTTTAAACATGTTAAAGGTACAAAATTCATCCACCATGTAACTTGGCATATAAAAATTGTCTCCATCTTGAGCCTCTAGTATGGCCTTAATGAGGTTTTAATTGGTTTCACTTCTAAGGCTTAAGACTTCCTCCCCTTTGATGATTATGCTCAACATGGGAACCCACAAGAGATTCACATGTGTTGTGTTATTGGCTTCGAACAAGTAGTTTAGTAATAGCATCCCAATGTGAACCCCCTTCTTAAAGAGGTAGATAGGGTAGGCATCGATGTCCTCTTTGTCAACCCATCCCTCCTAATCAATGGCCCAGTCCTCAAAGACTTCATATATGTTATGGGAATTGGCCTGTGCATCCATTACATTAGCATCATAAATGTATATGTACTCAAGGAAGCTATAATACTACTTAAAAGTATCCCTTGATATTTTTGTGATCAAGTTTACTAAATTGATAGAGTAAACTAGGTCTTACCCATCTTAGAGAATACACATGGAAGTTTTTAGTAACCTATCAAAGAGGTTTATGTAAGGGAAAACCTCAGAATTGGTTATAGCCTTATGCAATCCTAACTTACTTATCACAATGAAAACATGTAGGTACTCTATTTCAACATCATTATCATTTGAGGTGGGTGTTTACACATCTTCAATTGCCTTGAAGACCTTGTTATAATGGTCGAATGACACTAGGTTACATAAGAAGGTGGTGTCCCTATATTCAAGCTCAAGTTTGGGACTAGAAGATGAAGTGGACATTTCTACAAGCTAGGGATTACTAAGGTCAAGGGCAAGGAGATACATAAAAGGTGTGAGGAAGCACTATAGAGAAGGATTTCATAGAATTAAGAGTGATAATGGTATGCTTGACTGATTTGAGGACTTATAGGGTATGTGAAGATATTTTACATTAATGGCCTTTGGTGGCCCATCTAATGTGAGTTAAAATTTGAGTTGGTAGTTCAATCCACTCATTCATTTCCCAATCTAGCACTAACTCAGGAATTTCAAATATTTTCTCCCCACCTAGATTTGGTGACTATAATGAGACATTTTAAATATCCAATCATGGCCTAGTTTCCCATTTAGTTAAAGTGAGGAGTGTGGTAGGTAGATGACTACCTTTCCCCTATGGGATATCAGGTGGCTCTATGTTGCACCATGTGTATGTCACTAGTTGGTCCTACCTACCATAGATGCCACCTAAGCATAGTCAGGTATTGCACTCTTATTATTTCAAGTGATATATTTGGTTACCTAGAGTAATGAGGTGACACATGGTATCCTCTTATTAGCTTCTAAATATTAGTATACCTCATTCTAAGCATCTTAGGGCATCTTAGGCCTTTTTTCTAGCTTTTATGGAAGTGCCACATGGTGTGCTCTGATCGATTAGGATCTCTCATGCTTTGGCATCTCTGATAGGTCTATGAGACTAACACCTCCAATAGGTTCCACATAGCACTTCCTCAATTTATTAGCCTCTCCTAGGCTCTAACATATCTAACATATCTAGGAGACTTACACCTATGATAGGTTCCACATGGTGCTTCATCATCCAGTCAAACTCCCTTGGGCTCCAACATCTCTAACATGTCTGAGAGACTAACACCTCTAACAAGTTTTATGTGGTGCTTCCTAATTCGGTCGATGGCTCTCCTAAGATCTGACATCTTTGATAGGTCTCTGAGACTAACACCTCTGATAGGTTCCACATGGTACTTCCTCATTCAGTCAAGTTATCTTGAGTTATGGCATCTCTAACAGGTTTGGGAGACTGACACATATAATATAATCCACATGGCACTTCCTCATTCATTAGGATCTCCTACAATATTTCATGAAAAATAGCTAAGTTAAAATAAATCCACATAATCAATTAATAGCTCAAATGTCTACTATTAGAGCTTTATGAAATGTTGAGTAGGACTCCAGGTGACTAATACTCTAAGAAAATCAATCTAAATCCAAATTTGTGAACAACACATTTATCATAATAAAATATTATAAGTATGAAAACCTTTTATTCTTTTAGAATGCAACAAGGAATAGAGTGTGTTTAGAATCAAAATAATACAGGGAAATTTAATAGAGACCAACTCATCATTACAAAAATCATTAAATACTTGGTAGACTAAGGTGGAATAGACATTCGAAGATTCTCAAATTTCAAGGCTAATTAGAAATGGATTAAAACTCTAGGAAAGCTTCGAGTTGAGAATTTTCATATGGATCCCTCACTTCTTCAAATAAGGGGGTATATTGGCTATAATAGAATGAGTGTCTAAAATAGACACTGAAGAGATAAAATCATTTGAGGAAACAATAGATGAGGATGAAAAGGATGAGTGGATGACTAAAGAAGAGACTCAATCTTGAGGGACTAAGATATTAGGGTAATATGAGGAAATTAATAAGGGAAAATTTAGCTCAATAGCCATCGAGTTGTTATCAGACAAAGAAGGAGATATGGAAGATGAGTCACAGTTAAAACTATAGGCCTCAATACAGGGTCCATCATTAAACACACCCTTATACTATCCATCTCAAGCTACCATTGTGACAACTACAGTAGCAACCACCCCAAATACCTCCTCCTCGAGATTAAGTACACAAACTCCCCATTATTTAGTAACTTCTTCAATGGCCACTACTACAATTTATACAATAAGGACTACTCATTCTTTGTATTCTTTAAGCTTAACAAATAATCCCCAAGCAACCATAATGCTAATTTTACCAACTACAGTCTAGTTTCCTATGATTTGAGCTTCTCCCCTAACCAAACTACTAGAAGTCCCCACACTACTACTATTACTACTAGGGTTGCTTACACATTAGTCACATATTACATGTAAAATTTACTTAGCACCCCAGTGACATATTCATTCTTTAGTGAAGTTGGTCCTCAGTCCCTTAGGACATGAAGGCAAGTACACTTTGAAATTATGGTATCTACCTCCATTTTCGCTACACAGGCCACACCTATTAGGCTCTCTATATAGTTGGGTATGCCCATTGGCCAAGCTTCCCAGATAAATTCCTTTATAATTTCCATACATAAGGTAGCTGGGAAGATCAAGTACATCAGTGATATCCTAGCATATAAGAAGGTCACTGGATGGAGGAAAACCATACCTCCTTTCCCTAAATTGGGGACACCTACCCCCATAATAATGCATCCTCCAGGTTAATCTCCTTTTTCTAATCTAACAGCCATAGAGCAAGTTGAGCAACAAGTTATATTAAATATCCCCTCATGGATTCAACAACTATAATAAGAGGAGTCGTGCAAATAATAACTAGTGATTGTTGAGCAGCCAACCATAAAATTCCATTTTTATATACAAACAAAAACATTGAGGAAGGTCAATAGGAAAATTATGATTGTAAAGGGAGAACAGGTCAAATTAGAATAGAGGGAGATATACTCTCTGACAAAAAAGAGAAAAACAAACCCCTCTAACCTAGATCTATATATGGAAGATACCTATAGTTTTTTAGATTCTACTAAGGCATAATAAAACACATGTTCAAAATTTATGACAAATATATATAAATATCACAAGAGAGTAGCACTATTCAATATTTAAAATAAATTATAGATAGTGTATAGGGTAAAACTAAAAATTTGTATGACATTATTCAATTAATAAGGTCTGCAAAGGCTATATCCCAACCTAAGTGGGGGGATATACTATAATCTTTTAATAAAATCAAGGATATGGATGGTAATCTCCACTTCAAGAGCCAAGCAATGAGAAACATGGCATATGCACATTTAAACTTAATTACAACACCAGAGGTTGCATGGGCCCATAATTACATGGCTACTAAGAGGGATAGCTTGTTTGATTAGCATCAAGATATGCAAACTTTAGTGCAATAATTTAAAAGTAAAGAGAGAGGTGTTCTCCATTGTGAATAACATGAGGGTCACTAATGTGAGTACTCCTCTTACGTAGTTAGTTTATAATCCCATTTTTTATAACCTCCTCTAAGTTATAGCTAACAAATTTTAAGTAAAAATTGAGGGAATAATTTATAGAACTAATGAAGAGATCATACAATTATTAAATTTTTCTAGAGACAGGGTGATAAAGATAGAGACACTCTATGTAGAGGTTACAGTTGCATATACCACACATAGGAAGTTGATGCACAAGCTTCCACAGTTGTTCAAAGGTCTTTCTTGATTTTTGAAATATTGGTATTGACTTTCAGGCTAGACATGAATTATATTTACAAATGGAAGTAGTAAAGTAATCAACTTCGATGGTAAGGGCACCACTAGCACATCCTTAAGGCACTCAATCTCAATCCCCAAAGTATGCATTGGTTTAAACACAAACTAGGACAATTTATGTGCCACTTCCCACATTCACCACCATAACTACATTAGTGACAACTCCAGTCATAACTCTAGCTGGCATGTCTACAATGATAGTTCCCACTGAAGTTGTAAATCAAGTTTTAATTATATCCTTAACAACTTCAACAAGCATGCAAGTTCCACCTCTGAGTGCTACCACATCATAAGTAACTTCTGATATGATTGAATGTTGTAGTAGTAACATGATTTTATTTTGGATTATGTTATTTTATATAATTCTTTTGGTAAAAGGCATTATTTATAAACACATTGTAAACATGCATATTATACATGAGTTTTGACATACACTCTATTATTAGACAATGTAAATTTAGACTTTACTTGAGAGATGAGGTGTTCCCATCCCAAGCTTGTATATAATTGTATCCTCCTAATTCTAAAAGGAGGAGAATTTTGGCTATTAAGGTGAATAATAAATTATGAGAATTGTTTTGCTAATTTGTTTTGATGTAAAAATCTCTATTCTTCTCTGAATTATGTATTTTATTGAATAACATCCATTGTTCTAGTAATTTAGTATGTGGGTTGTGTATGATTGTCTCTTCTAATACAATTCTTCAAGTTTTGATATCGTTAATTTAAATGTTATTTTGTTTAAATAATCATAATCTCCCTTTGAATAAGTGCAATTAGAATCTTACATCTACAAAAACCTTAGGTTATAAGCATTAAATTTCATTGTTTTATGTTTCCTTTTACTCTTAATTATGTTCCTTTGTTTTGTGTGCTAATAACTACTTACAGCAAGCATTGGTTTTTATTCATTTGTCTAGCCTATAGTATAGGTTCCAGTTTTGAAGGATTTCATCTATCTTTGATCTTTAAACCTTATTTTATGCCCTACCTTTCCCTTTTTTTGCTTTTTTTATTAGGTTTAACTTAGGTTAGTTTTTTTTAAACCTTAAAAATCTAGATTGGGGTTATTTAGGGTTAAAGGAAATAGAGATAGTCTAAGGTACAACGGTGATAAACTATCTCTATAGTAAGCCAATTAGATGCTAAACTCAGATATAAAATATGTTAAATTCATTAAACTGAGATAGGCTAAAAATTTAAGTAAAACTATGCTAGATATGGAAATGACAAAGAAATAAAGTACTTAGTTAGTTCTGATGCTAGCATAGTTCTAGATCTAGAATAGGTAGGAAACAGACTGGAAGAGGATTCTAAAATAGTTGTAAAATTTTGGATTAAGCACCTTTAAAGCTACAGATGCTAGTATTAACCTTGAAAGGTTATGTTGATATTGTTGTCCCCAAAAATGAGTGACATTTTTGGGACAACCTATGAACTATTTTGGTTCAACAAACCAAAATCATCTCTCCCCTTTTCAAAAATTGCTCTGAGCATTCAAAGTTCTCCATTTTTCAAGGCTTTTGCTTAAATATATGGACTCTGCAAATATGTTTCTACAGACTCAACATGCTTGAAATTAGCAAGTTCAACAGGTTCAAAGGCTTCTGCAGGTGAGTTCAATCAAAATAACAAGTTTCCAACACTTAGTCATTTTCAGGATTGGTTCAATGACTTGGTTTAACCAAAAATGTTCATCACCAAACTTCTAAGCAAGGATTGAACCATTGAATCGTTGAACCTTGAACCATTTTGGTTCAACGGGTTCAATGGGTTCAAAGGTTCAACGTCGTTAGTAAGAGTTAAGTGCTTTGTTAAGGTTCAAAGTTCAACCATTTCAAGGTTCCACAGCTTTGAACACTTAACAAAAAATAAAGGCTTGAACCGTTGAATCGTTGAACCTTGAACCATTTTGGTTCATTAGTTCAATGGGTTCAATGACCAAATGGTTCAATGTGTTTAGTTCAAAAGATCAAAATGACTTAGCCAAATAAAGAGATTGAACTGATTGAACCATTGAACTGTTGAACCAAAGTTGGTTCAATTGGTCGGTTCAATCAACAGGTTCAAGGTGCTGCCCTAGGGCCAAGGGAACAAATGCCCTTGTAGAGGGTAGTGAACTAGAGGCAAGTGCCCTTGTAGAGGGTGCCAACATTGGTTCAAGGGTCAAAGAGAAGATAGAAAAGATAGAATTCCTTCAGATTTATTTAAAGGCCGATAGGGAACATTTCCTTCAGACTTTTTATCTGAAGGAAATTATTAAGTGAAAGAGTTGTTAGACTTCGGGAAGATTTTCCTCAAAAAAATGGTTAAGGAAAAATTCCTTCAGACATTTTGTTTGAAGGAATTCACTCAGGAAGAAAGCCTGAAGAAATTGAAAGGAACAAATGGCTAAGGAACAGAAGCTTTCCTTCAGACAAATTGCCTGAAGGAATCTGAAGGAAAAGTCCATAGAAAAATGCCTGATGGAAAAAGACAAAGTGCAGCGGAAGTCGCCACGTGTTCTATTATAACTCAGCAGAAGTTGATAAGTGTCAACATCTACGGTCTCTCCCTTTTATGTTGTAAGGACTGTGGTGGGCCCCGAGTGAGTTGCTAAGGTCAAGCGAAACGTGACAAGTGGAATCATCCATGTGAATCTGAATGAGTCCCAAATGTTTTTACATTATTTCTAAAGTAGAGTGGAGGCTACCATGTGTCATCTTCCACAGGATTCTCAAAAGGTTTCTAAAGCTTCTATAAGTTAAGCAGAACACACCATGTGTCTCATTATAACTTAGTGAAAGCTGAAAAGTGTTTGCATCCACGTTCCCCTTTTGAAGAAACTCAGGCAAGAAATGTCATGGATCCCATTTTTTGTAAGTTTCTAATAAGTTTCATGATAGCAAAACTTGCCACTTATTAAAGATGCAGAGCCAAGGAATTCCTTCAGACATTTTATCTGAAGGAGATAAAGAAACAAGGAAGTGATGGGCAAAGGAAGAACCAATGAACCGATTGAACCTTGAATCAAAAGAGTTTAAAGTTCAATGGTTCACAGGATCAAGTAGTTTAAAGGTGGCCTCAAGCAAAGAAAGAAGCAACATGGATGATTCCAAAGGCAAGTTCAATGAAAGTGATGGCTCAACCAGAGAGAAAAGAAGCACTTAAATAGGGAAGTGATGGACCAAAAGAGATAGAGTGAACTGATGAATCGATGAACCAATGAACTTTCACAGGTTCATAGGTTCAAGGTTCAACATGGTTCAAGTAGCTAGTGACCATTGATAGCCTTGCAGATGTCAAATCTAAAGTAAGGGAATATCTATTGAAATTCAAATAAAGCATAAAATTTAAAGGAAGAACCAAGTGACTGGCTAAAAAGAGAGTCCAAAGACTCAAATTGATACAGGGTAGAGAGGAACGAGACCAAAGGACCAAAAATATCTTCAAAAGAGTTATTTCTAGTAGGTGAAATAGTGGATCAAGTAGACTTTTAAGCACACCAAATCAAAGATGCAGCCTATTTTTCTTCCACAAAGTAATGGCCAATTGGACAGTTACACAGACATCAAGAAAAGGACCAGATAGTCCATACTAAGGAAGAGACATATTAGAGGAATGGACATGCCATAGTTATGGCATTGCACTATTCCCAGCATGGTCCCTTTAGATAGAATTGAAGGTGCATTGAAGGCATTGACTGCAGTGTAAGCTGAACCATGGGAAAGAGCACCAAGCCTTGCTTGGTGGCTATACATTACAATTTATCTCATTATGCAGAGAAGATATTATTGATCATAGAAGCAAAACTCTACCCAAATTGAAAGGTGAATACTGAGACTTTGAGCTCAGATTGTTGTTCATATTATTTTATCTGAATGAGAAAGCAAGTTACTTGCAAACTTTGTGTTGTTATAGGTTGTGCCATTTTAGGAGATTGTTCTTATGTCTATCTTCTAGATGCATTCTTGTTTATTTAATCTAACAAGTAGAATTAGTGGAAGTGATAAGGAAGATGTCCTGAAGTCAGTTACTTTCAGACTTTGTGTTGTTATAGTTGTCTTCAGTGTGTGTTTATTTTTTGTTTCTATGTTGAGGATTTTGGGATGACTTTGTGCCTCCATTATCCTTTGTATCTCACTCTTTTGGAAGCTGAAGTGGAGGCTTTGTGCTACATTTCATTTTACCAATTATTGCACCCTGTTACCAGTCACTTGTCATACCTGAAAGAACTCTTGTTGTCCCCTGCAAGAACACTTCTGAAAGAAGAGAAGTGCCTTCAGTGTTTTCACCAGGATCTTCTCCTTTGTTTGTGAACATCATCTTTGAAAGAAGAGAGATGGATGATTTATCCTACCCTGAGTGTTATTTTTTGCATATATTTATAGTATATAACTTCTACATATTTATAGGGAACCCCCCCTTGATGAGAGGAGAGATTTGTCCACCTCTGATGTAGTAAACCTACACACTGGGCTGACCAATCTCCCTTGTTGTGGATGATAAGACCTATTTTGCTCAATCAAATAGCTGACTGATAAAATATTCACCCAACAGTATTTTTGGTGACTCTACTGAGGATCGGCATGCAATCTGAAGCCTCAAGTTTTAGATTAAAGCAGTCCCTACCCTTATCTATTACATATTCTGGTGATTCCATTCTATGTCTTACCCATTATCATTATAGCCTTACCATCTTCCTCCATCTCCATTATATAATCTAGTCTCCAAACTAGATTCATTGAGGAAGAGTGCACAGTTTGAAGTCTCAAGCTTTAAGCTGAAGCAGATCCTGTTCTTTTCCATTTTTGTTCTACAATCTGACAACTCCACATTATACCAAAAGCCAGAAATATCAAGGTATTGTTGACCCTAATTTTGAGTTGGTGCAGAAGAGTAATTTTGATTTGTTTCCTCCACAACCTCACCTTTAATGAACTAGGAGTCTTCCTCCTATCAAGTCATCAATACAAGGTAGAGCTTCTTTTTCTATTGTTAGCAGAGCTTTGCCTATCTATACACTACCCAGATTTGTTATCCCCATTTTCCATAATCCCATCATGGTAGTTCAAGGCCCCTGGGGTAACTCATTTGGCCCACTTAATTTAACCCCACCTCTACATGAGCTTCCATGTATTTCAAGGAAGAATTTCCCCAAATTCTTTGGGGATGGGAGAGTTCACCCTGATGAACACATTGCAGCCTTTAACATAGCTTGTGGCGTAATAGGAGTGGAATTTGAAGATGTGGTAGTTAGGGTTTTCATGGAAACACTATAAGGTGCTACTGCAGACTAGTTCTACCATCTATAGGCTCAGTTAGTGACTGACTGGGACACACTCAAAGCTAAATTTGAAGCAAGGTTCAAGCCTACAGAAGATGCACATGCTTTGCTGGCCCAGCTCACATAGATGAAGAAGGAGCCTATGAGGGATTTTATTGCCAAGTTTGACAAGCTCAGGAATAGAATTCTTATAATTGCTCAACCAACACCTAAAAACCTCAAATGCTTCTTCATCAACTCACAGCTACCTAAAGTGAGTTTTCTGCTAAGACGTGTTGGCAACATACACCTTGAGGCTACTCAAGACTTGTTGACTGAGGTAGAAGATGACCTTATCTTGGTAGGAAAGATAAGAAGAGATCTTAACAGAGGTAAATCCTCTTCATCTTCTGAGTATCCATCTACAAGCACCATGGATCAAATGGTGCAAAAGCTAGAAAATGAACTACTAGCCTTGAAGAGACAAATGGCCCAAGGTATGTATGATCCTCCTAATCAAGATATGCCAAGGAGGACATTTTAGAATTAGCCATATCAAGGCAATGCTACCAAGAATCAAGGGCAGCCAATTGTCTTCCTCCCCCATAGAAAAACTTTGCCCTTAAAGCGCCTCCAACCCACTCAACAGTTGGATATCTAGAAATAGAACATGATTTCTCTTTCCAACCTAAGTTTGAACAAGAAAATGATGTTGATCTCTTCATGAAGGATCAATAAGAATCAACTGGTGACTCCCACATTGGTTTTCTAAATTACCAGGATGAACCCAAAAGTAAAGGTGAAGTAGTTGAGAGATCATATGTTATGTTCACCTAGTCCAAGAAATAGTCAGCCCAGTAGGATAACAAAGAGAAGATAGAGGAGCAACCTCAACTAGAAATTACAATTTCTAAGTGTGGAACCACTCTGCCTTTCCATCCAAAGGACCTGGTGATTTCTAGAAAGGTAAGTGCCTCAAATATCCCTATGCCTTCTACTTCAAATTTGCAGGCCAATCCTCCCCCTCCCAAAAACCAAAAAGATGAAATCCCATCCTCTCTTCCTAGTCCATTTCAGTCATTTGACATAGTCGACCATGTCAAGAAAACTAAATTTGAATTCCTACAAGCCAATCTTGAGTAGTTGGACAGGTTGGTAGAGTGTGTGAAGAATAAAGCCATCCTTGTAGGATAAGAGATTAGAAAGGTAACTCATGATCTCCCAAGGAACATGCCCATCCCAAATAACCTTGTTTTTACTCCTCCTACTACCCTCGAGAAAATAGAGCTTTTTTATGTTTCCCTATTGATAAATAGTCACACGCTGAGCAATCACATCATTGATTTTGGAGCTTCAGACAATGGCATGCCTACTAAAGTCGCTAAATCCCTTGGCCTCACATTGACCAAGACATTTAGTAGATGTTTCTCCATGGAGAACAAGCAAGTACCACTGCTAGGGCAAATCAAAGACGCCCAATTTGCATTTGCAGCCTTTCCAAACAAGAGAATCAAGATGACTGTCTTGGTGGTTGACATCCTAGCATCCTATGACATTCTGCTTGGATGAAATTTTTGCAAGGATGTGGGAGGAGAACTAAGCATGGACATGTCTGAGGCAATGATCCCTGTCAAAGGCATAATGAAGAGATTACTCCTTGAAAAGGAGGCAAAATATGTGGTCACCCAAATGTCAGCCCCTACAGCTCAAATTCTATTTGAGTCTTTAGGCAGGGGTAATTACTTCTTGACCATAGAGGGTGTTCATGTTTCTGTAGATGAAATTCCTATAGGTGGCAATTTGAAAATCAATTCAAACAAGACATCAAAAGAATTGATAGGGTGCAGTATAGATAAAAAAGCATATTCCACTTCCAATAAAGAGAAATCTGATAGAAGATCAGTTTATGATGATGTTTGGATCCTAGAATTCGATGGCAGCAATTCTTCTACCAATGCTAGAGCTGGGATTGTGTTGATATCTCTTCAAGGAGATATTTTTCCTTCATGCAAGTTGCAGTTCAGCAACACCAACAACATAGTTGAATGTGAATCTCTGTTACTCAAATTGAAGGCTACTCAAGACCAAGATGTCAAACTCCACACCAAAGGAGATGCTAAGTTGATGGTTTGTCAGGAGTTTGATGCTGATAATCAAAACATGTGCTGGACTAAATCAGTAGAATAGCAAGCTATGGAATTGGACCATATTGTTGCACATCAAAGTCAAGAAGAGGAACTCTTTGCCAAGAGAGCAAGGAGTTACAATTTTTAAATTGAAGACCACATCTTACCATGGCACAAGAAGAGAGAACCAAAAGGAGTGCATAGAAAATATGATTCCTGGTGGAGAGTTCCATTTGCCCATCAGCGATTTTGGGGATAAAATAGTTTCTTATTGATTTATCAGGATAGAACACCATCTTCATTGTCTCACAATGGGCAACATCTGAATCACTTCAATTCTTGAAGTATCAGATAAGTTCACCTATACATATGTACATTTGTATAATCTTTAGTTTTGTTTTGTGATTTTCATTTTTTGGAGCCTTTCTTTTTGGGTAGCATGACTCCATAGCCCAATGGCATACTTCAAGGCACTGGAGATTCTGGTTTCTACTCTCCTCAGATGTTTCAAGTTTTCAACTGAAGGAAGTTCCCCAACTGGAGCCAGCTATTGTCCCCAAAAATGAGTGACATTTTTGGGACAACCTATGAACTATTTTGGTTCAACAGACCAAAATCATCTCTCCCCTCTTCAAAAATTACTTTGAGCATTCAAAGTTCTCCATTTTTCAAGGCTTTTGCTTAAATCTACAAACTTTATAGATATGTTTCTATGGACTCAACATGCTTTAAATTAGCAGGTTTAATAGGTTCAAAGGCTTCTACAGGTGAGTTTAATCAAAAGAACAAGTTTCCAACACTTAGTCATTTTTAGGATTGGTTCAATGACTTGGTTTAACCAAAAATGTTTATCGCCAAGCTTCTAAGCAAGGATTGAACCATTGAACTATTGAACCTTGAACCATTTTGGTTCAATGGGTTCAAAGGTTCAACATCATTAGCAAGAGTTAAGCACTTTGTCAAGGTTCAAAGTTAAACCATTTCAAGGTTCTATGGCTTTGAACACTTAATGAAAAACAAAGGCTTAAACCGTTGAACCATTGAACCTTGAACCACTTTGGTTCATCGGTTCAACAGGTCCAATGACTAAATGGTTCAATGTGTTTGGTTCAAAAGATCAAAAGGACTTAGCTAAATAAAGAGATTGAATCAATTAAACCATTGAACCATTGAACCAAAGTTGGTTCAATCAGTCGATTCAATCCGCAGGTTCAAGGGGCTGCCCCAGGGCCGAAAGAACAAATGCCCTTATAGAGGGCAGTGAACTAGAGGCAATTGCCCTTGCAGAGGGTGCCAATATTGGTTAAAGGGTCAAAGAGAAGATAGAAAAGATATAATTCCTTTGTATTTATTCAAAGGCCGATAGGGAACATTTCCTTCAGACTTTTTGTCTGAAGGAAATTATTAAGTGAAAGAGTCGTTAGACTTCGGGAAGATTTTCCTCTAAAAAATGGTTAAGGCAAAATTCCTTTGAACATTTTATCTGAAGGAATTCACTTGAGAAGAAATCTCAAAGAAATTGAAAGGAATAAATAGCTAAGGAACTAAAGCTTTCCTTCAAACAAATTGCCTGAAGGAATTCCTTCAGACTTTTTGTCTGAAGGAAAAGCTCATGGAAAAATGCCCGATGGAAAAAGACAAAGTGTAGCAAAAGCTGCCACGTGTTCCATTATAACTCAGTGGAAGCTGACAAGTGTCAACCTCTGCAGTCTCTCCCTTTTATGTTGTAAGGACTGTGGTGGGCCCCGAGTGAGTTGCTAAGGTCAAGTGGAACACGACAAGTGGAATTGTCCATGTGATTCTGAATGAGTCTTGAATGTTTCTACATTATTTCTAAAGTAGAGTAGAGGACGCCATGTGTCATCTTCCACAAGATTCTCAAAAGGTTTCTAAAGCTTGTATAAGCTAAGCAAAACATGCCACGTGTCTCATTATAACTTAGCAGAAGCTGACAAGTGTTTGCATCCATGTTCCCCTTTTGAAGTTGCTCGGGCAAGAAGTGTCGTGGATCCCATTTTCCATAAGTTTCTAATAAGTTTCATGATAGTGGAACTTGCCACTTGTCAAAGACACAGAGCCAAGGAATTCTTTCAGACATTTTGTCTAAAGGAGATAAAAAAACAAGGAAGTGACAAGCAGAGGAAGAACCAATGAATCGATTGAACCTTGAATCGAAAGAGTTCAAAGTTCAATGGTTCACAGGTTTAAGCAATTCAAAGGCAACCTGGAGCAAAGAAAGAAGCAACATGGATGATTCCAAAGGCAAGTTCAATGAAAGCGATGGTTCAACTAGAGAGTAAAAAAGCACTTAAATAGGGAAGCGATGGACCAAAAGAGATAAAATGAACTAACGAACCAATGATCCAATGAACTTTCACAGGTTCACAAGTTCAAGGTTCAACATGGTTCAAGTAGCTAGCGACCATTAATGGCCTCGTGGATGTCAAATCTAAAGTAAGGGAATATCCATTGAAATTCAAATAGAGTGCAGAATTTAAAGGAAGAACCAGGTGACTCACTGAAAAGAGAGTCCGAAGACTCAAATTGCTATAGGGGAGAGAGGAACGAGACCAAAGGACCAGAAATATCTTCAAAAGAGTTATTTCTAATAGGTGAAATAGTGGATCAAGTAGACTTCTAAGCACACCAAATCAAGGATGCAACCTATTTTTCTTCCATGAAGTAATGGCAAATTGGATAGCTACACAGACATCAAGAAAAGGACCAAACAGTCCATACTAAGGAAGAGACATATTAGAGGAATAGACATGCCATAGTTATGGCAATGCACTATTCCCAGCATGGTCCTTCTAGATAGAACTGAAGGCACATTGAAGGCATTGACTACAGCATAGGTCATCCCATGGGAAAGAGCACCAAGCCTTGCTTGGTGGATATACATTGTAATTTCTCTCATTATGCAGAGGAGATCTTTTTGATCACAGAAGCAAAACACTGCCCAAATTGAAAGGCGAATACTAAGACTTTGAGCTCAGATTGTTGTTCATATTATTTTATCTGAATGAGAAAGCAAGTTACTTGTAGACTTTGTGTTGTTATAGCTTGTGCCATGTTAGGAGATTATTCTTATGTCTGTCTTCTAAACGCATTCTTGTTTATTTAATCGAACAAGAAAAATTAGTGGAAGTGATAAGGAAGATGTCCTAAAGTTAGTTACTTTCAGACTTTGTGATGTTATAGTTGTCTTCAGTATGTGTTTATTTTTTGTTTCTATGTTGAGGATTTTGGGATGACTTTCTGCCCCTATTATCCTTTGTATCTCACTCTTTGGGCAGCTAAAGTGGATACTTTATGCTACACTTCATTCTACCAATTATTGCATCATGTTACCAGTCACTTGTCATACCTGAAAGAACTCTTGTTGTCCCCTACAAGAACACTTTTGAAAGAAGAGAAGTGCCTTTAGTGTTTTCACTAGGATCTTCTCCTTTGTTTGTGAACATCATCTCTGAAAGAATAGAGATGGATGGTGTATCCTTCCCCTGAGTGTTATTTTCTACATATATTTATAGTATATAGCTCCTGCATATTTATAGGGAACCTTCCCTTGATGAGAGGAGAGATTTGTCCACCTTTGATGTAGTAAAATTGCACACTTTGCCGACCAATCTCCCTTGTTGTGGATTATAAGACCTATTTTGCTCAATCAGACAGCTGACTAACAAAATATTCATCCAACAGATACTACTATCTAAATTTGATATAGGTGTCTTATATAGAATACATATTGTAAAAGGATGTGACCAGTGAGATGCTTTTGTATTTATCTTTCCCTTTACTCTGGTGCATTTGGATCTTAGTCATGGACTATTATTCCTCATGAACTTGTAAAACCCTAGTTCTTCATCTTCATAATGACCTTAGGGTAAAATGGGTTAATAGGCACATGGTTTCAATTTTATCCCAAAGACCCCTCTATCAATGAGGGGCGCCTATATAGATAATACTCCAAAGAGGGCCTCAAGTTGATGTAGTTATCTCCTACATGATGGCTTGTGTGTGATTCCTATAATATGTGGAAATCAAATATAATAGTGACCTAGCTTGTAAATTGACAAATACAACTCTTAGGTTACTCCTTTAGTACTTCAGACATGCGTATGTGGTATCTCTATGATTGATATGAAAATATTTGAAAATATGAAAGCTTTGCTTTATTGAGTGCTTGATTGAATGATTTTGATAGGTTGCCTAGGTATGTGTTAGGTGAGGAATGAATGAGGGTTTATATTGTATTTATATCAATACCTTTGGAGAAATAAATTGCATTAAAGCACTTAGGGCAACCATTAGGATACATTTCATATATAAAGTAGATGAATCTAGGGCACTAGACACTTATATCAGAGAAAGACACCTTTGTCTATGAAGGTGTCTATCTAAGATGCTAGTGTCTAAGGAATAAGAAAGTAGGTACATACTCAAAACTTGTAGAGGTGGAAGATAAGCATGTTTTAAGCATTTTAGTCAAGATAGAAAGTCTGGGTCATCAACATAAGACTGGTCAAATCAAGAGATTAGCCAAGGGATATAAGTAGAGCATATGCGAGACTTTTGAAAGTGAAAAAGGTCTAGGATTGAGAGGAACAATCAAAGTCTAAGTTTTCCAATTGTAAAATATTGAGGTGATATATACTCCATAAATATCATCTACATTCCCCCTTTTAATCTAGTAATGAAATTATTAGTTTAAAGAAAAAATATGTACCTAGGTGTGTATAACACACCTTGCCTTTACTCTAGTCCAACTTGAGTGTTTTGTTGGTGACTGACCTGAAACAAAGATCATGTTACAGTATATAATCTAAAATTTAAAGTATTAAAAATATTTAAATTGAAAGAGCAAGGTTTTGGAGTACACCTGTGTATCAATGTAACTGCCTTATCTATTAGAAAGTTGATTTGAAAGATGTACCATTGTAAAGCTTTGAAACTAATATTATGACAAATATATATAAATATGTAAAGTACATATATCTAAGGAGATAGAGAGAAATATATATTGGAAGGCACATGCCCCCAACCTTGGAGAAAATGTGATTTTCTACCTGATAGTTGAGATTAGCTCAACCATACAATTTAATAATACTTATAACCTAGTCAGTGTGAGTGAAGCAAGTCAAATCACACTATCAAACTAGTGAACAGGGATGATAAAATCAATTCCAACCTAAAAACTTGGCAAGATTGAGTGATTTACTCACCTCAACCATACCAAGAAGTGAACTAACTACTATAGTAGATTCACTCAAATACAATCTGTAAAAGTCCATCTTGGTGGGTGATGATAATACCTAAGAGTATTTTTAAATCTAAAATTAAATTGTATTTTATAATATTAGGCACACAATCTATAGCATATACACCTTAGATATGTCTCATGTTGAAATTTTGTATAATAATGGTACCAATGTATAGAATTCTACCACAATTGTGAATCTAAATTATATAACTGTGTGTTTTGGCCAATTCATAAACTATGTAAGTGTGGGTAACATGCTTCAAAATAAATCCTCCACTATATATGGAGAAATATGAAAATTTAAATAAGTGCCAATATGGAGAACATGTTTCTAAAACATGCCCCCATTGAATATGGGTGTGTCAAATACTGAATAAGTGTGGAGAACATGCTTCCAAAGCATGCCCCCATTGAATCTAAAAATTGTGCCAAATGTTAATAAATATGGAGAACCTACTTCCAAAGCATGCCCCCACTAAATTTAAAACTGTGAATGTGTGGAATCCATGCCTATATGACATGCCCCCGCTAAATCTAAAAATTATGCCAGATGTGGAGAACATGCTTCCAAAGCATGCCCCCACTGTTATGCCTCTTCTTTGAGGTGAGGGAAGAATAAAAATTGGTATTTACCTCACCTCAAAAGGATAAGACAACTATATAATTTGTGGATGTAACCATGTAGCATATATAAGAACATGTCTAGGTAAATCTAGCATTGAAGTGCGTAAAATAATTTGATCACATAAAGGCTTAAGATGCATGATAAATATCATGGTAACATATAGATAGTAATAGTATAAGATCAAAAAGAAAATAATCACACACACCAAATCACTCAAAATCAAGTCAACATACAATGGTCCTAGGAGACCACAAATAAGGGGCATGTTATAATGCCATACAATTGAAGGGACATGACTTAGTCAAATGTCTATAAAAGTAATAATGAAATATTCAAATGTCCATACAACAAATAATGACATTAAATTTTTAAATAAAGCACACATAGACACGGGGCCACAAATAAAATAGCATATTCCAATGCTCAAATAGGTAAGACAATAGCCAGGAAAGACACTCAAGCAAAGTATAAGCAACCAGCATAAACATGTCATAATATCTTATGGATTAAATGTGTTAAAAAAAATGTCAAGTGTATAACATATCAATTACCCTATGAAATATATAATCATGGATAAAGGCATGTGTAAGTATATATATGAGCTCAAAATATGATAATATAAGGTGATCCTCAAACCATATAACCTATGAATATCATGATCATAGAGGTGGGTGCCTCCATTGTCCATGTGACATGAGTATAGAAAAGCACAACATATAAAAATAGGAATAGATCATGTATATATAGATGCATTTATCACCCTTAAGTATAATCATGATTCTCATGTGTATGAAGGAGTGATTGATATGCCATCCATCAACATAGAACTAACACATAGATGCCAAGCAGCCAATAGAGTATGTAGGTGTTGAAAATGTTTTTATAATTTTGAATGTTTTTTTTTGTATTTTTGAAATATTTTAAAGGGAAAAGAATATCCTATGATCCCATCAGAAGGGTGGTCATAAATATCTCCCCAGTATGAACCTGGTGTAATAAGTTGGTGATGATGTCAAGGAGCATGTATAGGTTCAATATCTATCACTATAGTATTTGTGATGTTTTATGTATGTAAAATAGGACTCTGTGGTCATGAAAAAATAGTAGGAGTAATAGAAGTAAGGTTTTGTGGATCTAATTATTGAGTGCTCTGTGGTTTCTTTATAATATTAGCAATAGGCACATGTGTAGATACTCTGGATATCTAAATATGGTGTGTAATAGATGAATATTCTATAGAATCCACTATATATCTCTGATATAATGGTCACCTAGTAAAGGGGATTGCCTATTGTTTACCCTTTTGCGATGGATTAACCCTAGTAGGTTTGATAGTTTTTTTCCTATGTATAAATTTTTCTTGTTCAATAGGATTCTCATATGGGATTATGAAAACTATAATTACTTGATTGACATGAATGTATTTAACACACCCATTTAATTTAGAAGGTACTACTCAAAGTGTATGGATCCAAGGTCTTCCCAATAACATATCAAATAAGTTTTTAGAAGGCATAATTGAAAAGGTTGTAACCACATGTGTGTGAACAACATGTAAAGGTGGGTCAATTTCACTAAGAACCTTCTAGTATGTCCCATTGAATGCTCTAACTGATCTAGTAGAAAGATGCAAATCATGATGTGTATAACTTGAATGCATAAGTAATGTCATGGTGCAACCATTTTTACTTTCACCATTATCAATCATAATATTGTGTATAGGGTGTTTATCAAGGTATGCTTAAATGAATAAAAAATGAAGATTAAAGTCATCATCCTTAATCTCACTTTCATCAAAAAAAATATAAGGTCTCTGAACCATAAGAGTTGTATGTCATGTATAAGTACTAATAATCCCATCTAATGAGTTCCCATAATGTGATGGAAGAGTATGTGCCTTATATGTCATTTGTACTTTTGGTTCCTTCTTAAAATGGTCTTGCAAAGGATTGTTAAATATTTTTTATTTCTAGTGATCACTAGGTTGTGAACCTAATTCCTTGGGAGAATCATCAAATGTAATCTTTTGGTCATCAATAAGGTTTTGGATATTATGATTTACAGTAAAATAGTTTTTTGTAGAATGTCTTGGTCCCTATTGATAATCATAATAAGTGTTCACATCATATCAATTTGGGTAGGGGTCTATTCATATCAACCTATATATGATAAAGGAGAGATATAAGATGGCACTCTACTAGTCATGGGAGTAATGATGTAGGAGACTCATATATGCATATAAATTATCTCCTTGGTGTATTAGATAAGACAATCTGATTAGGCTGCTTTGAAACTATGTTAACCATGGTGGTTGTTTCCTTTTTAATCTCAGGAGGTTTTACCTTATAACTTGGTTTGATTGTAAATTTAGTACTAGATGTAGATGTAGCTAGTGTGTTTTCTACATAATTTAGCTCATTCAATGAAATAAGCTTCATATTAGGGTCTTCTGCAACATGGCATAAGTCATCAAAAGATTTAAACTTATTTAAAATAATGGACTCGTGTAAAGGAGCAAGCAAATTTTAATTGAATATGTCTTGTAACTCTTATTTTACCATAGGATTGGATATTTTAGCCAACACTATCTTATATCTCAAGACATTCAATGATAGGTTTATTTGTTCCTAGTTTGATTTTGGAAATTTGAGCATAGGAAACCTTTTCAAAAATAATAATGGAAAAGTGTGCTAAAAATTGATATACAAAAGGTTTTTTGTGTTTTTACAGATTGGAGAGGTAAATCATAGGACCACCTCAAAGCATAGTCCTTGAGGCTTCTTGGGAATAATTTGGTCAAAAGTTTATCATTGGAGATATAGTCAGGGCATGCTACATAAAAATATTGAAGATGTTATTCAAGATCACCTTTTCCATATTAAAATGGAAACTTAGGTGCAACAATACCAGTTGGAAAAGGGTGAAAATATATCTTAAGTGCAAGAGGGTTATGAAACACATATTGCAAATCAATAGAATGAGGAGATTGCATTTTGTTTAATGTTTTTAACCTTGTCCTCCAAGGTCTTTATAACTTGAAGGAGTGTTTTAACTATAGACAAATTGGGATTTAGATTAAGAAGCTAAGAATTCACCAAAGGGAATGTAATCATGGTTTGAATAGGCATAGAAATTGGTATTTGAGTTGAAACATTTGTTAGACCCATGGTAGATGTAGCAATAGTAGTTTCAAGAAACAAAGGTTGAAATACATATCCCATGACCCCACTAGACGTATTAGGTTGTAATGTGTTCAAGGAGAGGTTATTTGTATATGGGGATTACCCATAGTTATAATAACAAGATCAATATATGCCATGTTTGGTCATCTATGCTATTTGCATTCTTAGTTTATAAAATGGTTTTTAAGAATTCATCAAGATCCTTAAGGTTTTGACAAATTCACTCATAAAAGAATGCAATTACTTTCACTTTCTCATGATCTATTTTTTCATGTGTATTGGTTTAATTAGAATCATGATAATCATTATCAGAATCTTCTTCTATGATAACCTCATCAGTATGTTTTTCATTCTCAATATTGGTATCATCGTGATCCATAGGATTAGATCCCTCATTGGTTGAGACATACTAGGTGGTGGGAGGGAAATATCAATGTGTTCAATGGGCACACCTCCGAATCCATGGCTTTGCCTAGGTTGCATGCAAAATATCATAAGAAGGAAATGAAAAATTACAATAATCAAAAACCCTAGATGATTGAAAAATCCAAAGCATTAGAAATGTTTGCATTCATACAAATTAAGTTAACCAAATGTTTAACCCTAAAAAATCTAGATTTAGGTTATTTGAGGTTAAAGGGGATAGATATAGTCTAAGGTACAAGGGTGATAAACTATCTCTATAATAGGTTGATTATATGTTAAACTTGGATATAACATATATTAAATTCATTAAACTTTGATAGGATAAAAATAGTAAGTGCAACTATGTTAGATATATAAATCACAAAGAAATAAAGTACTTAGTTGGCTATGATAATAACCTAGTTATAGATCTAAAATAGGTAGAAGTAGATTTGAAGAGGATTCTGGAATAGTCACCAAATTATAGATTAAGTACCTCTAGAGTTGTGGACACTAGCATCAACCTTGGATAGTTGCATTGATGATAATGTATGAGATCAACATAGGTGCCTTGTACGGAATACCTATTCAAAAAGGATGTAACCACCTATATATTTCTATGTTTGTCTTCACCTTCTCTCTGGTGTATTCAAATTTGGGTCATGGATTATTTCTCTTTATAAAATTATAAAACCCTAGTTCTTCATCTTCACAGTGATCTTGGGGGAAAATAGGTTAGTGGGCACAGGGTGTCAAGATAACCCCAAATACCCCTCTATCAATGAGTATTTCTTACATAGATAATACTCTAAAGAGGGCATCATATTGATGTAGTTATTCCCTACATGTTGGCTTGTGTGTGAATCATGCAATATGTGGAAAGTAAGTACAATAGTGAACTAGCTTGTAACTTGGTAAATATAACTCTTGGGTTTTTCCTTTAGTAATTTGAACCTATGTGTGTGTTTTCCATATGACTAATATGAAAATAAGATAAAAATATGAAAGCTTTACTTTATTGAGTGCTTGATTGAATGCTTTTGATAGGTTTCCTTGGTATGTGTTAAGTGAGGAATGAATGAGGATTGATCTTGTATTTATATCAATCCCTTTAGAGAAATAACTTGCATTAAAGCACTTAGGCCAACCATTAACATAAATTTGATTTGTAAACTAGATGATTTTAGGGCACTGAACACTTGCATCAGAGTATGACACTTACATTGATGCAAGTGTTTGTCTGGGATGTTAGTGTTTAAGGAACATGAAAGTAATTACAGACTCAAAACTTACAGAGGTGGAAGATAAGTAAGTTTTAATCATTTTGGACAAGATAGAAGGTCTAAGTCATCAACATAATAATGGTCAAACTAAAATATTGGCCAAGGGGCATAAGATAGAGCAGATGCAAGACTTCTAAAAGTGGAAAAGGTCTATAAATAATATGAATAACTAAGGTATGAGTTTTCCAAGTGTATAATACTAAGGTGCTATATAATCCATAAATATCATCTACACTTTACACCCAACCATCTCAAGTAAACTTTTGGTTCCTTTTAAATCCCATACACCCAAACCATCCAAGGTAAATAACCCATTGCTCATAACTATTCCACCATCAAGTTATTTACAAAATTGAATACCTCGTAACTCATGCCTTAGAGTGAATCTTTCTTCATCGATCCTAAAATCTTAGAGGCCACCTCATAAAGTTCTATGGTGTGCATAAAACCCACATCAACAAATGGTGTGGCCTACTCTAGAAGAAATATGTTGTAGTTATAAAACCGTATTCTATAGACCAGTATTTTTTTACACGAGGGTTTAAGCATATGACATTACAATTATGTATCAATGAATGGCATGACATGAGTAGTAATTGTGGTCATAGGAATCCAAGGGAGGTTAGTATAGTGTTATTTCAAGTAATAAAACTCAAATAAAAACACACTAAAACTTACACTCATAGCCTAGAACTTAGGGAGAGCTTAGTAAAAAATGCTAAATGAAAGCACAACAAAAACATAAAAGACACAGATCTTTTACCTTCCTTGGTAGCTCCAAATGTTTTATTGATTGGATTGATCAACTTGTGTTTTAAGAAGTCTTTGGTAATGAAGCTTGTTAGTTCCTTCTCTCCTTGGCACCATGGCATTGATGTGGCCTACTTAAGATTTTGGCATTATAACCTTACTTGATAGGTGTAGACACTATAAAACTATACACTATGATTCCAGATGTTGCACTGACCTTTAGACCACCCCTTTACCCCCTAGGGACCACTTCCTAACCATTACCCCACCAGTCATTAGAAGAAATGGATAAACTTAGCCATTTTTTACTGTAACCTCAACCATCGACGGTCAAACTCTAACCACCAACGGTTAGCCTCGATCATCAATGGTTGGCCTTTAACCACCTCAAAGGTTAACTACCACATAACTACAAGTTACTTTATTATTTTTAGTTGTTTGATCCATGTGTATAATCAATGCATGTTAATGTAAAAATTAGACAACTTCTTAAACCTCTTGTTTCACCACTCCCTTTTCCCTATATAAATAGAAGAGAAGGAGGTGAAAGGGGAGGAGAAATTAGCAATCAATAGAGTCTTGTGCATCAGAGCTTCTTATATAAGTGTTCTTCTCACTCCTCACAAATCCAAGAAGGCTTCTAGTAAACTAGCAACCACGATGGAGACTAAAAGTGTTGTTTCTTATCAATCAACAACTAAGGCATCATCAGTATGCCAGAATTGCTCTAGGGTCTACAACAAGTTTTCGTCCACTCACCTCAACATTCTTCAAACTAACAACAAATATAAGTATCTATTTTAAATAATTAGTTCCTTTATTTTATTCCCAACCCACCCTCTAGAACTTCTCTCAAGCCTTCCCAACCAAAATTATTTTTACCCAAGCCAAATTTGATAGTATCCATTGATGGTCACCTAACTGCAAATAGTTTGGCCCCAACCGTTGATGGTCATTGTGTGTCAATTTCCAACAACAAGCTAATTCCACCTATCAGACCTTGACCAAATCCCACTTTCTGACTTTTTACCTTATCACAGATGATTTCCCTTTTTTTTTAACCATGTCAAATTTATTTAGCATTAATAACTAATCATTTATTGATATAACTAGTCAAAAGTACTTATTTCTTCTCAAAAACTTCTTATATTTCATTTTAGTATCTTACGTTATTTATGCAAGAAATTTATCTTTCATTTTTAGAACTTAATTGTTTAATAGTGTGGATTGATAACCTCGAAGGAAGCTTGTGCTTCTTGGATCTAGCTCATGTTAGGCAATCCACCATACTATCACAACTAATTAATCATTTATTTAGTGTTTTATTATCTGCAAGTCATTCCTCCCCTAACAAATAGGATTATCTATAACCATCTGGATCATGGAGTAAAAACCAAATCCAAGTTCTACTAACCTCACCCTTATTTTAAGTTTTAAAACTTTATTTCTAAAAAAAATAAGCAAAACTTTAGTGAAACATTCTAGCACGCCTGGTGGAACCCTTAAGTCTCTTCTTGGGTTCATAGTTTGCATCTAGGTGTTCTCTTCTTGTTTTATGTCCATGCAAATGAAATCAAAAATTCAATTTGGGCTTAAAATTAACTATATACATTATTCTTCTTGAATTATTTTACCTTACATAGCTTAAATTAAAGCAAGTAAATCAATCGTAGATTCACTCTTGTCACACACATAAGGCCAAACCACTTACACCTAGTTAAGCATCAAAACATTGACATAAGGCCCAACTAGGATTTCATCACCTAGCGATCACCTTTTCCAGCTATCATACATGGATTTCATCACCAAGGGGAGAACCAACTCAGTTCTCTAGCTGAGTATAATCTCTATAAATTGGTATATCTTAGCTAAGCACCCAACACCCTTATCTCTGTGGTGTGTGAAGTGAGGGGGTAGGCCCAAATATCAAGCCACATACTGATTTATAACATAGATCCCTTTAAAATCCTAAACTACTTGAAACCAACCATAGACTTCTTTTCTAGTACCCGTTCTATAAACCAAAGTTGAGTCACACAGTTCTTAAAGCTTAAGTCATAAGCCATAAGAGAGACTAAAAATAACCTTAAGAGTTAATGCGATTTTAGTGAGTGTTTTATTTCCTTGAATTTTTCTTTTCTTCTCTTTTTTTGAGTTGTGGGATTGCTTATGTTTTTCTTTTTCCCTTATTTGCATGGTTTTAACTAGGCAACAACTAAGAAACCAAGTCAATCAAGATCCACCTCATAATCATCTATCTTCCTCTTCTCCCTCATCCATAGAGTACATCTCAGATGTAGAGAGTTCTCCCCATCCTTTTGAAAGTCCTAGTTTACCTCGGACAGTTGCCTAAGGTGATCTAGACTTCACAACTTTCCTAGATAATAGTCCTATATCCCTTCAACATTATCTCAATACCATGTCTCACCATAACCCTAGTTCGATTATACTTATTGATCCACCTTATGGGATGCCATCCCATATTATGGTTGACACCTCTATTTCCACCATTTCCACCCAACCATTAGCCACTCAAACATCCCCTTCTACCAACAATCTCTCTAATACCATTGTCTAAAACCCACCTATCCAACCTACCAACACCCAAACACCTTCCACCCTGATCAATAACTCTTCTAGCATAGGATCAACCTAACCTTTATCCACCTATACTCCACTTACCATTGGAGTACCTTCTACTAACATGGCCACCCTTCCTCTTGTTATCTATAACCCACTAACCACCACTCCATTCCAAAGCTTGGTGGTTTCCATACCTTCTACCCTTCTACCCATTAGTACCAAAGCTACCACCTATCCTCTACCTACCAACCCAACCATACCTCCAACCAAAACCTATGTTAATCCCTCAACTTGTGCCCATTGCACCAAACTTTAGCTACATTCCTAACCCATAAGGATATGTACCTCTACTATCCACCCAACCACCTATTTCTACATATCCATATATGTCATCATCCCAACCACCCATGTCCACATGCCAATATGTGTAAGCTTCTCAAACTCCCACTATACATATGTATGTTGTACATATCCAACCTTAGTAAAATGCACCTTATAACTTTGGAGGTGGACAACCGCAAATAGATCTTGTTAAGATGTTAATGAACAAAATGACCACTTTAGAGTCATATATTTTTGGCACCCATAACCTCTTATCATATGACCAAGTCTAAAATGAACCAATTCATCTATCCATCCCCATTAGAGCCTATCCTCCTCAATGGGAACTTCTAAATTTTTCAAAATTTTAGAGTAAGGAATACTCTCAATAACATCTAAGAGCATTTAGGCATTCTTTCTATTTGATTGCCTATGATGATGCTCTCCTTATTTGCACCTTTCTCATGTCTCTATTAGGTCTGGCACTAGATTGGTATAGTGTTATTAAAAATCACTCCCTCTTTTCTTTTGTCAAACTAGCTCTAACCTTTTTAGATCACTTTTCCATAAACATATCTAAGAAATTTTCCATCATCGATCTCTACTCCATTTGAAAATTTGATGACGAGTCCATTGTTGACTTTGTAACTTGTTAAATAAGTTTGATAAACCAACTCTCTTTATTTCTGCCCCAACCTAAGTTGATTGAGCTTTTCACTTAGGCATGTTCCAAACACATTTCCTCCACTTTACGAGTTTAGAGCTTTAGGACCTTTAATGAGGCTTTCACCATGGCACAAAAACTAAATAATAGAGCCATTGATGAGGGGAATTTAAAATTGAGAAATAAGAATTCCACCTTTAAATCAAATAAGGCTTCCTAATCCAAACCTAAAAATCAAACCAACTCTAATACAAAAAATAAGGGAACTGTGAACGTGGTTATCTTTAAAACCATTCCTTCACTAGTTGTTAACCCACCCAACTCTTCTAATTCCTCCAATCAGAACACTAGAAACCTAAACCACAACAACCAAAATCAATATAATTTATTAGGGGAGTCATATGCTTCAATCTTGGAGAAGTTATTGAATGTGAATATCATACAACTTCCTCTTATCAAACGTCCACAACAATTTGATTCGTCTCATCATGTCCCTGGTTGGTATAAGGAGAACGAATTGTGTGCCTTCCATTGTGTCATTGGACATGATGTTAGTAGGTGTAATACCTTAAATAACATCATCCAAAATCTCATTAACAAGGGGGAACTTGTGTTGGATAACCCAAATGCACCCCTAAACCAATCATCAAAAGAACATCAAATCAAGCCAACCAAGAATTAGAATCCACTTAGGATCCCAAAAGCCATAACCTTTCCACTTATTTCTACCTTGCCATCCATTTTGGGACCACATCCTTCTTCCCTCCTAAGCCCACATCCTTTAATTAAGAAAACACGTTTCCCAAAGACAACCTAAACCTAGTTTATTCTTCTAGTTATGCCTCTACTACTCTTTCATGCCCTCAACCTCCAAACCCTCCACTACAAAATTTCCTACTTTTAACCCTTCTATTTTCAAACCACCCACTACCAAGCCTGTTATTTCTAAAAATTTGGCCTCCAAACCGCCGACCACCAAGAGTACTCCACTACCCAATACTCCCACTACTAAGCCTACTCATAAGAAATTTCCCACCCTAAAATTCAAAACTCTAAAATCCCTTCCACCTTTATTTGAGTCTTACTCAACCATCCTATAGAGGTTATTGAAAGCTTCTTGCTTGAATTTACCTCCCATAAAATCATTTGAACCCCATAATCCTAGGTCATCTTGGTTTAATGACAACCTAATTTGCTTATACCATAGAATGCCAAAACATGATATGAAAATTTATAAAGCTATTTAATTCTTATTCCATCAGTTATATGTTGATTATGACCTATTGTCATAAAATCCACCCATAACCGCACAACCACTCCAAGAACCATAACCTATCACCCCACACCTACCTACCCCTACACTCTCATCCAAGAGTGAGGAAGAATCGAAGCAGTCCTCTAACCTAACTCCTCCCCAAATCCATACCATTCATGTGGTAAAATGATCACAAATCCAACAAAGGGATAAGGGAAAGGCAAAGGTGTCCATTCCATGGACATACCCTTCTTCTACCACCCAATCACTCAAATAAACCTCGACACTCACACCTTCTCCCAAACCCAAGATATCCATCTTGGGTACCTCTCAATCTAACCCTTCCAATTCAATCCAAAGAGTGGTTCTAAATAAACTTCATCAGACACTTGTGAAGATGATTTTACATAAACTAATCAATACCTCACCCCATCACCACCAAACAATGATAGAAGATTTGCAGTCCATAGAGATTTAAATGAAATGTCCACAACTTATAGTAGCCTTTATCAAAGCCCTCCATATTTTCACCTTTGTTACTTTCTAAGATTAAGAAATACCCTCCATTCATGCCCAGGATCTAGACCCTCCTTCCTTCATTACTACATACATCAACCAAACCCACATCAAAAGGGTTATGATTGATGGGGGGGTAAGTATCAACATTATCTCCTCCCATGCATATGACCAACTAAAATTATTAGAGAACATTAGGTAAAAAACCATAGTGGTACTCTATTCTTTTAATGACACTATGGCAACAACTCTAGGAATTGTCATCCTCCACATTCATTTAGGACCTTACACACTTCTTAAGCTCTTTCACATAGTAGAAGGTGAGTTCTAATTCAATGCTCTACTTGGACACTATAGATCCATTCCATGAATTATGTACCATCCTCCCTACATCAGTACATCAAATTCAAGCATGACGGTCAAGTAGTTACCATACAAGCTGACCCAGCTGACCCAAGTCCTTTTACATCATGAAACATGATGTGCTATCTAAATGATGTTCTCTTCCTTCCCACCACCAAGTCTTCATCAACCAACAATGATTCCACTTCTTATATCAACCAAGCCTCTACTAGCTCATCCATTCCTTCTACTCGAAACCCTATAGAGGACCCTTTAGAATCTACCTTCCAATGTCTCTCACTTGGGGAATATTATCTCTTGGCCTTGGATGCCTTCCCTACTCCCCAAGATTAGGGAACCTTGACTAGAACCCCAATTATGACCCCAATACCAGAACCATTATTTCTTTTAGAATTCCTAATCTCCAAACAAATATTATTTATGAGGACTCAATCAACCACTTGCCATGTCCTCAACCTCCTCTTCTCCTTGACCATTCACCTCTAATTTCTCTTACCTAGATAAATCAGAGTTTGCCAAAATATACCTCCATAAGTGTGCTTGGAAGGGATTCAGTCTAGGACATTACAAGAACATACCACATGAGTTGCCTCTATATAAGACCTAAAAGCCTTGTGAAATATTTGGTCTTGATTTCTCTCCACCCAAAGAGCTAATAGTCTCACCTCCCATTGCCATTATTAATGAGGAAATCCCATTCTCACCATCCACTCCACCATCGATATCTAAATATTTTGGCATCATCCCCCTAACTTTTTTTCATCAACATGATCAGCCTTGGACCCTTACTTATCAAAAGGAGGAGGAGATCATAACCATTCCTCTAAATAATCTTCATATGGTAAAAAATGACTCTCCTACCATTAATAACATTGAGTTTCAGGATGATGATTCTATTCTTGCCTATCTAGGTGTCAAAGATTCTTCTATCCATAAGTCCCTTCCTCCTAAGACTTCAACTATGTTAAACAAATCCACCATGGATATCAACTTGGGTACTCTAGATAACCCATGCATTATCAAAATCAGCTAATCTTTAAATTCTAAGGAGCTTTAGGATTTCCCCTCCATCGCCACCCATAATATCATCATGAACCATGATGCCAAGCTATTTAGGCAAAAACTTTGTCAGATGCACCCTCGCATAGCCCTTCTCATAAATGAAGATTTTTCAACACCTTTTATCCATAAATTTCATTCAACCCATTGATTATCCCTAATGGGTCTCAAATGTCATCCCTATCACCAAAGCCATAGGGGGACTTCACATTTGTGTATATTTTCACAACCTCAATTTGGATTATCCAAAGTATGACTTCCCTTTGCCAAGCATTGACTAGATTGTTGATCTCATGATCAACCATGAGATGTTATCTCTTATGGATGGTTTCTCAGGCTACAATCAAATCCTAATCACCCTTAAAGATCAACATAGAACTAAATTTATCACCCCATGGGGAACTTTCTACTATAGGGTAATGCCTTTTGGTCTGAAGAACACTGGTGCAACCTACCAACACGATATGGCCTACATCTCCATGAACTTATTCATAAAATTTTAGAAGGCTATGTTGATAACTTCTTTAGAAAATCCAATAATCATAAAGATCATTTAGTCATTCTTAAGATTATCTTTAAATGCCTTATCTATTACCATGTCTGCCTTAATCCCAAGAAGTGTATTTTTGGGGTCTTGTCAGGAAATCTCCTTGGTTTTATCATCTCTCTTTGAGGAATCAAAGTTGACCCTGCCAAAATCAAAGCGATCCTCAACATGCCTCCTCTCACCCACCTCAAGCAACTCCATAGCTTACATGGGAAGCTCCAATCCATTCATCACTTTATCTCTCAGCTCTTAGATCAATGTGAACCTTTCCACCACCTCTTAAAGAAGGATGTATATTTTAAGTGGAACACAAACTATCAAAAGGCCTTTGATTCACTTAAAGAGTACCTTCTATCTACACCCATTCTCATTCTTCCCAAGGAACATCAACCTTTTTAACTTTATATTTCTACCACTGACCACTCTTTAGGGGCAATGTTGGCTCATCGAGATGAGAAACATAAATAACAAGCCATATACTACATAAATCATGCTCTTATAAAGTATGAAACTCAATACACCCATACCAAAAAGCTTTGTCTAGCCTTGGTCTTCATCACCTCTAAACTTTGGCATTACCTTCTCAACCATAAGACCTATGTCATAACCAATACCAACCCACTCAAGTATATGCACTCTAAGCCATACCAAAACCAATGTATGGCTAAGTGGCTTATGCTCTTAACTAAGTTTGATCTTAATTTCCTCGAGTAGAAGTCAATAAAAGGGCACATCATTGACCAATTAGTTGAAGCACCCTTAGTAGATAACCAACTATCTTCCCTTGAGTTATCAAAGAGTCCATTGTCACCCTTTCCCTAAAGGGCATCACCTATCAAATGACCATATTCTTTGACGGATCATAGTGTCAACTTGGTGGGGGATTCAGTATCATCCTTATTCCCCTTAATGTTAAACCTCTTCCTTTATCCTTCAAACTTGACTTTAATTATACCAATAATATAGTTGAGTATGAAGCCCTAGTGATAGGTCTCCAAATTGCATTAGCCTTGGGAGTCAAAATGATCAGCATCTTTGGTGACTCTCAACTTGTGGTCAGTCAAATCAATGGATCTTATCAATGTAATAATGATGTTTTGTAATAGGAAAAATAACTATTCAATGTACTTTTAACATCATTTAAACATTACCATATCCAAACCACTCCATGATTTATGAATAAGTTTGCCAATATGATGGCTTCTCTTGCTTTCCAAATCCCATTTGTACCTTATCACTCTAAGCTATTTGTCATCATCCATCACCTTAGCCAACCTTATTATATCAAATAAGACTCTCCAACTATCTTTAATGTAGAGGTTACCCAACCCAACTTTTGGTATAAGTAGATCTTTAACTATCTAAACCTCGCCATCATCCCTTCTAATATTTCTAGTAATGGTTGAAGAGCATTCATTCAAGGTACCTCTCATTACATCATATTAGGGGAAATCCTTTATAAGCATGGCTTTGATGGCCTTCTTTTTCGTTTCTTACGTAGCCATGAAATCTCTCATGTAATCAAGGAAATGCATAATGGGATCCATGGGGGATAATTTAGTGGCCTAACCATAACTAAATGAATCCTTCACCTTGGATATTATTGGCTCACCCTTAACCAATATTGTTGTGATTATGTGAAGAAATGTGTTAAATATCAATAACACATCAATTTACATCATGCACCTAGTCATAGTCTCTAAGTATCCAGAGATTTTTGGCCCTTCTCATAATGGGGTCTGGATCTTATTGGTGAAATTAACCCCCATTCTTCATATCAACATCATTCTATCATAACTACAATAGAATATTTCACCAAATGGGTAGAGGTTATTCCTCTTGCCTCAACCAAAGCTAAAAATATTGTTAATTTTATCAACCATCACATTATTTATCATTTTGGTGTTATTCATAAAATAATCACCAACAATGGTAAATATTTTATGAACAAACAAGTCCAAGGTCTTTGTGACACATTCGATATCAAGTTAATTTTATCATCAACTTATCATCCATAAGCAAATGGACAGGCTAAAGCTTTCAACAAAACTTTCAATAACATGCTAACTAAAATGGTTAATACATCTAGTCAAGATTGGAATTTACACATCCCCTTCACCTTATGGGCATATCATACAAGCATTTGAACCCCTACGGGTGTTATCCCTTTCTCTCTTATGTTTGGAGCAAAGGTTGTCTTGCCTCTTGAAGTCCAAATTCCCTCTTTTTGCATATCTCTACAAGATCTCATTTCTGAGAGCAATTATTATCAAGAACATTTATCCCAACTTGAGATACTTGATGAATATTGTTTAGATGTGCTTACCCATCATTGTATCTATTAATATCGCATCAAGCGCACTTATAACAAGCACCTCAAAGTGCAAAAATTCAACATCAAAGACCTCATACTAAAGGAAAATCAACATGTCACCAATATGGAGAAAAGCAATCAGGGCAAGTTTGCTTTCAATTGGCTTTGACCTTATATCATAATGCACAAGTATGGATGGGAGCTTACCAGTTATCCTCTCTTGAAAGGAATCTAGAACTTGAGGCCCTTAATGCTCTACATCTGCATCCCTTTTTTGTTAAATAAGATCAAGCTCACCTTTTGTCCAACTTAAGCTCATCCTTTATTTCCATTCCATCTTCATCTCCTTATTTTTAAGGACAATTGATTAAAGTTGAATCATGTGATTATCCATCACAACCTTAGCCTAATCTTGAACATGGGTACCATAGCTCTACCCATGGCATGATTATTATAGTAATTTCCACCTCTTTATAGGATAGATTCTATGTTCATTGTCACTTAAACCTCCTTTACCCACTCATCAACTTGTTTGTGCTTTAGTTATACCTTTATAAAGTTAAACCTTTAATCTTATATGATCAAGTGTATGTCATCAAAAATATCACAAACAAAAATAGAGAGAGAGAGAGAGAGAGAGAGAGAGAGAGAGAATAACAATATCCTATGGATCATTCCTAACATTCACAAACTACTCCCTTAAAGGATAGTTACCAAAACATATCAAAATTTCTCAAATAAGGTAGACTTCTACCTTTAAGGATAGCTATCAAGAGCCTTAAAGATATCTCATAAACTTAAACCACCCCCTAGAAGGATGGTTGAGTAAATCATTTATTTTTAAAAAAAATTGATATCTTGAAATCTTCCCACATTGATCAGCTTCCCTAAACCTATCAAATTATCAACAAACCCATTATCAAAATTAGAAAAAGCAAAAATAATTATGGAAGCCTCAATCAACTTTCATAAGTAGACTTCTTGCATCAATCAGTCTACACCTTATATGTCATGGACTTGTTTATATTGGCTCTTTGGTAACTTGCAGAAGAGGCATGCTAGTCTCACAAGAAGGTTTCATCATCATCCACCTCCCCTTTATACCCTCTATAAGCAAGGGATTTTTGAGCTTACTTTACATTGGGTAGTCAAAAAACTTTTTAACCGACTAATAAATGTTAATACAAAGCATTGGAAGGGCTTATGTTCATAATCTGATCTAACTTAAGTTTGTCTCGATCCTTGCCAATGAAGAAGCATCGCATCTTCTTCTTATTTCTCTCATACCTACTTGTTGATACATTCATTAAGACATTTGTATTTTTATGGTCTTATATTTTTTCACATTTAGTTTCATTATCCAACTTACTCTTTGTGTTTTAAGATTACTTCACCTTCATCTAAATAAATGCAATTTATTAAAAACATTTAATTTCCAACCATGTGTTTTATTTAGTGATGTCCTTCTTACCTTATTTGTTGAAGTGTTTTTAATCAAAAGAACATTTTAATGAATTAACCATCTCATACATCAAACTTCATCTAGTGATCAATCACATCAACTAACCATCTATCATATCTACCAAAATTTAATCATACATAAACAATGAATGAGTCATTCACATATGTTATCCACCATGTGTCTAATCTAGATAAGGAAGTGTAGACTCATTAATTTAAATCATGATCATAATCATCATAAACATAATCATATCAACATCAAAACCATAACCACAACATAAACATAGTCATCCATAACCATGATAATAATCACAAACATCATAGCCCTATCCGATAAAATGTAACATGTTAATCATCATCACATAAACAAAATCCATCAAATATCAACATTTTCATGAGCATACATCATAAACATAGTCACAAATAAACCATAACCACATCATAATCATCATCATATCATAAATAACATCCATTAGTATCAAATATCATCATGAGCATAAATTAAATAGCCACAGCATCACATGCCTAGGTAGGTGAGTATACATAAACCATAACATCATAATCATCATAAAATCACATCATCACATAAACCTCACATCCATAGCCATCAACACATACCATAAACCATGGTCACATCTATATATCATAAACTCATAATCAAAATAATGATCATATATACAATAATGTACATGTCTCTCTATAGGGCATATACATCTCACTACATCATCTCATAGGCTAGTATTAAAATCATATAATACATCAAAATACAAAGTGTCATATGAGTCTAAGACCACTGATCAGGTGTCATACTATTGGCCCCTCTAGTGATCTCTACTTTGTACTCCCCCATCAGAGCTCATCTGGAAGATGTGTGAAAACTAAGGCCTCATAATACCTCAGTTCCTCAACTATCGCTACATATCTCTCCATGGAGATACTCTATGATGGTCCTATAGGCATCAGTACTCACCCTCCTTCCTATCTAAGAGAATCCCTCTCTTATGTAGCCATAAGTAGCTGAGCTCTAGCCTGATCCCTCTCCCGAATAAGAGTGGCTACCTAGCCTTGTGCTACATCCCTCTCATGGGTCACTACTACTAAGGATGCCTATGTTGTGGCTAGTGCCACCCATGTCAAATCTCTCTCAGAAATCAGTGCCTACCTACCAAGGGCATCTACCTCCATATGATCTCCACCACCCTCATATGTGTCAACATCCATGTCTTACTAACCATCATCTCCTCTCTAAGTGGATACATCGTAATGTACCTAAAACCATGTAGGGTAGTCATTAGTGACATCCACATTATCAACATCAACCCTCACTGATAGTTCCTTGTGATCAAAGAACACATCCTCTAGATCTGGAGCAGGTAATGGGAACTGTACATCCTCCCTCCTATATCTTGGAAACTCCACCAAAATATCCTATACAAGCCCAAACTATTTCCTTACCCTATCAAATGGGATGAGCTCTACCTCATGGTCTTACCTCCCAAAAACCCACCTATAGCTTTTCAATGATAGAGTATGTATGGCATAGCTTGCCCATGCCAAAAATCTAACATATGGGCACTAAATGACCTCACCCTCCATAAGTGCCTCTAATCGATCTCTATACCAATCTAGGTCTTAGACTCCTCACCCTGGTTAGATGAATATATATTCACCTCTCTATCACATGTAAATAACCTTGAAATCCATCTGAATAAAACTATGCCACGACACTTCGACTGGTCAGAGTAACCTGATGTGCTTGTATGCCCAATAATGTAGCACAAAACTAATGTTGATCCCATATCTCCTATGGACGCAGTATCCCCACAATTCCTAATATATCTAAACAAATAATATAGGTGAACACATAAATACTATATGATCTAACCACATATCAATAAGCACCCCCAACAATAAGTATGAAAACCTCCCACTACTCGAATCTAGTAGTGCATAACATGTGATGGTTATCATCATAATCATAAATAACTATCTCACATCTCAATCCCTATAGTACAGTGGTGTGTAGTGAAAACCTATATAATTCCACCTTGTTAGCAAAAGGTCTTCTCCATATACATGATCCATATGCTCATCTCTCTCATCACTACTGATATGGTATATCAACTCACCCTGTATAGCTAGTTGCACTATCTAGTGGATGTCCTTTAGTAGAATGGTCATCTCTCCAGTCGACAGTAAGAATGTGTTAGTGGTAGGGTCCCATCTCTCGATGAGTGCCACTAAAATAGCTATATCTTCAGGAAAATGCTAGTAGTACCTCCTACCTCTGAGGACTAAATCAATCATGTGATCCCAATCCACATTAGTCATGCCTCAGCATACCTCGTATAGGATCTAGGGTACCCAGTCTCTAATTTACAATTGCTCCCTTGCTTATAGGGTTTGATAATAATACCTTAGTTTACCTAATACTAACATGTTTGGCCTATGAATTATACCTATTACCCCTACCTCCTACCTTAACCTACTCACCTCAATTACATAAATTACACCTACTTTGACCTATACCTGAGACTCACCTTCAACTTCACCTATCCTACCTTGTCTCAAATTACATAACTACTACCCTTAACCCTTTTCTAGGAAAAACCTTAAGCTATTTTTATACTCATAACCTATAGAATATTTCAATTAAGCCAAACGCTACTTCTTAACCTAACTTTACCCCATTTATCAACCATCAACAGTCAAGTATCAACCGATAATGGTTCCTTTTGGACCCATCACCAATCCATAGTCAACCATCAATGGTTAGGTGGTTGACTATCAATGGCCTACACATTGGCCATTTAATAGTTGCCTATCAACCAGTGATAGTCGATAACAACCATCGACGGTCACTGTGTAGTGATCATCAGTGAACATAACCTAGGTCAAAACCTAAAAGACTCCAAAATAATCAAAATAAACCTCAAAACCTATCTAATAAATTCATAACACCTCCCATACCTTAACCATCAACAATTATTTTCACCCCCTCTAAACATTTCACATCACAACCTCAAACCCCAATTCCCACATTCAATCAAAACAAAATAATGAAACAATTGTAAATTTAACGCTAATCTACAAATCCAATTGCACCCCTAGTTCATTATGTGACTGCTATCATGAAATATCCCTCACAACCATCATTGCCTAGCCCCATACTCCCCCTCATCCTCTCTACATCCTCTTTGGTCAATACCTTAACTAATCAACCTCAGTCAACACCCAATCACCCTCACTCAATAAATCTCTTAGCAAATCACTCAACTCATTCAATCACTAGTTGTCGCCATTTTTTTTCTTCGCTTAAACTCAAATATAATCATCAAAGGTTGATTTATAGATAAGGAATAAAACCCTCATTTAACCTTTTATGGTTACCCTTTTAGGGCTCATGTATGACCATCGATGGTCACTTTATGACTGTCGATGGTCAACCCAAACCATTGATGGCCGACCCCTTTAGGGATTTTACAATCCCACTTAACCTTTTTCAAACACAATACTACTACAACTACATACTAATGGATATTAACTTTTGCACCAACTAACTACCCAACCACATCACCTCGTAATTGGTCATTTCGGCCTAACTTTCAAATATTTTGTGATGACCTTGCTTTGGTCACTTTGACTGCAATGACTATATTGCCATGATTGAATAACTTAAATTCACACTACTTTTGTGCATAAACCACTTGTGTCTTCTCAAGATCACTTCTTACCTTAGATACCTATGAATACATTGACCTTTTGTAGGAGATTCATGTTTATGAGTGCAACCTAACCGTTACACCTAAAGTGTGGTCACATGGTCTACTTGTCACTTGTCCTTTTAATGATGACATTATTTTTACCCACCTACCTCAACTATGATAAACTAGTCTCTGTGTGACCTACACTATCACATTTAGTCATATTTTGTGTGTATGTTTATGCTTTAATGGCCAAACTTATCATCAACCTACCCACTTATCAAACCCAAACCTGATTTGGATTTACCTCATTAATTCCTATTTTGAGGGGGAACACCTCCCATAATTGAGGGAGTCGAACCTTAAACCCACCATCCATTTTTTATTTACAACTTATTGATAAAAACTACATAACAAAAAAGGGTAAAATATAGACACTAAAAAATCATACACTATAGTTATAAATGTTGTACTAACCTTTAGACTACCCCTTGACCCCTTAGGGACCACTTCCTAACCATTACCCCACCAGTCATTAAAACAAATGGCTAAACTTAGTTATTTTTTATTGTAACTTGACTATAGATGGTCAACCCCTAATCATCAATGGTCAACCTTGACTACCGATGGTTGACCTTTAACCATCTCAAGGGTTAACTACCACTCAATTGTAACTTATTTTTTTATTTTTAGCTATTTAATCTATGTGCATACTCAATGCATGCTACTGCTAAAATTAGACAGCTTATTGCACCTCTTATTTCACCACTCCCTTTTCCCTATATAAAGAGAAGAGGAGGAGGTGAAATGGGAGGAAAAATCAGCAATCATCAGAGTCTTGTGAATCAAAGCTTCTTGTGCATGTGTTCTTCTCACTCTTAGTGAATCCAAGAAGGATTCTAGTAAACTAGCAACAATGATAGAGATCAAAAGTGTTGTTGCTCATCAATCACCAGCCAAGGCATTGTCACTCTACCAAAATTGCTCTAGGGCCCACAATAAGTTTTTAACCACTCACCTCAATGTTCTTCAGACCAACAACAAAGCTTAGTATCTTTTTTATTAATTAGTTACTTTATTTCTCTCCCAACCCACCCTCTAGAACTTCTCTCCAACTTTCCCAAACAAACTTCTTTTTACCCAAGCTAAATTTGAAAGTAATCATCAACAGTCACCTAACCATCGATAGTTTTAACCAACTACTAATAGTCACTGTGTGTCAATTTTCAATAAAAAGCTAATTCCTCTTATCAAACCCTGACCAAATCCCACTTTTTGACTTTTTGCCTTATCACAGAGGATTACCTTATTTTCTAAACCATGTCTAATTTATTTAGCATTAATATCTAATCATTTATCACTATAATTAGTCAACATTATTTATTTCTTCTCAAGCACTTCTTGTATTCAATTTTAGTATCTTCTATTATTTATGCAAGTGATTTATCTTTCATTTTCATAACTTAATTATTTAAAATAGTGGATTGACAACCTCCAAGGAAGTTTGTTCTTCTTGGATCTAGCTCACATTAGTCAATCCACCCTACTATCCCAACTAATCAACCATTTCTTTAGTGATTTCTTATCTGCAGGTCATTCCTCCCTAAACAAAGAGGAGTATCTATAACCATCTGGATCATGGAGCACAAACCAAATCCAGGTTCTACTAACCTCACCCTTCTTTTAAGTTTTACAACTTTCTTTCTAAAAGAAATAAGCAAAAATTTAGTGAAACAATAGGCATTTAGGCATTACAACACTACTCTTATCAAAGCTTTTAAGTCATTTGTGCATAATAAATTTTCACCAAAATAGCTTAAGGATTCAATAGGCAAGGTCTTGTATTTATAGCTTTAGGAATTAACTCTCACCCAAGGTGAGTTAGGGTTCAGTTAAGGCTTGGAATGGGTTCAAACTAAACCTAGATGAGTTAAATATAACCCCAATAGACTTAATAGTTTCCAAGTAATTATGATTTATAATTACTAGGCATGGCTCTCAAAAATAGATATTTTATGATATTTTCAAAGAGCTTGACAATTCATAAAGGTAATGATGAAAGGCTAGGATATTTTGAATTTTTGAATTTCCTTTTTTAGATATGCATTAATTTAAAATGGATAATTAAAACAAGCATTTATTTTGGTTTAGCTTGTTAATTGATTTAGATTAGCATTTTAGCATTTTCAAGATTTGATTTAAGTGTGTGAGTGCCCCGCTAATAGGTCCATAGACCAAATTGACTGTTGTTATGTTGTAAGATGATTAAGGATGAATCTATAAGAGGTTATTATTACATATGATAGAATACCCCAATTAGGGATGTCTTGACATGATTTTGATATTTGATAATGATGCAAAAGCAAATTTGGGATGTTTAATGATTATTAGGCTAAATTTGTAATGGCTGGTAGGAATCATCTTGAAGTTCAAGTAAAGCTAGTTGTGGCCAGTTTTAGGTGTCTACAATCTACACATGTTTGGGAAGGCATTACAAACTATAAGCATAGTAATATCTTATTAAATAATGAAAAGGTTTTGTATGTCTATGACTTCAATAGTAATAGATGAACTATAGATGCCCCCTCAAGGGAGTGATTGGCAAAGGGGTTAGTGATCAGTCCCTTGAAAGGAGAAAAGTGATGAGACCAAAAGGTAAAATAGGGTGGAAAAGACTTATTTACCCATAGGTGGTTATAATCAGTGGCATATTGAGCTATCCCAATTGGGCAGACAAATAGGATGATTTGACTACATGCGGTTATATTCATCAGCAAAGTGGGACATAAAAGTTAATGATTTATCCAAATGTGGTTATAATAATTGAAAAAATCTTAGGGCAATAAGAGAATGATTTTATAAAAGGTGGTTATAATCATGAAAGGGAAAGACAATGATTTTCCCATAGGTGGTTAGAATCATTGGTAGGATAACAACATGCCTCAGCTGAGCAGATAGAGATAATGGTTTGCCCAAAGGTGTTTATAAAAATTATCATAATGAAAACATGTCCCATTTGGGTAGAAAAAAGATAATGATTTACCCAAAGGTGGTTATAATCATTAACCTCTACATAGATCGAAACACCATGATTTACCCATGTGCAGTTATAACCATTGGCTTAGTAGGTGGGATGATACACAATGATTTTCCCAAAGGTGGTTCAAATCATTGGCAACATAAGTAGAATGAGATGCAATGATTTTCCTAGAGGCAGTTATAATAATTTATTAAACGATGGGATTATGATGGCAAAGTGGTACAGAGGAGAAAGATGAATTTGGGCAACCTCCTAATAGGGAGATGCACATCCTAACTAATAAGGAGGAAACTTATTTTATGATTTAGTTACTCTATATTAGGAATGATTTGGGGTAGATCAGGAATTTTTTAGGTGCAAAGGAAATATATCATGGATGCATTGCTTTTAAGACTTCCTATGTTGATTTTTATTGTATCACGTGATGGTAGGCATCATGATATAAAACACCATGAGAACTTAGTCAAAATATGAAAAAAGACTAACATGTGATCTAATAAATCATTCAAAATAATGCACTGATGATAAAAACCATGATGATAATGTTGACATAGGAATATGTATGGTTTCAAGAATAATGTGCAAGGAATCACCCAATGAACACACATAGATTGAATCAAGACACAACAAAAAAGCAAAAAAATAGGCAAATAAGCAAACAAAAAAAACACCAATAAAAGAAATAATAAAACAAAATAATGAGAATAATTGAGATTTGAACCAATAATGGTTAATTACAATGTTAGTATAAAGAAAATGACACAAACAAGATGATGAACATTACCCCTAGCATATAATAGAGAATGAAACAAACAAATAAAATGGGGAAATAAAAAAAAGGAAGGGGGTGACTGAGCTGACTCCAGATGCACTAGGCAAGTGGATGTTGCCTACATAGTTCCATGGATGCAAGGTCCAACATAAAATTCAGGCCAAATGTAGTTCTCGTAGGAAATGGGATAGAAGAAAAAAATGATGATAAGAAAATATGATTGATTTTGTAGAGGAAAGATGGGAATGGACTCATAAAATGATGAGTGTATGGGATGTTAGGCCAATAAGGATGGGGAAACTAAATGACAAGTGGTTTCTTGTGAAATAGTTAGAGATCCCAGAATCCTTTTAGATTTTTTAGATCTGTTACAAATGTTTTAAGAATTTTTGAAGCATCTCAACTCAATCAAGAATAATGAGATACTAAATAGTCCAAGCTCACAAAATGATGAGAGCATTCAAACTTGAAATTACTTGTAAAATAGTGAGAGTGTGGCAAAGGGGTGACTGAGCTGACCTCAATGAGAATTGAGCACTGCCTACATAGTCCTAGGATGGGACCTCAAGGCACTGAAGTTCTATCTTATAGTGGAGGAAGCTGACTAGGTAGTAGCAAGTTCTCAATAAAAATAAGCAAAGTAGGCATAGGGCATATTACGACATAGCAAGGTGGTACTTCAAGGCATGATAAATAGGTGTTGTTCCTAATTTTCCCATAAGCAGTTATTATAAGGAAACAATGATATAGGTCAATGATAATAATTTACCCATAGGCAGTTATAATTAGTAGCATGACTATGTCACTCTAATTTTCCCAAAGGTATTTATAATCAAGAATCACTAAAAATAAAATGAAACAATAAATGAGGGATACAACTACCAAAACACTATCATACTATTCCAAAATATGGCCTCTATCTAGAATACTAAATCAACTACTGAAACTGGTTCAGAATATTCTTATTGAAAGTGCCCATAAAACTAATGGAATAGAACCAAGGTCAAAATGGGTTGGGTTGGGATGATTAAAATAACTTAGTCAAAAGAAAAGGTATGGTAGAATGGTACATGGTATGGTATAAGGAAAAATGTTGATCTTATGGTATAATGGAAATGGGGCTCATAAACAATACACCAGGTCTCTCAAGAGAAGCAATGTATGAGGTGTATAATGTTCATCAGATCATCAAGTTCATCCCCATCAAGTGTAGCCAGCCTATATACCCTAGTACCATATTTTACAATAATGATGTATGGGCCTATCTAATTGGGATTAAACTTGCCCTTGTGTTTCTTCTCGATCATGGTATTCTTTTATTTTTCTTTGAGAACAAGGTCACCAAGTTCAAATTCTCTATATTTAACCCACCAATTCTAGTGGCCATGGAGTCTGTTCTAATATGCTTAAAGGCTATTTATTGTGGCCATGCATTTTTCATCAAGTAACTCCAGCTCTTGTAGGTGAGCTACTCAATGAGCTTCATCGTCTAGAACATATTTCAAAGAGATGCACAAAAAAGGTAAATCGACCTCAATGAGAAGAATGGACTCAGTGCCATAAACTAGCGAATATGGAATGGCTCCTATTGGGGTATGGTAATTAATGTGGTATGCCTAAAGGGCATAGAATATTTAAAGGTGTCAATCATGGATGACATCATTGACAATTTTTTTAAGGATGTTGACAATGGTTTTGTTGGATGCTTCTGCTTGGCTATTATCTTGTAGGTAATAGGTGGTAGAAAATTGTTGAGTAATTTTGTACTCGGCACATAGTCATTTGAAATCTTTGTTTTTGAATGATCTACCATTATTATATATAATGTTGGATGGGATACCATATCCATAGATGATATGGTTGAATATGAATTTGGAAATTTGTTTTTCAGTCATGTTAGGGGTATAGCTTCGACCCACTTAGTGAAATATTTAGTAGTAGTGAGGATGTGTTTATGGCCATCAGAAGAGGTTGGAATAATCTTCCCAATCAGATTGAGGCCCTATTTTTCAAATAGATAGGGTATAAGCACTGGTTTTAGAGTCTTGGCCAAGGCATGAATTAGGTTCACATGTTGTTGACATTTTTTACACTTTTTTACATATGTAACTACATCGACATCCATAATTGGTGAATAATACCTAATACATAGGAGCTTTTTGATTAGGAAAACCCTGCTTATGTTGGCTCCACATACCCCTTCATGAACTTATTGTAATGCTAATTTTGACTATGCTAAAGTTAAATAATGAAGTAGAGTTCCATCAAAGTTGTTGTGATAAAGCGTTGGTCCAAATAAAATATAATGTGAGGCTTGGTGGGTAAAGGCCTTAATTTATTTGTAGGATAGATTAGGTGGCATAATGTGGACATGAAGATAGGCAAAAAGGTCTGAATACCATATAGAGTTGGGACCAACAATATCACAGATCATTGCAATAGTTGAAGGTTCATGAGCTGACACTAAAATATTTTCAATGAGGAACTGGTATTCTTTTGCCTTATCTGGATGTCAAATGAAAGAGCCAATGGTGGCCATGGTATTCATTATTCTATTACTAGCCCTTGGAATGTATTCAAATTGTACATCAATAATATGCTTTTAGAGAGTGTCCACTATTACCTTGTATGGCACCAACTTGTAATCCTTCATCTAAAAATGGTCTGTAACCTGATTGATGATTAAGTGGTTTTAGGTTTGACATTGGTATTGGGAACTTGTGCTATGCTTGGGGATTCAACTGAATTATGAGACAACAAAGGCATGGAGTTTCTTAGAGGTAAATTCCCAGCTTGTATCAAACTATTCTCAACTTAAATGGCTATATCATATGCCTCAGGTAAAGTAAATCCTCCCATTGATTGTAACATTACTGCCATATCAGTGTCAATAGCCTTGAGATAGGTGGGGAATACACAGCTTGGAGGAGGCCTCATAATATGTGGCAACCTATGCCATTTCCTTTAAAACCTTTCATTGAAATATCCTATGGACTCATTAGGACCTCTCTTTATCATATTTAGTTGGTAAATTAGTGAGGTATGGTCACTCTTATTCTCAAACCTATTCATCAACAACTCTCCAAAGTCATCCCAATTAGTAATGCAACCACCTTCCAAAGTTTTATACCAATCAAGTGCCTTACCCTTTAGAGACATGGTAAGTAATCTAATATCTATGTTAGCTCAGGTGATATTGTGGAAGTTGCAAAAGTTTGAAATGTCCCTAATGTGTTTGGATGGGGTAATAGGACCTTCTCTACTAAAATTAGGGAGACTTTTGGTAGCATTGGGATGAATAGGATTATATGAAATAAGGTTAATTGGATTTTGGGTGTTGAAGGCTAGGAAAGGATGTCTTTTAGCCATCTCTACTTCCTCTTCTTGATCCCCTTGATCTTATATTCCCTCAACTTCTTTTTCTTCCTCTATAAAACCTTCCTATTCTAGCCATCTCTACTTCCTCTTCTTGATCCCCTTGATCTTATATTCCCTCAACTTCTTCTTATTCCTCTTTAAAACCTTCCTATTCTAGATCTCTAAATGCTAAAAATGGTTCAAGATGTTGTTCTTTAAGAAGAGTTTCAGGTAGAGGGACTTGATTGAAGGCTCTACTAGAAGAAGATCAAGTGAAAACCATGAAGTATAATGTGAATAACCTGATCTAGAACTAGAAATTCTCACCTTTTGGAGTTACCAAATGTTGGATTAAGAACACTTCTACAACCTTGGACTTGTTAAGGCTAGCATTCACCTTGACATGGAAATAATTAGGACCAGCTATCCCACCAAGCATGCTAGAACTGTTGTCACTTAGATTTGTAACCTTGAGGAGATGCTCAGTTCTCCTCATCCAAGTGGCACAATGGAAACATCTCTCTTGCTATGGGTGACAATTTCGCTGAGATGAATCTCTAGATAAGGGGCTAGCTCCCCTTCATATACCTTTAAAACTCTCTCTCTAACTTAACAATTGTATATGAAAAGGGTTAAGTAAAATGACTAAGAAACCAAATGGTGATGCACTAATGTATAATGTCCTCCTAATTAACTGAAACCACTACTTAAAGATAAACAAGGTGTTTCTCACACAAGACTCACAACTTAGGATTCATTACTACATCAATGTTTCATATGTTAGATTCAAGAAGGTATATGATTCTTAGGAAGGGAATGAATGATTCTAAAGAGGGATACAATCATGGACCACTTCTAGGATATCTCTACACTTAGAAAAGAATACTAGCAACTACCTACAACAATATCCTTTCTACAAATTAGTAGACCATCAAGAGTACAAGCTAGAAAAGACAATCTTTCACTAGACTAGACCAACAAGATTCAAGTCATTACTCAATATTACAGCATATGAGTGGAAAAAACACTTGTATATTTGTTCAAGAGTTCTTTGAGTAAAAATCTGGCTAGAGTTTTCCTAATAAATAGTGGAGGCTGCTAAAACAAGCCAAAAGAATGCATATATATAGCTTTTGAGAGAGAGGTCAAGCAAAAGAAGTTTAAGAGTCACTTGGACATGTGTTTATATGTGAAAATCAATTACAATTGTATGTGGAAGAGAGGTGGGGTGAGTTATGCCATGTCAAGAGGTCTACTTTAGTTATAACAATGATGAAAAGTGGCATAAGACCTCCAGAATTGACATAGGAAATGGTTTCTATCAAAAAATATCTATGAGCATTCAAAACTAAAACTAGAGGAGCTGACACATGGCACTGCTAAGGGAAATGGGACTTATGGTGATAGTTGGAAAATTATTTTCATAACTACTAGCCATCCTTTGGACACTTGTGTTTATTAATTTTGTGGAAGCTCTTAGATTTGGTCAACTGTCAGTAAAGACTCGAACCATCAACCTATCTATTTTGCTTGATTTGTCTACACCAAATGCTTAGGATTGAACCATTTGTTACCTCCACATTTGCTCTCAAGTTCTTGCCAAGTCTTTTTGACTCCAACAATTATTTTCTATAGTTTGAAATTGACATTTGTAGGGCTTTCACCTTCTTTATTCATTCAAAACACTTTCCTCGGACTTAAGCTTCTTTTAAACCTTTGTCAAGTACTATTTAACTATGGAAAGTGTCCTCTGAATCATGAAAAGTCCCCTTTCGAGACCTCTACATGGCACACTTTTGCTTGTAACATATCTTTCGAGTAAATTATTTGTGGCACTTGGCTTTAAAGGTGTCCCTCAGAAATATTTCTCTTGACCACTTTTCCTGAAAGAAATCCTTTGGGCTTTTTGTTTTTGACCATTTATATGGACAATTTTCCTGAACAAATCCCTTTGGATCCTTTTTTCACATTAACATTGGACAAAATGTCTGAAAGAATTGGGCTTTGACCTCTTTTTGATGTAGATAAGTTTTATGAAAGAATTCCTTGGATAATCTTTTTGAAAGAATTCCTTCAGACTTTTATCTTTTTGCCCTTCGGCCAAAAGAAATGGTCCTTCAGCAATCTATAAGTGACCCTCCAACACTTGGAAATGTCCCTTTAGAAAATTTGAAAATGATCTTTTTGAAAAGATGGAGGTGCCCTTCAGCTTTTCTTATTCTATCCTTCGAAAACCCTTGAAAAAGTCCATAATTTTTGAAATGTCCCTTTTGGAAAAGCTAAGAAGTACCATTTTCCATAACTACCCATTCAGGAAAATTGTTTCAGACAATATGTCCAAAAGAATTCTCAACACTTTGAATAAAAAACTTGAAACAAAACCTCTGAAGGAAATAACACCAAGCCAAATAATCAAAAAAAAGTCTATGATTGAAATAACACTTGGTATTTTTGCTATGGCTCAATGAGAAATACTCCTTCCAAAGAAAATTTTCAAATACTATACTTGGCCAAATTTGAAAGGATGAAAACTTGGGAGTGAAATTTGACCAACATTATTGGTGATTCCTAGGTATGGCATGCCTGTTATACCTAAGACTAGTTGCCTAAATCCTTCCATTGGGCATGGAGTCATACATATAGGCACCTAAAATGACTTGAACAGACCTTTGGCTCAACAAACATAAGTTGGTTGATCCACATGCACAAAGGCAAAGACACACACCAATCAAAAGGAATGAAACACACCTATGCTAAAAATCACTTAGGGAACACAACAGCAAACCAAAGGAAGCACACACATGTTTAAGTAGAACACTTAGGAAACATAAAAACTGAAATAAAACTAGACTAAACACACACACCTATGGTACTATTTACAAAATAGAATTGCAAGGACTAATAGTAGAACCTCATATGTATCCCATTCACAGGGATAGGCAATTCTTATCCATTCATCTTGGTCAGTTGAAAGGAGTTAATTTGCTTTCACTTGATAATGATGTAGGGGCCACTCCATACAGCATCAAACTTTATATGTCTACCCATTTTTACTCTATCCTCATCCCATTTTAGAACCAAGTCACCTTCCTTAAACACTCTTATACTTGATCTTTTATCAAATAACTTCTTCATGAATACTTGGTGGTGTTCCATGGTCTTATGTGCATTGTCCCTTACTTCTTGTAGTTACATTAGTTCTGTCAATCTAACTTCCATTGGAGTATTTTAAAATAGTTCCAATTGATGTGTAAGTCCTAGAGTAGGGATATCTTAAGAGATGGACAACCTAGCTTCTCTCAAATAAATAAGCAAAAAGGGAGAATTACCAATTGATATCTTAGGAGTAATCCTATCAGCCTATAAGGTTGTCTTACACTTAGTTTTTCATGCTCCTTAATCGTTCTCCAATGTCCTCTTGATGATCTTGATGAGATTCTTATTAGTAGACTCATCCAATCCATTACCTTGAGGGTAATAGCTGGATGAGGTACTCAAGTAAACCACATTCCTATTTTCCCACAAAAAATTTCTAGCACCCATGAAAGCAAGTGCATTATCAGAAATGATAGTATAGAGAACCCTGAATCTCTTTGTGATACTCTCATAAAACTCCAAGAATGAATTTTCATTTGCCTCATTCAATGCAATAGCCTCTACCCACCTTGTGAAGTAGTTAGTAGCAATCAATATCCATTTGTGTCTAGCACTTGATGGAGAGTTGATCACACCAATGAAATCAAGGCCCCATTACACGAAAGGCTGGTCTACTTGGATAGGATTCAATGGAAGGGTTGTAATTTTCTATTTGCCTACAAAGAAGGCACATTAAGGACACCTCATTACCCAAGAGTAGCAATCCTTAAAAAGGCTAGGCCAATAATACCTACCCCTCATTATCTTTGTAGCTATTTTTTTTTGGGATAAATGACCTCCATCTACACCATTGTGAAACTTGTTCAGCAAAATGCCAAATTGATCATTGTCATCACACCTTAGTAGCACACCATTCACATCCTTCTGAAAGAGAATACCATCTACAAGACAATAATGAATGGTTTGCAATCTAAAATACCTTCGTTGTGACTTGTTCAAACCATTAGGACAATCACCATTTTGGAGGAAACCAATGATGTCTTATGTCCAACTTTGAATTGGTATGTGACCAACTGGTTGGGGATGAGCTTGATTGACCAAGACTTCTTCCCTTGGCCCTTGAAGATATGAAGCTAGATGTTCACACAACCTCTTTTCTCTTACCAAGTTTTTTACCTTGATATCAACATTACCTTTACCTTTGTGATCCACCTAGCTCTCTTCTCATTATGGTCTTTGCTTAGGAGGAACTCTTTGGTGATAGGATGAGATATCATGACATGTATCTTGTTATTTGAAACCATGTGCGTAAACGTTTTCAAACCTCTTATCATAACTGGATCTTGATTCTCAATAAATGTGTACTTGACCTCATAATCATCCAATCTTTGACTAAAGAATGTAATGGGTTATTCAATTTCCTCATCATTTTTTTTCATAAGCATAGCCAAGATTATGTCAAGGTTAGAAAAAGTATAGAGTATGAAATCCTTGGAAAATTTTGGGTTAAAGAGAGTAGGATATTGGGACATTGCTTGTTTGATTGCCTCAAAATTGTTTTTACCTTCCTTTGTCCAAGCAAAAGCTTGGTTCTTCTTGAGCATGGTTGTGATAGGCTTCACCAAAGTAGCAAATCATGGAATAAACATTCTCACAAAGTTGATCTTGCCTAAGAAACTTTTCAAACCTTTCTTGTGTAGAGGCAAAGACAAGCCTAGAATGGCTTCAATCCTTTCAGGATCAATAGACAAGCTTTATTTTGACACAATGTGACCCAATAACTTTCCTTCATGAACAGGAAAGTTACATTTTTTTGGATTAAGAGAAACTTCAAGTTCCCTAAACTTCTCAAAAACTTGCCTTAGATGTTTCATGTGGTCATTAGCATCCTTGGAAAAAATATTTATATCATCAAGGTATACAAGCAAAAACTCATTGATCAAACCTTTAAAGGCCATGTCCATTGCTCTTTGGAAGGTAACACCAGCATTAGATACACCAAAAGGCATCTTTTTATATGAAAATGTTCCCCATTTTGAGGTGAATGATATCTTTAACTAATCCTCCTCATTCACCAATATTTGGTTATAACCTAAATAGCCATCAAGTAGTAAAAAGCATTGAGAACCTGAAACCACTTGCAAAATCTGCTCCATGGAAGGCAAAGGATAATGGTCTTTGAGTAAAACTCTATTCAGATCCTTAAAGTAAACACAAATTCTAATCTCTCCACTCTTATTTTGAATAGGTAAAATATTAGCCACCCAAGTTGAGTGTTTCATAGGAAAAAAAATCCTAGACTTAATCAATTTGGTGAGCTCTTTTTTCATTAGTTCCTCTATCTTAGGATTGATAGGCCTTTGATTTTGCCTAATTGGTTTAGCTCTAGGTTCTAACTCAATGGTGTGATGATCTAGACTTGGATCAAAACCTTTCAAATCCTTGTATTCCCAAGCAAATACATCATGAAATTCTTTACACAATTCAATGAAGGCACACCTTTCAGAAAGAGAACATATCTTACCAATTTTTATAAGTTTGTCCTTTAATATCAATATTCTTTCATAATTTTCTTCATTTTTAGACATGCTTACCCTTTCTTTCCTTCTTTGATCATCTTCATTGAACACACTCTCCAAAGTAACCAGCCCCTTTGGTATCTTGTTTGTCTTCAACTAAATAACGTGTTCTTCATATTGATTGTGAAGTTTCTTTTGGTTCTTTGAAGGAAATTCTGCTTCATTTTGTATGAAGTGTACAATGTGTTTATCACTCTGAAACACTTTCCAAGACACGTCATTATCTAGAATAGCAGGTCTCATAATGACCTTGATGTGAGGTTGGTCCTTCTATTTACTTGCATCAACAACTATATCAAAGTGTGCTCCTATCACAGCCAACCTATCAGCATGTTTCTTTGAGTCTCTTGGTATAGGTTAGGTATTGAAAGCATCAAAGTCCTCAATTAGATCCCACACCCTATGCTTGTATGACTTAAGTAAAGGGTTATTGGCTATAACTTGGTTTCTCTCTTGATGTATAATCAATTCACTATCTCCATATACCTTCAAATTCTTTATTCCCTTTCTCTTTGCCCATTGGAGGCCGTGAACCAAGCCTTCATATTCTGCCACATAGAAATTAAAATTAAAATGGAATATATATGAAGAGTAATATTAGTTCTTTGAGGGAGAAACCAACATGACACCAGCTCCTTCCCCTACCTTGCTTCTAAAGCCATCAAAAAACATCTCCCATATCCCTTCAAGTTCATAATCCTCATTAGTGAGTGACGATATAGGAATGTTCTTCTCATGTATATACCCCTAATTTAGTTTCTTATATCAATGCATAGGGGTCATGCTCATAAGCTTCAATACCATACTCATCAATAAATATGTCATAAATACCTTCAAGGGAAAAGTATGTTTCACCACCAATGGCACCTTCTTCTTGCTCACTAATCATACAATTCTGATTTGAATTTTTCTCCACATATGGTTCAATGTGGAACCTTGCCAAGGGTTATGTTCTTATAGTTAGTTTAGATCCATATCTTGTTCTAAAAGATAAAAAAGACCAATCAACTACAAGTTAACCTACGATCTTATATGTGAAGTCTCTTGCAAGCAAATAGCAAAATGAGCTGGAAGATCAACTACCACAATGTCTTGTAGGATAGGAAAACATGGACAATCATGTAAGAAAACTTTCAAACCTTTAACCAACCCCACCATCTTGGCTGGAGTTCCATCAAGATACAACACACCCTACTATGAGGCTCATACTTTAGTCCCAACTTATCAACAACCACCTTAGGCATAACCATGGTACTAGCTCCACTATCCACAATGCAATTATGAACCAATTTGTCTCCCATAATGAGTGTGAGATAAAAATGTGGAGGCTTTTCATATTCGGTGGATGGTTCTAGGACATAATTAAGTGTGTTGGTAAGGGCTACACCATTGTGTCTTGGAACTTTAGGGGCTACATGAATATTTGAGAGTTGTTCTTGTAGAAGTTCCTTTTGGCCAAGCATATGTAATACTTTCCAAAGAGAAATGCTTGTCTTGGTATTTTACAAATAATTAATAATGTTTAGAGAGGAAGAATTCACCATGTATTGCATTCTTAAAGGCAATGAGGGATCTTGAACTTGTTGTATTGGAGGTTTGGTAGCCTTGCTCACATTCTGACTTTGAGGAGTAGTGTGACTAGTAGGATCTATTACATTAGTACTTGCACTTTGTAACCTTGGAGAGGCACTACTTGGAGTCACTTGTGTTGTTGGATTATCTCATAAAGCCCTATTTTTAGCCCTTGTGTTGGCTGTAATTAATGCATTTTGATTCAATACATAATTGTCTTCTACTTGGAAGTTCATAAAACAAATACTTTAGTTGTTACCTTCTCCTTCAACATCCCTTTGCATGAGATTCAATTCTTCTGATGTAACATAAGGAGTAACTCCTTCTTGAGCTACCAAATCTTGATTAAATTCTCCACCATTATGCATAAATTGACCTTGAGATTGCCCCAAATGATTGGTGTGGATTAGAACAACAGCCTTTTGTGGATGGAGTGGAATTAGGATTATAGGCATTGAGCTGCCTATTGAAACCTTGTTGACCTTTTCCTCTTCCTTAGTTAGTGTATTGGGGTGGAGTTCCATAGACTTGTTGAGGATAGTATTGAGGATTGGGTAGAACACTTGCATACATTTGTGTTTGCTTGAGCTGGGATTGCAAAGACTGAATCATCTCATCCTTATTTATAGCATCATCCACCTTCTTGGGAGTGGTTTTAGGTTTGACATTGGTATTAGGAACTTGTGTTATGCTTGGGGATTCAACTAAATTATGAGACAAAAAGGCATGGAGACTCTTGGAGGTAATTTCCTAGCTTATATCAAACTATTCTCAGCTTTACTGGCTATCTCATATTCCTTGGGTAAAGTAAATTCTCCCATTTATTGCAACATTATTGCCACATTAGTGCCAATAGCCTTGAGATAGGTGGGGAATACAAAGCTTGGAGGAGGCCTCATAATAGGTGGAAACCTATGCCATGTCTTTCAAAACCTTTCATTGAAATATCCCATGGACTCATTAGGACCTCTCTTTATCACATTTAGTTGGTGAATTAGTGAGGTATGGTCACTCTTATTCTCAAACCTATTCACCAACAACTCTCCAAAGTCATCCCAATTAGTAATGCAACCACCTTCCAAAGTTCTATACCAATCAAGTGCCTTACCCTTTAGAGACATGGCAAGTAATCTAATAGCTATGTTAGCTTGGGTGATATTGTGGAAGTTACAAAAGTTTGAAATGTACCTAATGTGTTTGGATAGGCTAATAGGACCTTCTCCATTGAAATTAGGGAGACTTTGGATAGCATTAGGAGGAATATGATCATATGCAGGAAATTAATTTGATTTTGGGTGTTGAAGGTTAGGAAAGGATGTCTTCTTGCCATCTCTTCTTCCTCTTCTTGATCCCCTTGATCTTTAATTCCCTCAACTTCTTCTTCTTCCTCTTCAAAACCTTCCTATTATATATCTTTAAATGCTAAAAATGGTTCAAGATGTTGTTCTTTAAGAGGAGTTTCAGATAGAGGGACTTGATTGAAGGCTCTACTAGAAGATGATCTAGTGAAGACCATGAAGTATAATGTGAAAAACTTTATCTACAACTATAAATTCTCAACTTTTAGAGTCACCAAATGCTGGATTAAGAACACTTCTACAACTTTGGACTTGTTAAGGCCAGCATTCACCTTGACATGGAAATAATTAGGACCAGTTATCCCACTGGGCATGCAAAAACTATTGTCACTTGGATTTGCACCTTTGAGGAGATGCTCAGCTCTCCTCATCCAAGTGGCATAATGGAAACATCTCTCTTGTTATGGGTGACAATTTTGCTAAGATGAATCTCTAGATAAGGGTCTAACTCCCCTTGATGCACCTTTAAAGCTCTCTCTCTAACTTAACAATTGTATATAAAAAGGGTTAATGAAAATGAATAAGAAACCAAATGGTGATGCACCAATGTATAATTTCCTTCTAATTGATTGAAACCACAACTTAAAGACAAACAAGTTGTTTCTCACACAAGACTCATAACTCAATATTCATTACTGCATCAATGTTTCATATGCTAGATTCAAGGTGTATGATTCTTAAGAAGGGAATGAATGATTCCAAAGAGGGATACAATCATGGACCACTTCTAGGATATCTCTACACTTAGAAAAGAATACTAGCAAAGACCTGCAACAATCTCCTTTCTGTAAATTAGTACACCATCAAGAGTACAAGCTAGAAAAGACAATCTTTCACTAGACTAGACCAGCAATATTTAAGTCAATACTCAATTTTATAGCATATGACTCGCAAAAACACTTGTATATATCTTCAAGAGTTCTTTGAGTACAAGTTTGGCTAGATTTTTCCTAATAACTAGTGGAGGCTGCTAAAATAAGCCAAAAGAATGCATATATATAGCTTTTGAGAGAGAGGTGAAGAAAAATAATTTCAAGATTCACTTGGACATGTGTCCATATGTGAAAATTAGTTACAATTGCATGTGGAAGAGAGGTGGGGTGAGCTGCACCATGTCATGAGGTCTGCTTATTCGAAACTAGTCATAAGAATGGTGAAAAGTGGCATAAGACCTTCAGAATTGACATAAGAAAAAGTTTCTATCAAAAATTATCTATGAGCATTTGAAACTAAAAATAGAGGAGCTGACACATATCATTACTGAGGGAAATGGGACTTATGGTGATAGTTAGAAAATGCTTTTCCTAACTGCTAGCCATCCTTTTGACACCTATGTTTGTTGATTTTGTGGAAGCTCTTTGATTTGGTCAGCTGTCAGCAATGACTCAAACCGTCAACCTATCCATTTTGATTGCTTTGTCTACACAATATGCTTGGGATTCAACCGTTTTTTACCTCCATGTTTGCTTTCAGGTTCCCACCAAGTATTTTTTACTCCAACAGCTATTTTCCATAGTTTGAAATTGATGTTTGTGGGGCCTTAACCTTTATTATTCATTCAAAACACTTTTCTCATACTTAAGCTTCTTTTGAACCCTTGTCAAGTGCTCTTTAACTATGGAAAGTGCCCTCCAAATCATGAAAAGTGCCCTTTTGGGACCTCTACATGGGACACTTTTGCTTGCAAGATATATTTCAAGGAAATTATTTGTGGCACTTGGCTTCAAAGGTGTCCCCCAAAAATATTTGTCTCGACCACGTTTCCTGAAAGAAATCCTTTGGGCTTTTTCCTTTTGACCATTTTTGTGGACAATTTTCCTAAAAAAATTCCTGTAGCTCCTTTTTCCACATTAATATCAAACAAAATGTCTAAAATAATTGGGCTTTGACCTCTTTTTGATGTGGACAAGTTTTTTGAAAGAATTCCTTGGATAATCTTTCTAAAATAATTCCTTTAGACTTTTTGTTTGGCCCTTTCGACTTTTTCTTTTTGCCCTTTGGTCAAAATAAATAGTCCTTCGACAATCTATAAATGACCCTCTAACACTTGGAAATGTCCCTTCATAAAGTTGAAAATGATCTTTTTGAAAAGATGGAGGTGCCTTTCAGCTTTTCTTGTTTTGTCCTTTGGAAACCCCTGAAAAAATCCTTCAAATTTTTTGAAATGTCCCTTTTGGAAAAGCTAAGAAGTATTATTTTCCCTAAGTGCCCTTTCAAGAAAATTATTTTAGACAAAATGTCTGAAATAATTCTCAACACTTTGAATAAAAACCTAAAACAAAACCTCTGAAGGAAATAACACCTAGCCAAAAGATTGAAACAAAGTCTCTGAACGAAATAACACTTGGTATTTTTGCTACAACTCAATTAGAAATACTCCTAAAGAAAATTATTGAATATTGTACTTGGCCAAATGTGAAAGATGCAAATTTGGGAATGAAATTTGACCAAGAGGTACAACATTCAAGATCCACTTTGAATAGTCGATCAGTCAAATACATCTCACTTCTAAGATTTTTTTGACCTCTTTCTTTACTAATGCAGCAATGCAATGATGCATCTTGTATAATTTTTACTTCATAGGTTTGGCATTAAGATGTACAACAAGATGGTATACAACCAAGGTGAGGTCCAAACTTGGCATGTTTGAGTAGGTCCAAGTAAATATGTCAATAAATTCCCTCAGAAGGGCTATAAAAATATCACATTCTTCCTCAGTAAGGGACATGCCTAATTTGATCCACTTCAGGTCATCTGGAATCTTAATGTTGACTCTATATTTCCTCCACAAGAAGAGTTAAACTATCTTCTAGAATGGTTGATAATGATTGAAATTGGCCATCAATGATAACGTCCTCTATTTGGAGTGGCTCTTCAAGTTTCCTTAGGTAAGATAAATTAGAATCTCCCAATGATAAGTATGTCCATGTGACAAATAATATTCAAAACTTTTGAATCACTTGGTCAAAGGCATGTTGTTCTTCTAAACTAAAATTGGACCCATAGGCAAGTTCATCATTGTTGGTCTTCTGATCTATATTCAGGGAAAGGTGAACAACATTGTCTCATGACATGTGAAATAGGTTTTCACCACTAAACTGCCCTTTCTCTTTACTTATACCTTGGTCCAAAAGTGCCTCAAAGAGGTTTTCACTTTGGGACCTCAATGTTTTATTTAATTATTTGTGACTAAAGGTGCTCACTCAGTCTCCAAAATAGGTTGCAAGATCCAGTTTGATTAAGAACCTTTGTTTATGGTCTCCCAAAAAAACATTGTCTCTTAAGCTAAAAAACTCACAAAAGGCCTCATCATTCTCAAACTCATCTATAGGCACTGTGGATTCTTGTTAGTCACAGGCTATAAGTTGAGGGTGATAGAGAGGAAGTGGATTATGGTGAATAACTGGTCTAAGGGTAAAAATGGCATGAGTTTTAAATAGATTGGTATTGGTCAAGTATTTATAAGGGCTATGATTAAACTCTACTTTGCTTTTAGTATCGTCATCACTAATCATCAGCGTTAGAATATGAATAATATATGTGGGGTCACTCCCAAGTGGTTTAAATCCTAGACCATAGGTTTATTTGTACCGAGTCATGGATAATGGCTCAAGAATTCCCTATTGATTTAACGCAAGGCCTCTTCTTTGATAGGCATGATTCTCCATGATCTTGTTAAGAATGGGGTATTTGGCATTATTATAGCAATTAGCCAAATTGTCATTGTAGAACCAGGATTCATCATCTACAAGAGGGTTATGTTCTTGGCCAATGGCTGGCATAAAATGATAGGTGCTGGACTATATAGTTTGTATTTTCCCTTTTTTTATCACTCCATGCAAGGTGGCTTAGCTTTAGGTCTTCCATAGGACTTGGGTTTCTGTAGAAGCTTGGAAATGTGGAATGTATCATGGGTCAAATACTCTCCTAGGCCCTTATCTATGATGGTAAAGTGATTGAACATTTTAGGAGGTGGCATATGGGAAGATGAATCAAGGGTATATGGGTCAATAAAATTGGCCTCTAAAAAATAAATAAGTATTTATTTCCCCTTATCCTTTTTGGGAATCAAATTCAAGACAAAATGATAGTTATAGCTTTCATACTCATCCTCCAAATGTTCATAATGTTTGTAGGGTTGCAAATATCCATAAATAATGACCTCTATGCCACAATGAGAGAACTTGAGACACTACTACAATGTTGAAGGGATTGCACGAATCTCATGTATCAAAGGTTTACCCAAAATCAAATTGTATGACAAATCAAGGTCTAACACATGGCATAGTGTATTGTGGGTCAAAGTCCCAATGATAACTAGCAAGCTGATAGTGCCTTATGAGTCATGTTATTCATTGTCTTAGACCTTGATTGTGATCTTTTCTAGATGGAGATCAAATGTTATGTATTTGAGATGCTTGATGAGCTTAAGAAACACAATATTTAGGCCTGGTCCATTATTTATGAGGACATGCTTCACTTTATGCCATATGATGACAACTTTGATGTACAATGAATTATTATGAAGAGGGCCAAGGGATGACATATAACTTTAGTCAAAGGATAACTTATGGCATGGGGCTAGATGTCCAACCAAAGCTTGAAATTTGTCTAGGGATATGTCATCGGGAACTTGGGATTGGCCTAGGAATTCCATCAATATGTTCTTGTGGATGGTGGACGTATGCAACAAATCTAAGATGGAAATTTGTGCGAGCATCTTCTACAATTGTTATACAATATCAAATGTTTTATCCTTCATAGTGGTATATGACTTGTTCCTAGCCAGAATAGTGGATTGGATGGGTGGAATACCAGATGGATGTGGGCCTAGGATGGAAATATTTGATCATCGAGTTATAATTAGATAATCAAGATTAGATACATGACTATTTTTGCTATTAAATGATGGTGGAGGGGGACCAGATAGGATAAGTCTTGATTACCAATGCACTTGTATGTAGTTATGGGGCAATGATGAGTTCTCAATATAAGGCCCAAAAGTAATAATCCTTGCTTGTTGGTGTACCTATATGTGGTCCCAGGTCAAGGAAGGATCACTAGCATTGGTTTGTTAATTAGAGTTGGTTAGAAATGATCCTATTTGATTGGTACTTGGTCTTAGATTGATGGATATGGTAGAAATGCGATCTCACACAAGATGGCCTATAACCTTATTATAGCCACGTTAAATAGCATTGTAAGCATATTGGTTGTTGGCATCATTTTGGCCTTAGTTCCATCCATTTGGTTGATGTTGTTCTTGTTCTTGTTCTTGTTCTTATTCTTGTTCTTGTTCTTGTTCTTGTTCTTGTTCTTGTTGCTAAAATTTTTTTTATTACCTCGGCTATTGATACTATTATTGTTATTGTTTTGCCCTTTGTTATTGTAAGTTATTATTATTGGTATGTTGTGGAAAAGGGTTTTGATAAACAAATAGGTTCTGATTGGATTTAGAATCTCCATTACCCAATGTTATCTCCCTATTTTTAAACATATTTTAAATAAGATATTTGATTTGCACACAAAGATGCAAATTATTTCCATTAACCCAACGGTATTCACATAATTCATTTTGCCTATATCAATCTAGATAAGGAATTCCCCTAGGATAGTGGTTGGGAATGGGCCAAATAATCATATTATTAGTGGATAATTTATGAAACATGAATTTACTAGGCTCTCCAAGGTCACTAAAGATGCTACGAGTAAGCACAATTCTCCTTGGAGGAGGAAGGGTTTACAAAGGCAAAGGTTGATACATTTGTTGTACTAGTATAAATTATTACAAAGGTTGTGTTTGTTGAATAGGTTTTTGGTGAGGAGTGATTTGCATTTAGGATGTAGGTTAAGTAGATGATGTTTTCCCTATTTGGACATGTTGTGACTCAGTTCTCCACTCTGAACAACATTCTTGTTACAGTTAAACTGCTTAGATTTTTCATAATTATTGGCCTAGGTTGGTGCTGATGTTTGTGCTTGGATTTGGTTATGATTCTAATTTTTTTTCATTTCCTTGGTTTTGATTCTAGTTTTGATTGGATGAGGTAATCTTGTTAATCCCTTTGTTAATAAGGGCCTTTTTGATCAATAAAACTTTATCAATGATTTCCTTAAAAGTGTGTGCACACTACAACTCTAAATGGTAAGATATCTCACTATGAAATTTTTTGGTAAACACAGTGGCTGATTGTTTATCTAGTAAACTATAGATAAAATGGTTGGTAAGTGCTCTCCATCATTATAGATAGCTTGTGAAATTTTCACCATCCTATTTGGATTGAGTCAAATCTACCATTGAAATATCATGTTCAAGATTTTAGGAGAAATGTTGCACAAAGTTGTTTGAAAGGTCATCAAAATTAGATACTGAATTCTTTGACAATTTTAGGAACCATTTCAAACCCTATCCTACTAAACTCCAAGGAAACAAAAGTAGGAGGTATATGTCACTATAATCCACTAGCTTATAATCAACAAAGAATTTAGTTAGATAGGCCTTAGGGTCTCCTTTACCCTTGTATTTGTCAAACTTTAATGGTTTGTACCCTGGAGGAAATGTTATTTGTAGATTCTCCATTTTAAATGGGTAAGAAATGTAGTAATATAAAATGTCTACATTGGTAGTTTGACTGTGGCTTGTGACACCCTATTTATAGATCCTTCTTGCATGCTCTGATGACCCTTTTAGACACCTTTTTGCTCATTTTTAGTCATTCATAGCCTTCCAGATGATCATTCCAACTCATTCAAACTCTATTTCCTAGGGTAATTCTATCCCCCCAGGTCTTGAGCTTGTAGGAAAGGAGTGTTATACCTAGACTACAGTGCCAAACCCTAGCGTTTCCCATTTTTGGTGCTCCTCTCTAATCACATTTTGATCCCAAATGATCATTTCCATTTGATTCCTATCCTTCATCATGTCGGCTTAGCATGAATACATTTAACCCATGACCAATTATTCCCTATACAAGCCCATTCAAAGTTCATTTAGGAGGGAGGTGACAAATCTTAAAAAGAAAGCAAGAATACAAACAAACCACTAAGGCAAACTTTCCTATTCTCTACAAAATAGTCACCCAACAAAACTGCAAACATATTCAAACTCACACACTAGTCCCTAGCCACCTCAAGCACTCTCAATTTAGCATTTTTGCATCTGCATCATATTATTTCATAAAGCACATCGATTGAAAGAACTACATATGGCTTGATCCCTCCTCAAAGTATTAGTATGTAGGCAGTGTGCCCACACAAGGGGTGTGGATCACACATTTAGTGCATCTTACACACACTACCCCCCCCCCTTTCTCAAGTGATTCAAATTTCATTTATCAAGCACGATGGAGGGTTAGGGTTTGAAGATAAAAAAATATATATAGCAAGCTCTATTGACATTTAACACTTGAAATTTCATAGGTAGGCTCACACGGGAACAACATAAAGAACCCAAAAAAATCAAGTCTCTGTGAGTAGTTTGGACAATAACAGCAGAAGAGGACAACAATGTTGGCCCTAACGTGTCCTATTTTTGGTGGTCCTATCCTTTCACAAAATAAAAGTTAGATTCTAATATACGACACTATCTTAGTCTTACACAGTCAGTTTTAGAGCCTATAATAGTTATTTCAGCCTATTTTAAGCTAAGTTATATTTTTCCTAATTTATTGCTATTTTTAGAAAGGTACAAAAGACAAATAAAATATAAAAATCAGGACTATAATTATTACAATATTATTTACTAATTTATTAATCCAAACCCTTAACTAAAATAGGAATAATATATCAATATTCCCAAAATAGTTAAATCATTTGGTGAACCTGACTTACTTTATTTGTGCATAAAGACCCTAAAAACCCTAGGAAAAATTCCTTGTTGATTTTTCCAATATTTTTTAATTCTTTTTGCATATTTAAATCATAAATTCACATTTTATTTTTAAAAATTACCTTAGTAATTTTAAAAATTATTTCCTTTAAACCCTAGTTGCCTATACTAGGTCCCCGTATTTTCTAGTATTTTTCTTAATTTTTTTTTGCATATTTAAATTAGATTTTCACATTTAATTTTTAAAATTTACCATGGTATTTTTTTTTTTAAAAATCAAACCCTAGTTAAATATACTAGGTCCCTTTGTTTTTGAGCTATCACCTTACATCCAAATCAGATTTCACATAAAAATAAAAATGGATTTCACTCATTTCATAACATTTCTTGCAAACAATAAGGAGTCCATACTTGGTCCTATCATGTACATAAGTGATGATGTTTATTATATGATAATGCAAAGCTTCATTCTTTCCCTTTCATGCTTACTTTTCATAATATGGAATGATATTAAGACAGTTACTGTTAAAAATTTTAAGATCCATTTCTTTCAAAGCAATGTTTACTTTTCTTTAATACAAGGTTTCATTACATACTTGTTATCTCTCATATGGAAAAAAACTCAATTTTATCTTGCTAAACATATTAGAAATATAATATCACATGTCAAAGTTTTTTATGCATTAATGCACAATTCCATGCTCTTTACCTCGTGCTTTCTCTCTCTCATGTGGAATGCTCTTTATAAACATATTTATATACAAATTATAACTCCAATTTCATGCATTTCATTCCACATACATGATTTATACCTAGATGCATATAACTCATTAGCTACTTTTGCATATTTCTCTATCATTACTAAACACAAAAAAAACACTAGCGATTATATTTATTCATCCTCCATTCAAACTTGGTACATCTAGCTCTTATCCCACACCTACTACTAGCTTTATGCCTATAAGAGAGCATGTGGTACATGCTATTGCCCAAGTTTATGAAGATAGGCAGGTTGATTACACCCATGGCTATAGCTTTGTCACCTAGGTTATCACCCCTTCTGATATAGTTTCAATTCTTGAGCTCCCTCAACGATCAAATGATTACAAAGATGTGTTATATGTATCCCTTCATAATACTATAGTTATTATTTCCATTGAACCAACTTATGTTGCCTCTATCCTCAACACAATGTAATGGACTGAAGAGCATATTTCCTTTGACAAAGAGGATTTACCCCTGCACCACATTATCAAACAACATCTACCTCTATATATTCAATTAAGAATTAATGATGTGGGGGTAAAAAGAGTGTTAGTTGATAACAGTTCAAGACTCAACATTTATAACATTTCTTTTCTTAAACGTCTTAATATACAACCTCAAGATCTAGACCATTTTGACATGAACATCAGAGGTTTTGACAACATTCCATGGAAAGTCATGGGTCAAGTAACACTCAATATTAATTTGGGCCTAAGACACTGCCAAATACTTGTCAAGTCATGCCAAATGACCTCAATTATAATTTATTACTTGGTCAGCCTTGGATTCATGATATGCATGCAGTCCTTCTACACTTCATGCTTGTCTAAAATTTAGTCACAAAGGCTAAATCTACACATGCCCAATAGAAAACAAACCTTTTAAATACTACTAGGTTATCTAATCCCTATAGAATTACATTCTACACTTTAATCTTGGTAATATAACTACACAATCCACTACTCACAGTGTACCCATAGACCATGTAACACATCATAAGATTCCAAATTCTATATTAACACCGATACCAAATCACTAGTTTACCTCCAATTTTGCACTTAAATGTTTTAATAAGATGGGATATCATGGTAAAGGTCTTGAAAAGCATGAATAAGGAATCATCAATCCTATTGAGGCATCCACACAATATGGAAAATAAGGGTTGGGATATCAACTTAGCCTTCTTCATGATAAACCTTCTTTTGCCACTTTAAAGCCTATAAAGTTTTGTCCACCCATTGCACCTATAGACCATACAACTAATCATACTTCTACATTATCATTGATCTATCCTAATCTTATTGATGATACATTTTCACAAGATATGTTCACATTAGATGAATTCTCCAATGATGAATCCCTCATACAATTTCTCAGAGCATATGAGGACCTCCCATCTTGCTATCATAAAAATATATTTCCTCATCACATAAATTCCAATGCTTACTTCAAATAAAATTTGGATTCTCCCTAGGACATACTAGTTGATTCAAATGATATTATTCCTATAACCCCATACATACTAGATCATTCCACATTGCTTAACAAGGAAATATTTGATTTCAATTTTGGAACCAATCAGGATCCCCACATTGTCTTATTAGTTGTTGCCCTATGAAAGGAAGAGGATACAAATACTCATCAAACTTTAATATATTTTCTAGAACTCTTTGCTTGGTCATACTCAGATATGCTAAGAATTGATACATCTATAGTAGTCTATCAGATTCCCTTATACCCAGATGCTAAACTAGTTAAGCAAAAAAATTGTAAAATGCATCTTAAGGTGGATCTCTTGGTCAAAGATGAGATCCAACACCTCTTAGATGTTGGCTTAATTTGACTAATAACACACCCAGGATGGATTTCCAATATAGTCTCCATGGTAAAACCCAACAGACAAAATCAGTGTTGTTTTGATTCTCGAGATTTAAATAAAGCATGCCTAAAAGATGATTTCCCCTTGCCTAATATTGGCATGATCATAGATTCCACATTCGGGTATGAAATTTTATCATTTATGGATGGCTTTATAGGATACAAACAAATAAAAATCACTAAATAAGATCAAGAAAAAACATCTTTTACAACACCTTGGGGTACGTTTTGTTACATTGTCATGCCTTTTAGATTAAAAAATGTTAGAGCCACATATCAGCATACTATGACACATATCTTTCATGACTTGATTAACCATACTATCAAGGATTATGTCGATGATATATTAGCTAAATCCAAACAATGACAACATCACGTTATTGATTTAAGAAAGATCTTTCAAAGACTCAGGCAATATAATGTCTGATTAAACCCAAAGAAATGTGTGTTTGGAGTTACATCAAGCAAACTCTTAAGTTTCATTATTTCTTAGTGTGGTATAGAGGTTGACCCTTTAAAATTCAAAGAAATTTGACATGCCACCTCCTACAAACTTAAAACAACTTCGATCATTACAAGGCCAAATCCAAGCAATCCATCATTTTATAGCTCAACTTGCTGATAAAACTCAGTCATTCACTCAATTATTAAAGAAAGATACAAAGTTTGTCTGGGACCAAGCCTATGATGAAAACTTTGATATAATAAAGTAATATCTTCTTAATTCATCTTTTCTAGTACCACTTATACCTAACAGGCCTTCCCTACTATATATCTTAGTAATAGATCATGCATTAGGAGCATTCTTAGCATAACATGGTGATCAACATATTGAGTGAGTTGTTCATTACGTCAATCTCGCATTAATTGATTATTAAAAAAATTATTCCACGATAGAAAAACTATGTCTAACATTAGTTTTTGCCACAAAAACATTGGCCTTAAATGGTCACTAATGAGACTCAAGTTATCATAAAATTAAATCCTTTGAAGTTTCTAATGGCAAAACCACATCCCTCTAGTCGCATCGTTAAATGGGTCATGTTATTAAAAAAAATTAATTTAAAGATAGTTCTCTAGAAACGAATAAAGGGCCAAATCATTGCAGACCATTTGGTAGTTGCACCACTCTTGGACACCAATCCTATTAATGACACATTTAGAGATGATTTTACTACCTATTCTACTCATGCGAACACTTGGACCATGTTCTTTTATGGTTCTCAATGCACATCCAGTGTAGGCGTAGGCATTGTCTTTGTCGACCCTTCTGGTCACACAGTTCCTATTATATATCGATTAAGCTTCTCCTGCACCAGCAACACTGCATAATATGAAGTAGTTATCTTAGGTCTATTTGTCACCTAATCCCTCTAAATTAAATCTATTAAAGTCTTCGATGATTCTCAACTTGTACTCAATCAAGTTAATGATTTCTATTAGATAAAAGAACAACATCTTATCTCATACCAGAACATGGTACAATGTTTATCCTCATAGTTTGACTACTTTTCTATAGAAAGTATACCAAAAAAAGACAATTGACATGTAGATGCAATGGAAAGTGCCACATCTCTAATTCCTATCGACATCAATGATGATAAAGTTATTTTCATAATTAAATTATTACAATCACCATCAATATCCAGTGCAAATTTGATTTCCCTTTCCATCTTAGCCACTACATGCAGTTCTGCAACTCTAGAGTGGTTCTCTGATATCTATAACTTTTTTTAAAAATATATTATACTAAACACTTTTTCATGAAATGATAAACACAAGTTACATAAACAAGCACTCTATTATGTAATCATTGATAGAGACCTTTTTAAGTGATCCTTCAACGGATAATTGCTTTAATGTTTAACTTTAGCAAAAGCCAAAATTACTCTTACACAGATACATGATAGTGAGTGTGGTGGTCACTTTAGTGGAAAGGCCATGTCACAAAAATTACTTTGATAGGATTACTATTGGCCCACCATAGAAGATGAATGTTCACAATACACAAAGTTATGTGATAAAATGTCAATGACACACTAACCTACAGCATGCACCATCACAATAATTGCAACCTATTATCTCTCCATGGCCATTTATGTTATGGGGATTTGATCTTATTGGAAAGATTAACCTTGAATCCACTAATAGGCATAATTTCATCATCACAGCTACAAAATATTTTACCAAGTGGGTGGAAGCCATTCCACTTCAATCTACCACAAGGGAGGACATTTGTAGCTTCCTTATGACTCACATTATTTCACACTTCGACCTACCAACATCTATCATTTTCAATAATGAAACATCATTCAAGAATAAAACTGTCAAGAAATTTTGCACAAAATACAATATTAAACACACATTCTCCACTCCATACTACCCATAAGGACACAATCAAGCAGAGGCTATCGATAAAACCATCAACAACATTTTGAGCAAAATAGTGACCAAATTCAGAGATGATTGGCACAATCAAATAGTTTTTGCATTATGGGATTATCACACAAGTATTTGTATGCCCATAGGAGTCACTCTTTATTCACTCATTTATGGCACATAGGAAGTTTTACCATTGGAATAAAAAATCTCATCTCTTTGTGTCTCCCTCAAAGGTATCCTCATTGATGACCAGTATCGTGAAAAGCATCTACACCAGCTCAAGTAGTTAGACCATACACGCATTAAAGTAGATGAACATCTTAGAATTTACCAACAATGTATATAATGATCCTACAACAAATGAGTGCATGCCAGAGAATTTGAAGTTAATGATCTCATTCTTAAAGAAAATCTTTGCAATGTTAATGCCAAAGAATAAATCAAAGGAAAATTCAAACCAAAATGCTAGGTCCATACCTCACTATCAAAAAACTTAGTCATAAAGTGTACCATCTAGCCTCACTTAAAGGAAAGAAACTCAAAAATCCAATGAATATTATGCATCTATGCAGATTCCATGTATAGTATTTCATTACACACATTTTATTAAACATAGTTTCTTTCTGCTTACTTGTACATAATTTTTCAAAATTACTTGTATATAGCTTCTTTTCAATTACTTGTACATAGTCTCTTTATGATTGATTATACATAGCTTATTCTAAAAATATAAAAAACATTCAAATATGTCAAAATATAAAAAACATTAGAATATGTCAAAATATCAAAAACATTCAAATATGTCAAAATACAAAAACATTCAAATATGTTCAAAATACAAAAACATTCAAATAAATCAAAAACACCAAAAACATTTTAATTGTATGCATTATCCATGTTTTACATTTCTACTACCATGTTAGACTTACATTTTACTATTCTATGCTATTGTTTATCAATTTATCTACATTACCTTGCTTCACTTGATCTTCTTTGAGTGTGTGCAGTGGCACACAAATCCTTGATTGCTTCACTCTACCCATTGAGGGGGCATCCTACATCTACATTCAAGATAAATGTTGATATATCTACCCATTGGGGGCATCTTCTACATGACTACACCATCCAGGTTATGTCATTCATATACTAAACACTCTAGTTATCATGTTGATATACATTACTTACTAGCTTACATAGATTATTCTATTGACACTCACTAATATATAGCACTTGTGTATTTCTTATCATCTACCTAGTCTTATACTCCATTTCTTGCATACTTTCACTTCATGCTTTGATTAGTTAGATGTGATTGTATTTCCAACATTTACATGCTTTCCTTTCTTGCCTTACATAGCTAGATGTGATTGCATTTATCATTTCATGTTTTGTCACTTATGTGTGCCTTAAGACATTTTCCAATGCCCTTTGCTTATACTCTTCTATGTGCTTATGGCCCTCGTGCTAACCTTACTTTTTTTCAATTGTATGTGTATGTGGGAATTTGAATATGCCTTATATGTTTTCTTTCTAGTTTAAGTGACATGTGCCCATGTCCCTTGTTTGCTAGGCCCCTTAGCCACTCTTGTATGCTTCTTGCCTTGCATGCTTCTTTGCTTCTTTGCTTCTCAATTATTTGTAATGCCATGATCCACATCATGCATTATCTTGCCTTATTAGATGCCATGATGGACATCATGCTCCATCCCTGCTTAACAACTAATATCTATAGAGAGTGTAAGACTGTGCACGCATGGAAAATTTGGAAAATTCGAACCCCGCGCGCGCGCACGCGACCTCAAAGTCTGATATCGGCAGCCGTCGATCTGGAGGCTGGTGTGGTTGCAGCTCATGTTGCAGGTGGGACTTCCTCTGTGTGTGGGGGAAGGGTTCAAATCGCCCCTATTATTATTTCTTCGATAGATGGGGGCTCTATTCCTACAACGCATTTTGCCAAAGGATCTCCTGCTCTTAGTTCAGGCCCTGGTCCCAGGGGAAGAACTTTTGATAATGTGGTAGCTTTCGAAGCCGGATTACATGATGCCCTTCCTCACACATCATCTGGGAGTTCTCATGTTAAGCCTGTAAGTGTTTTAAAACCTGTTAGGGTATCTCTAGATCCTGAAACAGTTGAAAAAATCTTCGATCGGGTAGAATATTTTTCCTCCTATGCTGCTATTTTTCATTTCCGTGGTTGCTGACCCTCTCTCACAGATCTACATGGATAGATCTCCAGGACCTGGTTGCCACTTATTGAAGAAAATGTTGAAATCTACCCATGCGTTAAAGGTTTTTTTATAGCTCTATTCCAAAGCTCCAAGGATAGGAGGATAATTTTGAGCAACAATAACTTTTTATGGCAGGGTAAATATCCTCTCATGGCCAAACGGTGGCACATGGATTTTAATCCTCTCACAGAGACCTTCAACAAGTTCCCTATCTGGGTTCGGCTCCCTAATCTACCAATACATCTTTGGCAGGAAATGGTTTTTAAAACCATTGGAAATGCTATAGGGGATTTTTTATTTGTGGATGAAGATACTGTGGATTTTTACCATTCAACCTGTGCACGCCTAATGGTTGAGGTGGATGTTTCTAAGGGCCTTCCTGAAGCAATTTGTCTGGACTCCCCAAGGGGTACTTGGACACAAATGTTGGATTTTGAAGGTTTACCTTTTCGGTGCAGAAAGTGTCACCTGACGGGTCATATTGCTGCTCATTGTACGGCTGGGAAATCTAAATCCAGATGACCACCTTCTTGTTGGGCTAAGGCTTCCTCAGAACATTACATAGCTAAACAACCAGTGGAAGATTTGGCTGATTCCGAGAATGAGAATGAGAATGAAAATGGTACCCATTCTGAGCCGATGGATGGGGAGGATTCATTGGTGAAAGATTTTATTGAAGGCCCTATGGAGACAGGGATAAATGATCTCTCTGAGCCAGTTATTGAGGAGGTTTTGGTCTCTCCCCCTATTTTGATGGAACTTCCTAGGAGCCAGACTTTGTCTAGTTTTCAGAAGGATTTTGCTGAGGCTTCTGTGTCCCCTGGGCTTCATGAATCATTACCTTCTGAGGCATGGGTTGTTGAGGCAGCTAAGGTAGAGGATGGATGGACAACGGTTAAAAGGAAGAAGTCTAAGCCTTTGGTCCCCCCTCTAGATATGAACCTTCGGCCGTGTAATAAAAAATAAAAACCTCATTTGTTTGGGAGGTTTTGCAGGGTGCTGATCTCGTCTGTTGACATACCATTATGTGTTTTGATAGCAATTTTATCTAATCTTCTCTATTGTTTTTAGGTTCCTGTTTAACTTGGTTTTGCTTTTTCTGGTTTCAGGTTCTCCTTGTAACCTAGTTGTGCTTAAAGGTTTAATCTTTCTTTTGATGTATAGGGTTTCGGGGCCCCTTCAAAACCTGTTTTTACCTTAATCTAAAACAACTAAAACCTAAAAACTAACCAAATTTCCACTTCTATTTTAGTATATTGCACATGCTATTACATTGTTACATATATCTAGGCATACCCCTTTTGATCTAACAATCTCTAATACAAACTATGCTATATCTTGAGACATCTTTTCAATTGTCATTGTTATATCATGTATTTCATAGCATAACACACTTATAGGGCTCTTTATTTTGAGGGTAGTCATTGTAGGGTCTTCATTCCTACCCTCAGAAGAGGGGACAATAAATAGGGGTTTTGTCATAGAGATTAGAGCCTCTATCGGTCAAAAAAATTAGTTTTAGAACACTCAAAATAGCAACAAAAACCTAAACCAAGTATAATAGACCAAGAAAATAGTGATGAACATAAAACAATCATCAAAAATAATAAAGGACAAGAGTGTCAGACTTGGACTATAGTGTTAGACACCAAGGTGTCCTATTTTTAGTGCTCTTGTCCAAATAACAAAAACCCCAGATTTTCTAGAAATACACAGAAAGGTGAGTTCAGTTATAGTTTTGTAAACAATGGTTTAGTTTAGATTGGGTAGTTTTACTATAACTTTCCTTAGAGAATCTAAATATAAGGGCATCATGCATGGCATGATGGCTCTTACTTCTATTTTTAGACTAGGCAGTTGGTATAACTTTCAGATCAAAATCCATATTACAAACACCAGTGATTGGGGGCAATGTGTGCAGCACATTTGCCTCATTTTCTTTCCAAGTTTAATATATTACCTAGGTATTCTCAGTAGTTGCATGCTTTATACCATATATAGGTGGTTGGCATCATTCTCGAGTGGCTTCCACATAAGCCTAGTTCCCAGTTTCAAAGTGGCTTTCATACAAGCTTAATCTCCACCTATCGAAGTGACCAAGATTGGCCTAGTTTGTAGTATACATTGGCTATCCACACCATATTATCAGATTATAGAGTATTCATGGGCTTCAGGAGCAATCTCATATGACACACTTTCATACTGGTATTAGTTCATATCTTCACTTAGTGGGTAATGATGGAGCCAAAGGACTAGCTAGCCTTTACATTCTTGAGCCACCTACTCAAAGGGATTGGACACACAATCTAAACATTGATTAACATATGCATGATCACATAGCTTCACTTAGTGGGTGATGATGGAGCCAAAGGGCTAGCCTTTGCATTCTTGAGACACCCTCAGGGAACTAAGCACTCAGCTCTATTCATGATATTACTCTTGGTACTACACATATCCAACATTATCTAGCATCACTCAATAACACAATAGGTTTGTATTGTTCCACATACCTGGTAAGGTGTATTCATTCCTTTTTCTTCCTCTCTCTCTTACCTAGCATTTGTACATTCTTATTTTAGATATAATGTATGTAGTAAGAACTGATCTACTCTTTATTTTTCTCTTGTAGATTTACACTTCATGATGTGATATCTCTATGGACATTCAACATCACACAGCTTCATAGACTTCACCCTTGCAGGTAAGTTTAGGTACACTTTCTACTTTTCCTTTATCCTAGAATTTCACTTTGCTACATCACTAGAATAAAGGGGGGGGGGGATGTAATCATATAAAATGTCTAAATTGGTATTTTGAGTGTGGCTTATGACACCCTATCCATAGGTCCTTCCTGCATGCTCTCGTGACCCTTATAGACACCTTTTTGCTCATTATCAATCATCCATAGCCTTTCAGATGGTCATTCTAGCTCAGTTAGACTCTATTTCCTAGGCCAATTATATCCCACTAGGTCTCTAGCCTGTAGGACAAGAGCACCATACCTAGAATATAACATCGAACCTTAGGGTGTCCCATTTTTAGTGCTTTTGTCTAATCACATTTTGAGCCTAAATGATCATTTCCATCTAATTCCTATCCTTCATCATGTCGACCTAACATGAATACATGACCAATTGTTCCCTATAAAAGCCCATTTAAAGTTCATTTAGTAGGGAGGTGATAAGATCTTAAAAATTAAGAAAGAATACAAACAAACCACTAAGGCAAACTTTCTTATTCTCTACATACAATCACCCAGCATAGCTACAAACATATTCAAAGTCTCACACTAATCCCTAACCACCTCAAGCACTCTCAATTTAGCATTTTTACATATGTATCACACTATTGCACAAAACACATCTAGTGGGAGAACTACATATGGCTTTATCCATCTTTAGAGCATTGGTATGTACGTATCATGCCCACACAAGGGGTGTGGATCACACGTTCAATACATATTACACACACTAACCCCCCTTTCTCAAGTGATTCAAATCTCTTTTATCAAGCATGATGGATGGTTAGGGTTTGAATATTAAAATAGCTCTACAGTATGCTCCATCAACATTCAACACTTGAAATTTCACATGCAAGCTCACACAAGAACAACGTAAAGAACCTAGAAAAATTAGGTCTCTGTGAGTAGTTTGGATAATAGCAGTAAAAGAGGACAATAGCATCAGACCCTAAGGTGTCCTATTTTCAGTAGTCTTATCCTTTCACAAAATGAAAACTAGATTCTAATTTATGACACTATCCCAATCTTGCACAACCAGTTTTAGACCCTATAATAGCCATTTCAGCCTATTTTAAGCTAAGTTATATTTATCCTAACTTATTGTTATTTTTAAAAAGGTATAAAAGACAAATAAAATATATAAATCAAGACTATAATTATTACAATATTATTTATTGATTTATTAATCCAGACCCTTAACTAAAATAGGAATAATATATCAATATTTCCAAATAGTTAAATCAATAACACACATCGTCCAACTTATATTTCTAGGTTTGTTTCCCAACTTGGACGGTGGCAATTGCATCCTTAATCTACTATAGTTATTATGCTAAGAAACTAGATGGAACATTGGCCTGAGGTGGAGGTTGGGAAGTCAAAAGTGGATTACCTTGATTGGGGTATAATGGAGGCATGGTTTGTTGTGGAATGTTGGCTTGGTTAGGGAATTGACTAGGAATGTGCATACATAGATTAGGATGCATTTGTTGAAATTACATGCATTATGGTGAAATATTCTAGTTAAGATTTGGTAAGTAGGCCTAGTTTTGTGGAAATTATGGTTGAGATGGAAGGATATGGCTCTGGGTGAAGTATTATGCTTGTTGAGGTTGAATAGTCAAACCTAGTTGAATAAGGGGAACTTGTTATGAAACAAGGCCTTGTCTTTGAATTTGTTGCATGTTTGCAACAAAAGGAAATTATTACCTAATTGGTACTTGTGGGATAGTGGTACCTCTTTGTTACATGAACACTTGTTGTGGAGTAGACATTTGTTGAGCATTTGACATCTATCACTAACCAATAGACATACGTTGTTGATTAGACACAATTTATGAAGGCATGTTTGTTTATGATTGAAGAGGTATAGTTATCACTACCTAACAATGTGGAACATTTGTTGCCCCTTATTGAGGTGGTAGAATGTTTGATCTCTACTATGTTGGTATACTAGATTGTCCCTATTATTTTGGAATGTTAGTCTTCACCTATTGTTTTGGAGTAACATTTGTCACATTTTATTTTGGCAAGGCACTGGTTTGTACTTGACTACTTAATCTTTACAGTTGTGTGCTTGAAGAAGTATCTAATTGGGGATTAAGGGTAGCATTCTATAGTTGGGAGGTAGAATTTCCTACCCTCTAATATTACAAACCACTCATTGTATTAACTAAAGGCACTTGTTGTAGACTAGTTGTTTAAGTAGTTAAACCACTTTGATCTAGATTGGATGACACTTGTGTATTATCCACTATGCTTGGCTCATTCATCTATGTAGAAGTAGTAGACACTTCTTTGATAGCTGGGAAATTGAACATGTCTCCAAATGAATTAATTTGTGTTAATGGATCTATACTTGAATTATCTTGACCTATCAATTCAATTAAGACTCTTTTTGAAGGATCTAGCTTGACAAGAGGAGCATTTGACATGGTCATGTTATTGAAATTATGCACTAAGTTCAAATATGTATGGTATGATGTCTGCATCTAATGAAGTGGTCCTCTATGAGGCCTTTTCCTATGATAAGTATACATGGGTCTTGATATGGCATCAACACTAGATCTTAAGGATTACTATAAGAGGCTTGTTCATTGTAAGGTATGTTATAAGGCACTCTAAGTAGACTTAATAAATTCTAATGGGATAAGTCTTCTAGAAACTTGGCCCCTACTTTTATGGATTTGATTAAAACTACATCCTTATTTATAGACAAATGACAATTAAATAAATAGGGATCATATGTCGATGGCATCATAATGTAGTATGATTTTTGTTGAACTTGGTCTGCAACTGAAGGTACACTAGTTAGGTATTGTGATATTTATTCTTGGTCCTACTCTGAGTATGGAGGCATGTTGACCAAATAGTGAGTTAAATTATCTTGGCTTTGTTCCATTGATTGAGTGTTGTAAGGTGGATAAGGATCTGTCTCACAAACTACATCATCACCATGGGGCTCTTGAACAAAGTTATATTGTGTGACCATATTATCATATCCTGGATTGTACATGGCTCCACTATGAATATAGTGAGACATCTTTAAATTAATGATGAATGTCTCACAAAAAAGATTAGAGTTTTATAAACTCTGAAAAATAATGTCTAAAAATACAAATAGTTTGAACTTGGTCTAAAAAGTGGATTTGTATCTCCAAAAGGTCTATGCTGAAACTTGGTATAAAATAGTCTAACATCAAATGTCTAATGTTAAATTTCTTACACAAAAATCTCAAGTGGATGAATTAAAACCAGAATGCCAAACTCTAGGTTCAAAGCATTTCAAACAAGTCTAATATAAGACAAACAAAAAATTGATAGGTTTTTTGGTAAAATAAGGCACAAAAGCTAGGCTCAAAATAAGCATATGCTAGGTCTTTTGAAAAAGGCACAAAAACTATACTTAAAACAATGTATGAGATTTAATCTAACAAATCTAAAACACTTTAACATAAACTAGGCATTTGACTTTAGACATGAACTTGGTCAATTGGTATAAGGCTTGAAAATCTAGGCATATGGAGATAGGCTATTTCTCCCAAATCTAGGCACAAACAATAGTTTTCAAATTGAATAAGAAATTAACTTAAGTTACAGAACCCAAAAGAGAAATATTGATGTTCAGGCCAAAATTACATAAGGCATAAACAAAAATCAATCAAAGTTTGGATTTGAACTTGTCAAGGTTAATTAAAAACTCAATTTAAGATAACTAGGTTCTTTGAACAAATAACAAGCTACACAAGACTGAACAACATAATGGTACTAGACAAAGATCCAAAAAGCATACATGACTTTGGTTCTGAAATAGTTAAACTTTGGACACAAGGCAAACAAGTCTATGAAATGATTCGAGTAGCGTAACAACGTTATCATGCTCTAAAGATATGACAAATGGTTATTTCAAGACTTAAAGGCAAATATGTTTGAAAATAATTGGGCAATGTAACGTTATACTTTTCAATCAAATGACACACACAAACAAGATTTGTCAAAAGACTAAGGCAAAGGTATGGTGTTAAATGGGTAGTGTACCACCTCCTCAAATAAAGGAGTGATGCATAAACAAAAACTCATTTTAATGTGGAAAGATAAACAAACAAATTAGACTCAAAACCATGCAATACAAGGATAAAATGACATAAACACCTAAGTGTAACATCCTAAATCCTAAAATTAACAAGGTTACATAATATTGTCAAATTATATCAATATACTCACTCTTGGGAGGATTGTAAGTGTTAATCCAAAGATAAATTTGCATGAAAAGTAGCATTTTTAGGCCCTCTCTTCTCCCAAGAGTTTGTACTACAACATGGAACTTTGGCTTACTTTCCCTGCATCAACAGTATGTCGATGGCAAGTGGGGTTGTTCTAAACTATCAATTTTCACACATTTTAAGTGTGGCTAACACCAAAGATGTAATTACATCAATTGGATCCATGTCAACTAGTTTATTGTGAAAAGTTCTTGTCCTTTTCACAACCACTACATCCATCACTTACTAAGTGTAGTGCGATGTCCAAGTTGCCCCTATGGTCTGAGTTGGAGTACCACTAATAGAGCTGGCTTTAACCACCCAAAACAAGCATCCCAATGGGTCACCCTCAATTTATATACCCCACCATGGATTGGGGTTGAAACAAAGTTGGGAGATGAATTTTTAGGTCAACGCTTCCCTAAAGAACCCATGAGGAGGCGATGAACTCCCGCTTACAAGTCAAAATACATGAAAGTAAAATACAAGTGAAAAGACTTTAGGGTTATGTTTGGGTCACCTAAATCATACAAATTTGAGGAGGGACTTAATTACACTCTTTTCACACTTTGGACTAAAGCAACCAATGCAAAGAATGAGTGCTTTTGGTCACCAGAGTTCCCTAAAGGGGACAGAGGGAGAGCATACATGCATCAATAATTTTGCCAAAATAAATAACTTTAACAAATAAGAAATGAAAATGAAACTCTTAAGAGCATTTATCTATTGTGAGAGTTCATTTTAATCACTAAAATGAGACGTGTTATGAAAGTTGAGCCCCTTGGAATTAGTTGAAAAACTTGTAAAACTTTGAAAACATCTAAGGCATGGAAATGAACTAGGTTCATTTTAAACACCAAAGATAAAGTGAGAAAAATTTAACCATTTTCCAAATTTATCTTTTTCACATTAGGACCTATAATTGTTATAGGGGTTTTGCCTACTTACAAGCCCAAATGTGAATGAGAAAACAAGATTTTAAAATTTGCTCTCAGGTTTTCTTTATTTTCTATCTCAAGGATCAACGTCAATCTACACAGGGATCGATGTTAGTCTATTTAAATTAATGCCAGTCAATCCAAAAGGATCAACATCAATTGACATAGATCAATTTTGTTATCCCATAAAATGCAAAAAAATAATAATATGGTTTGACAAAATGATTGTTAGCCAAATGAACTTAAAAACTAGTAAATAACACTATATCCTGCAGACAAATAATTAGACAGAAAATATTAAGGGTCTTAGACTCAAAATGAAAACCATAAAACTTAAGAAAAAACTCATGAAACACATTGTTGCCATGCTTTATTCTATATATAGGGGTTGATGTCTGTCATGGGTGGATTGACATCGGTTCTGAGAGGATTGACATCGATCTATGTGTAAATTGTGTGTCACTAAAAAATAGAATACGTGAAAAACAAAGTTATAACTCAAATTTTGAAGATTGTCAAGAATTCATTAGAAAAACTAAGAGTTGCATATTAATCCCCTTGCTTGTATTGGATTCTTAGGGTCCCATTGGACATGTCATTTGTGATAATAGGAATCCAAGAATGGAGGTTAGTATAGTGTTAGTTCAAATAAAAACACACTAACACTTACACTCCTAGACTAGATCTTAGGGAGAGATTAGTAACAAATGATAAATGAAATCACAAGAAAAATATAAAAGACACACATCTTTTACCTTCTTTGGGAGCTCTAAATGTTTTGTTGAGTGGCTTGCTCAGCTTGTGCTTCAAGAAGTCTTTGGAAATGAAGCTTGTTGGCTCCTTCTCTCCTTGGCACCATGGCTTTAATGTGGCTTGGATAAAGATTTTGACATTATAACCTTACTTGCTAGGAATTTAGGCATTATAACACTACTCTTGTCAAAGCTTTGACATCATTTGTGCATAATAAATTTTCACTAAAATAGCTTGTGGATTCAATAGGCAAGGCCTTATATTTATAGCTTTAGGGATTAACTCTCACCCAAGGTAAGTTAAGGTTCAGTTAAGGCTTGGAATGGGTTCAAATTAAACCTAAATGAGTCAAATCTAACCCTAGTAGAGTTAATACTTGTCAATTAATTATGATTTCCAATTACTAGGCATGGCTCTCTAAAATAGATATTTTAGGATATTTTCAAAGAGCTTTTCAACTCATAAAGGTAATGATGAAAAAGGCTAGGATATTTTAAAAAAATTAATTTCCTTTTTTAGATATTCATTAATTTCAAATGGATAATTCAACTAGGAATTTAATTTGGTTTAGCTTGTTAAGTGATTTAGATTAGTCTTTTAGCATTTCTAATATTTGATTTAAGTGTACAAGTGCCCCACATAATAGTTCTATAAACCAAATTGACTGTTGTTATGTCGTAAGGTGATTATGGATGAATCAATGAGAGGTTTTTGTTGCATACAATATAATACCCCAAGTAAGGATATCTCAACATGATTTTGAGCTTTGATGAATGATGCATAAGCAAATTTGGGATGTTCAGTGATTCCTAGGCTTAATTTGCAATGGTTGGTAGAAATCAGTCTGAAGTCCAGGCAAAACCCAGTTGTGGCCAGTTTTAGGTGTCTACAGTAACCATAGAAGGTATGATAGTATGTTGTGCAATGATAATAATAGTAATTTGAGGAAAACCTTGTGTTGTACCCATACTTTGGGTGGGCATCACATGTGTAGCCAAAGGTGTAAACATAGGAATAGTAATAATAGTAGTATTTTGAGAACTTACTATAGAATCACTACCTATAAAATGTGTATTAATATGATGAAAGAGTTCATGTTATTGTTTCTCATATGTGACAAATTTAGAATTTTATGTCTTTTTAACTTTTAGGATTTCTCGAGATGCAAAAACAAATACAAATTGGTTAAGACCTACACCATCAAGGTCATCGGGATGTATTCAATCATTATACTCATTATTATGTTCATTATCTTGTTAATAAACAATTTCAAGATTTGACATATCATTATGAACAAAACTTTGTACTTTTATGTGATCATTATTAAAATTTTCATCAAGAGAAGGATGAATTTTCATTTCATCAATTTAAATTATTTTATACATATGATTTATCTAAATAAATTTGATTATGTTCAATTTCAACACCACTTAACCTAGCATTTCACCTTAAATGGGATAAGAAAACTATCCTTCTTATATGGCATATGGCACGGGCATGAAAAACATTAAAATGGCTTAGGATCAATCATAAATTGTTGTGTTACATAGAGAAATAAAAATTTAGGGTTTAAAATTAGAGATAAATATAAAAATATAAAACCTTGGGAAAATAGAAGGAACCCCTAAGGAATATAGGGTTTGTTGTGCTCAAGAAAAGGAATGGGTTTGCTAATATGTTTTATCTATTTTTGGCTTAAGTTTACTTAACATGATAAAATTGTATAAAATTTAGATTACATAATATATAACATTCACATATAAATATGGGTGTAATTAATAGGTTCTAATGTTTTATTACAATTTACTATTAATGGGAAACACTAAACAACTGGGTACTTAGCTTGTTTTTAGAATTGCAGGTTTATGGTAAGATACAATCATTAATAGAGAACATGATGAGGCATGTGAATGCTCAAATTTGGAAACAAAGTTTTTGTGTGAGTTGGGACAAGTCTACGCTTCCTAAATACCTAAACAATGCAACATTATCTATTACAGTGTGAAATTAGCATGTGCATTTGCATTGATTTTGTAACTATTCTGATTATTGTATTTATGTTTGTCAATGCTTTTTGTATATTTAGATACCCATGATCTATCATGAATAGCTATGTTTTCCTTCTCCTTACTTCAACACCCTAACACTTTACACTATAAGATGAAATTACTGTGAATGGGGAAAACATGTGAAAATGATGGGTTGAGTTAACCTCAAGCATCACCTATGGCTAAGTAATACCTATATATCCAATAATCATAAGAGGAAATTCAAATTAAACGTAGTTCTCCCACCTAGTTGAGTGTGTGAAATATGTGTAATTCTAGCATGTAGTGTAATCCTATGTAAGGCTTTCAATACTTGACAACCTATAATTTGACCTTGTAGTGATATTCAAAATTATCTTAGGGATTTATCTTTTGAGGGGTTTAAGATTTTAAAATTTTAGGAAAGTGTTTAAACCTTTTTAATTGTTTTGGATTTGTAAGGGTTAAAGGGTTATAATAACCTGATCAAATGGATGAATAAAACTATTATAAAGCAGGCCAATTTAATTAATTCACATAAGATAATATACTAAATCTAGAAAATTACCAAATATATAAATTACAATGTTGATTAATATTCTGATAATTAAAACACAAAGAAGAGATAATACTTAGCTTGTTTGTAGATATGCAGTTGGATCTGAGATGTATAGATGTAGGAATGGGGAGATTGATTATTAGGATACTATTATTAGATTGTGGAAATATTATTTTTGGAGGCTTAAATATTAGCATCAACCTATAGACACTAGCGGCAATGTTTTCTTTAGTATAGAATATTCATTATATTTATAAGTGACCACCTGGGCACATTAGGGTTTTTTGTCACCTTTTGTTGATATGACTAGATCACTGAACACACAAGCTTTGTATAACTATATATATCTCAAACCCTAGTTCTTCACCTTAGGTCATGTCACCTTGTCAAAAATGGGCTAGTGGGCTCACAAAGTTGAGCTGACCTCAAGGACCCTTTTGTCAACGAACACTACCTACACAACCACTACTTAGAAGAGGGCCTAAGACATACATGATTATCCCATAAGTGTGGCTTGTGTGTGCAAAAGGGTGCAATATTATATATGTAAGTGCATGTAATGATCTAGCTTGTAACTTGACAAATACTAGTAATGGGGTTATTCTTTGAATGCTTTGTACTTGCAGTATGACTACTCATGTGACTGATATAAAAATATGAAAGATTAGGGTAGTAAAACTCTATTATGCAATTGATTAAATGAACTTGAATAGGCACTTGCTTGGTATTTTCTATATGGATAATGAGTAGGCTTTGATTTGTATTTATACCACAACTTTTGAAAATATTTCATATAAGGGTTAGATAAGACAAATAGGCTAACCCATACATTTCAAAATATTTACAATTTGGATGAATTTTGAGGTACAAACACTATATAAAGAATTCAGACACTACCGTTGACACTAGTGTCCCTATATGGATGGTAGTGTCCAGTAGGATAGAAAACTATTAAAGGTCTATAACTAAGAATGAAGGATATAAATCATGTTTCAAGCTTTTTGTAGTGTACATGTGATCTAGGTCATCAAAATGACAGCGTTAGTCTATAAGATAAGAAGTTAGGTCTAATGAGATGGAAAATATGAGACTTTCAACAACAAGAAGGTCTAGAATTGAAGGGTAGATCCATGATTGGTATTTGTCAAGTGTACAAGGTTGAGATGTTATTTATAATCATATTATAGTATCTACATCCCCCCCTTAATCTAGTAATGCATAAGGATTAAATTACTAGGTTACAGGAAAGAAACGTGTACCTGAGTGTATACAACACACCTTGTCTTTGCTTGTGCCACGGTGTATGACATGTAACCAAGAGCACGTTGCAATATAAATTAATGCATGTAATATGAAATTGAATAATTGAAATTCTTGAAAAGTAAGAGATCAAGGAAGGATTACCCCTATGTGTTGATGCAACCATGTTTCCCCTTGATACTTTGTTTTAGTAAAGATATTCCCTTACAAAAAATTGGAGCTTAGAGAGTTCATAACTAAACCTTAAAGATTTGAAGAGGAAACTTGGAAGGTAAGTATGCCCCTAATCTCGTGTAAGGGTGAGCTATGACATGGTTATTCAGATCATTGGATCTTAATCACACAACTCAAGTGAATGTATAATAAAGCCAAGTTAAGTGATATAACCAAATCAATGGCCATCACAGGTATTAAATCTCAACTGCACTACTCAAAGAAGCCAACTGTTATAGACATGAAAGGCTCAAAATGATGCTTCTTGGTAAAAATTGTGCTTCTTCGTAAAATGTTTTGAATATGTATTTGTAATTTTTGGTGTAATTGCATGGTATATGCACCTCTAATGTGTCTCAATTTGAAGTATATCTCAAAATTTAATCTATGCTCTATAAACCTATATAATATTTGTCACAAACATGAAAATAATATGTCCTAAATCTATAAAAAAAATAGTGCTAAATTTATAAAATTCTAACCCAGGTGTATATTTGAATCATGTAAATTGTATCAAATTCTTTCAATTATGGATATGTGGAGTCATGACTCTATGACATGCCCCCACTAATATCTCCCCAATTTGAGGTGAATGGAATGGAATTTGGTAGTCACTTTACATTAAAAAGATAAGATAACTATGTTATTTGTGTATGGATCATGTAGCATATATGAGTAGCATGTCTAAGTAGATATATCAATGAAGCTCACAGTATGTGATCAAAACAAGTCTTAAGATGCATGATATGGATCATGACAACATCTAGAGACTAACAATGCAATCTCAACAAACAATCAATCACACACATGAGAGTACTCAATGTCACCCAAAAGGGGTCTATGGAGACCACAAACAATGAACATATTCAAATGCCACACACTCAAAGGGAGGACATATTCAAATATCTATACACAAAGATATAACACTAAGTGGCATAGGGGTCTATAAGCAAGAAACACATTCAAATGTTTTGAAAGTAAGATAATAGCAAATAAGAAGTATACTCAAAGAAGTGACAATTGAATAGATGAAGTATAAGTAACCATCACAAGCACATCACACTAGTCCATGCATATAGGTGTTAACAAAAAATGTCATGTAACATAGCATATCAAGTACCCAATGTAATATGTAAGCATGAGTATAAACATGTGTAAGTGTTATTATTTAAGCTCAACATGATAATGTAAAAGTGATCATAAAACAATATAACCTATTTCGATCATGATAAAATCAAATCAATATGCCACCAACATAGTGTGTCACGCGGGAATAGGAAAGGTCCCACATTTGCATGTTCATGTATCATGGATCTAATGTATGCTTGTATCACATTCAAGTATGTGTGAAACATATGTGTGTATAGAAAATAAATTATATGTTATCTACTAACATAAAGTAAACAACATAGAGTCCAAGGAGCTAGTAAACATGTCTATGCTGAATAATTATTGTACTTTTGATTTATTTGAATGTTTTTCTATTTTCTTGGAATATTTAATTATTTTTTGGATTTTTGGAATATTTGATATATTTTGGTCAAGGTGCTTTGAATGAATCATATTTGTTATGAATGGATAATTTTGGGTGAAAAAGGTTCATAACATGCTCCTCTTCTCTCTTTACTTGCTTAGTAGAATCACCATCACCATTGTGTGGTATGTGAACTAATATTTCGATATGTGAGAATGAAATACCTTGTTGGTTTGGATTTATTTAGATTCCATTTGGTATAACCAAAATTTTCCCAATGTAAAAGGGTGTTGAGATGTACGAGGCATGACCCAAACTTTTCTCTGGATAACACATAGACCATAAAAAAATAGTAATATTATGTAGCCTAATGATTCTTTCCAACTCCCTTTATGATATAAGTCTTTGATATGATAAATGTCTTACATTACAACTAGTTTCTTTTTATGTAGAGTCAATATGGTTATGGTGAAAAGAAGCCCTGTGCATGAATGTTGTAATTGTTAAATCCTTTTAGCGAGGATGTTTTTTCTTGGTGGAATTGGAACTGGTTGTAGAGTATGTCCATTTAGTATTGGTCCCATATTGAGCAACTTTTGCAAATATGTCGTAGAAAGATTTGGAATGCCACATATTTGTTAATTATATTCTCTTGGAAATTCATTCCCATTGTATGTATCTTTGATAGAGATTTTTTACTTTATAGGAGATATATTTAATTTTTTGTTATTATAATCACCTAAAAGTGGTAATTAGATGCTAAGAGTATCACTTGAGTTACCCGATTCCTAGCTTATCCCTACCTATCCTAAAGTCTTAGACACACTTTTATAGACCAAAGTTACCTACAGTCATTCAAAACACAATCCCATTACTGTCTTCCCATATCCTAATCCAACTTGCTCAGCAGTCTACTAAGTGGACATTAGCACCACATTTGGGACACGTAGCCACATGGCACTAGTGTCCCCAACTGGGTGGTACTGTCCTTAGCCCTAACTCTTCCCAATGGATATTTTTTCAAACATGTGCCCATCCTAAGGTTGGCGTAATCATATTTTCTTATCCACATAAGATACATAACTATATAAATATAAGTATAATTGACCTTTATTCACTAGATGGAAAATAGATGGAAAAACACATTCAAACCAAAGACAAGTTGAGAAAAATTAAGGTATTTGATCCCTATTCTACCCTACTTTTGCATACTACCATCTATAACATCCTTAAACCCAAATTTAAAAGATTTCAAATCTTAAGCAAATTCAAGGCATCTAAGTCCACTTCATTTTAGCATTCACTTGCATTTGCATCAAGCACTAGGTGGGAGAACTACATGGGGCTTGATCTCTCTTCAGAGTATTGGTATATGGTAACTCTCTTCACAATGGGGTGTTGAGGATGTCCAACCCATCCTACTAATGAACACATAATTATTTCTCATGTCATAATTATAATTAAGATTAGGGTTGCATACTAAATCAAGTTTTTCAAGCACAACACATAGCTTCAAGTTTCATGTGTCTAAGAACATGACGTAAAAACACAAGTGCAGGTGCTCCCAAAAAATAGGAATAATACCACAAATGGACATTGATACCACACTAAAGACACTATATAAGCATGGCATTATTGTCTAGTGAGCAGACAGACACTAGAATCCTATTGATGACACTCTAAACTACCTAAAACCTAGTTTAAGCCACTTTTTAGATAAGTTACTATTTGTTACTATTGTTAGAAAGTCAAAGGAAGTCAATTGCCATAACAAATCAGTGATTAATTATTACAATTTATTTAATTGATTTAGACATCTCAGCCCTTTAATATAAACATAGGTGTTACAGAGTTAAACCTTAAAAGGTTAAATCAATGATATTTGTGTAGAAAACAAGCATATATATGCGCATCCATATATAAGTGGTTAAATGAGGTGTAACATTTATGTAATGTCATTTATTTGAGTCGAGAAGTAAGAACTCTGCTAAATATGAATTATAGTTCCAAATCTAAAGGCCAATATTCTAAGGAATATGATGAATTTTTGAATCAAATCACATAATCTTGAATATACTCATCATCATGTTGTTTGAATTTTTGTAAATGTTCCAATGTAAACTTGGGTACATTATGTCTATTAAATGCTAAGATGAAAACATCTTCCAAATACTTGAATGTAGCCAAGGAACCATTCATTAGACTATAAAACCAATCCCAAGCTTCTTATGTGAGGTTTCTATGCAACACCTTTAACAATATTAGCTCATCTTTAGCTTAGTGATCAAAATAATGTACTTATTGAATTATATGTTTGGAAGGATCTTCATGGCCAAAAAATGAAGGTAACATTGGCATGATAAACTCTTGTGGATAAGGATATTCAAATACACATTTTGCAAGAGGTTGAATTTTGACGATGTTATTATTAGTAGTAACATTATAGGATAACATTTTTACTTTGATAAGTGAAACTTGTGTTTGTAGTTCTCATACAATACTTATCATGGACACAAGATAAATAGTAGGAATTATTGATGTTTGCAAAGATGTAATCATTGGTTGTAATTCACCATCTATTTAGAACATAAGAATAATGTATGTCTCATCATTATGAGTAATTAGTTTGATATTTACATGATTTGAAAAGTTTGGAACCCTTTGGTAATTAAACTTTAATTGAAAGTTTGGAAGTTTCGATAATGGTACATTCTTTGAATTTTTTTGAACCTTTGGCAATGTGATATCATTGATAAGTTTTGGAATCTTTAGTAATGGTATATCATTTAAAAGTTTTGGAATCTTTGGTAAGGGTACATTATTTAGAAATGTCAGAACTTTTGGTAATAACACATTGTTTGGAGTTTGCAAGGAAGCCATGATATCCTTATGAATATTGTAGAAAGTTTAATGATCAAATGATGGAAAATTAGGTCCATGTGTATCCAATTTTATTTTAGGAGGTGGAGGAACATGTTGGCTAACACCACAATGTGATTTTTGAAGAGTTTTAAATGATGTCATGAAGGTGTCCTGGTGAGTGGATGAAGTGATTTGATAGCCTAAGTAACAATGTCTTAGTGTGCAATGTGCTTGTCTTAGTGTGCTTGAAGTTGGCTTGGTTGATCTTAAGTTTTGGTATGATTACAAATGTTCAAGGATGATTATGGTGATTTAAGAATGTGCAATGGGTATTATCAATGGTAAAGGATGATTGGAGAGCTTGTGTGCATAAGTGGAATTAATCTGATAGTCCATAGTTTTCATCTAGATAATTTGGGTTTAGTGGCAGAAAATTTGAGTAGACAATTTGCTGACATCACCATTGTCATGTGTGGATGAGTTAGGGGGAGTTGGTCACATGGTTGTGATCATATTAGTCCCTAGTTGTTATGTGCTAAATCTCAGGTCATGCACCTAGGTGTAGTCAAATATATGTGGGTGAAAAGTTGGGCTCTGAGGAATTTTGAAAGTGTTTTCTATGTTTATATAGAATTGAGTAAGCATGTTGATGATGTCAGAATTCACATGCAAGGAGGTTTTAGGAGGAAATGGTCACATGGGTTTATTTAGTATTGTGCCTAGTTCTTATGCACTAAATCTCAAGTTATGTTCCTAAGTGAGACAAAAGATATGGAATTGTAAAGTTGAGCTCCCAGGCAGTTTGACATTGTTTTCCCATACTTAACCAAATTTGCATGAGGTAAGAAAGAACTAAATAAGCAGTTTGGTGATGGCATATCTCACACATGTGGATGTTTTAGAATATGATGACCATATGGGTTTGTTTAGTTTTGAGCTTAGTTGATTTGTGCTAAATTTTAGATCATGCACTGAAGTGCGTTAAACGATATGAATGTGCAAAGTTGGCCTTCTAGGCAATTCTTGACATTGTTGGCTCTATGGTAAATTAATGATGATATATCTCACTCATATAAAGGTTTCAAGATCAGTTTGATATATGGTTAGATTCATCTTTGAGAGTTGATTATATGGTCCAAATTTTAGATCATGTGTCGAAGTGCATAAAAAGTTGTTAAGGTTCAAAGTTGGCTTCTCAAACAGATTACAATGGTCCCCTTAGTCTATTTTGCACTGAGTTCAAGATCAGGACCAAATGAAAATCCAATGGTTCATGAGTGATCATATAGTTTTGATCTAATGGTGTGTGTTGAGTGAGATGGTAAGAAGTGCGTGATGTTTAATAGTTAAAGTGCTCATAAGGCATGCGAGGGTGCCAAGTGTCATGATCACGGGGGTTATGATCAAGATTGAACAATGAACGTTATAAGATAAATAATTGACTAATTCATAGAAATTGATGGTGTGTGTTGAGTTAATATTTCATGAGATGAGGTCAATTTTTTGATGTTTAATTGTGACCATTTGAATTTGAATTTTTGCAAAGGGAAAAATTAGTTTGTTGAGCTTGAGCTATAACTTTTGATCCAGGATGAATTTGTTGTTGATTAAAAAAGCAAAGATGTAAAGGACTCCATGGCACATATAGTGAACCTAGTTAGGAGGTTTGAATGTATGTACAAAAAAATATATTGAGATCCAATTTTTACCATGTGTTTGATTATGTTCTACAAGAGACCCGAGAAGGAGGTTTGAGTTTGTGTTGATGTTGTTTCGATGTTTCATGATAACTTAGCTATTTGGGAGTGTTGTATACTCTATGAGGATGATTTATGTGGTATTTTTAGGTATAAACAATTGATATTTAGTATTAATAATGCTTAAAAAGTTGACTATGTATTCATTCATGATGTTTCTGTGCACTAGGTCAATGTTTGAGTTGATTGAACATACACAGAAGAGTGTATTGTTGATTGTGATTATTTGAGGATGTCTTAGGGGTCATAAGGAGTGGACCCATGTATTTGAAAGTGGTATTATGCTCTAATTTTTGCTTGATGAAGTGTTAAATGGGTGAATAGGTCTCCATGAGACCTATAAGAGCTACAAAGGCCTGATTGAAAGGTGTAACTACTTAAGGGTGACCCATATATGCTATGGTCAACCTATGAAGATTGTATTGAGTTGTGTCTTGATGTGAGAGAAGCCTTAAGGGTTAAGATAAGTCTAATGTCTGATCAATAAGCTATTTATTTAGATTTATCTATATATAGTGAAACCAAAAAAAATGGTTTCTAGATTTATAGAGGCTTGTGTGAGTACAGTATTCATTGAAGCAAAGAAAAGCGGAGACCGAGTGTGCCCAATGGTTGGGTTGATGAGCAGAGCAGACTGAGGATTATGTGTATGACCTGTAGGTCATAATTTTGATGGTGAAATAGTGCTCTTGTAGGTTGAAGATGAGCAAAGAGGCTTGTGCGAGTGGAGTAGTGTGAAGAATTGAGGAACAAAGAGAGGAAGTGTGCCTAGTGGATGGGTTGATGAGCAGAGCTAGTTCATGATTATGTGTATGACCTGTAGGTCATATTTATATGTCATAACAAGTGTTCTTATAGGTTTGATGCTTTGAAATGCAAGCGAAGGATAGGTGATGTTTGTGTGAGCTTAGAGGTTGATTTGTGAGGCATATTAGAGTATGGTTTGTGTGAATGACCTCATAGTCAGGTTACTATTATGGTGATAGAGTTTTTTCAAGTGTGTTGAAGTAAATATGAGTGAAGAGTTGGAGAGTGGGGTTAGTTTGGATATGTAATGTGTCCTAATTGATCTTTGTGTGTTGGTACAAGTATGCAATGTACTTTCCAACATGGAGTATTGGGTGAAAGAGTGAAGGTGAAGAGTGATAATCAGGGGTCCATCATCACTTGTTGAAGACATCCGTTCTAAGGTAGAGTTGTTCATTGCAAAGGAGGGTCTAAAGGACTTGGTCTTTCTTGGGGGTAGTTGCTTCTTGTGAAATAGGTGTTTCACTAAAGGTAGGTGGTCTAAAGGAGTTGATCATCTTAAGGGCAGGTGTTCCTTGTAGAACAAGTGTTTCACTAAATCTTGGTCAGGAGGATTTGACCAGTCTCTTGTTTGTAATACCTTATAGGACAAGTAGTCTAAGTGTTTTCAAGCGTGAGAGTATGTTTAATTCCATAAGAGCGTTTCCCATGTAGATGATGTGTTAATGTGTTATATGCACTTGTGTATGCTTTGGATAAATGTACTATCATGTTTATGTTGTTAAGATCAAGTTGATGTATGATGGAATGGTTTTGGAATTGAATGTGCATTGTTGTATACTGATTCACCCCCCTCTCAGTAGCTACTTCCAATACTTGGTATCAGAGTAGGTCCTTTGGAGGAAGCTTAACAACTTGAAGGAGATCTTGAAGTTGGTATAAATATGGCTAAAAATTTGAAGAAACTGAAACGACAATGAAAGGCTATGATCAAGGCACTTGAAGAGCAAATATGTACTTTGAAGAAAGATGCCAAAAAGGATGAGAATGTTATTAATGATCTCAAGGTTTAGTTATTAGATGCCAAGACAAGTTTGTGTTCAAAATAAAAAGTCATCATGTTTGATAAAGAAGCTTTCCATAATAGTAGAGAATATGATAGTAAGGAAGAAGAAGTTGATTTAAAAGCTAAGATCATGAGTGCATGTGGTGAACTAAAGGAGTAGAAGAAGATGAATCATAAAATGAGGAATATGATCAAAGGTCTTGAAGCATAAGTTTGTTTTCTAGAGGGAAGTTTGTAAGGCATGTCCAAGAAAGAAGAAAAGAAGTATTAAGAACAAATAAAGTCTATTGAAATGCAAGCATATAGATTGAAAGACATGACCAACAAGGCAAAAGAGGATGAAGAAGAGATCAATATTCTTGAGAATCAGTTAAGGATTGCAAATGCAAAACTGAAAGCAAGAGAAGATGAGTACACTCAGCTAAAGAATGAGATGGGGTCCTTAAAGAGTTTGTTAGGTTATGGAGCTAAAAGCTTCACCAGGATGCGAACAGGAGGAGTTAGGGAGGTTGCAGAGTGTTTGCTCAGTGTTACAGTCACCGGCGTCGGTCAGGACAACCGATGTTGACAAGGTACAGATAGAAGGAAATCGACGTCGGTCAGAGATCGGCTGACGTCGGCACCCCCAGGCAAACAGGGACCGACGTCGGTCACCTGTGTGGTTCAGACTGTGAATGTTACGGGCAGTTAGCTAACGAACCAAGTGTTTGCATGTCAAGAGCCAATTTTAGACTAAGAGCTGCGGATCTAATTATTGTAATTAGGTGTCTAATTATTGTTTGCATGAGATCTATTTAAGAGACTCATTGGTTGTATTGTAAACTTGTAGCTAGAGAGTAAGAGAACATATAAGCTCCTTCTGAGAGAGGTGAGCAATGGTGTGTTCCTCCTAGTGCCACAGTACCAAGAGTGGGTACTAGTTTGGAGAATCAGAGGGGTTCTTCATGTTTGTATGATCTTATTCAGCAGGTGAACATGGCTTCTATTGGAGATCTACATTAGTGAGTAAGGTCTAGTGATTTGCAGGTAGTAGGAGAGAGTAGGAGATCTACTTGGAGTACAGTTGTGTACTTGGTGTACTTGTAGCATGTTACTGACTGGTTGGAGAGGTGAACATCAATTCTATATTTGAGTTGTTGTTGGGACCGAGAGAGAGAGGGAAGAAGGTCTTGAGGTGTGGCGAGCCTTTGAGGTGGAAGAAGAAGTGGCATCTTCTTTATTGTATTTTCTTCTGAGTATTTAATACAAGATTGTGTATTATCTCTCAAATCTTGTGTTGTTTCATATTTCTAGTTACTTATTGATTCTGGTATAATTTCGTGTTTAGTTGCTAATACAAGAAGTAATCATATGTGCTCTAATTGAGGAGCAAGATCCTGACAAGTTGGTATCAGAGCAGGTTGAGCAGGTGGACCAGGTTGATACCAATCTTAACAAGTTGGTATCAGAGCTTTTGGTTGAGTTACTAACAAGTGGTTTTAGATTTGGATAGTGTTTGTTGATTACAGGTTACTCACAGGGGTTTTTGATTGAGTGGGAGTATAGCAATGGCAGAAGGAAGTAAGCTACGAATGGAGAAACTGAATAGCACGAATGGTCTGATTGATGGAAAGAAAGAGTAGGGAAATAAAGATTGTTGGTTGGTAGCAGATCAGCAGGAAGGAGCAGATGTTGCAGGGGATGTTGCACAAGATGTTCTAGATAAAGTGGAATCTTGATTCACAGATTCTTTTACCTCTTTCCATGCAGTTCGAAATAGAGCATCTTTTCATGGGTATGTCTTTGGAGACTTTGGAGAGATTTATTTAGGAGCTAGAGAGCCTTGTCAAATGATTGGCAAAGGGGAAGTGAAGCTAAAATTGTAGACGGATAACACACAGGTGTTGAATGAGGTTATGTAGGTACCAATCTTGGAGATGAGTCTAATTTTTTCAGGAAAGTTAGGTGATGGGAGATGCACAGCAACTCTCACAGTGGATGCACTTGAATTAGACGGTGGTAAGAAAGTAGGTATCCTTTATCTATCTACTTATATTATTGGTTCACCTTCTGTTATAGAGATGTGGCTTTGTAGGCTTGGTTACATATGTAGGAGGGGAATGCATGTTCTGAAGTAGAAGACAGATGTTTTTAACAAGCTAAAGAACTGGAAAGCCTTGGTGTTCATGGAGGAGACGACGGATAGATATCAGCGGAGTGGACTTAATTATTCTGAGAAGGGTTGTGCTAATTTGGACAAGGGTTTGACCCAAAATGAGCTCGTGGGTAAAAAGTCATCACTCACAGGTGAACACAGATACCGGTGTCGGTCAAAAGGAATCGACGTCAAATAGACAGGCACTGACGTCGGTCATGTGCAGATCAACAGAGTCGGTGGTGTCAGGAAGTAGGAACCGATGTCAATCATACAATGACCGACATCGGCAACAGGTACATCAGCATCGGTAATGGGACCGACGTCGGCAAACAGGGTCAGTCACAAAAAACCGATGTCGATCGGGAGCAGATTGGGAGATGGCCGAGATCGGTCACTGGAACGGATAGTGAGCGGACAACAAGCTGTCAACAAGTCTCAAACGCTCATATGGAGGTTAAAAAGGGTAAGTGAACCTCATATTCGTTGTTCACCTTCTTTATATTGCTTACTGATGGTCGAGAACCAGGAAGATGTGAAGAGGCAATGCAGGTAGAATCCAGATACAGTGGGAGCTTGGCATGGATGAGGAGTGTGAGTCCTTGGAGAAGAACAAAATAGGGTTTTGTTGGTAGAGTTGTCAGCTGGAAGAAAGCACTGAGAAACAGATGGATTCCCATAGTTAAAGAAGATAGTGGATGGATACGTGAGACAGAAGGCTAAGGTATATGGTCTTGAGGAAGCTACAGGACAGTGGTACAGGTTTGACAAGTGGATGACAAAGCAGGGCTTCAGTCAATGTCAGTGTAACTATTGTGTTTGTTCTTACCAGGTGGATGATGAGTCATGACATTATCCTGTTACTGTATGTGGATGGTATACTAGTTATAGGATCAGATATACAGGTTTTACTGAGCTAAGGGTAAGGTTAGTTCAGTGGCATGTCATGAAGAATTTGGAGCAGCAAAATTCTTTGGCATAAGAGACATGGAGATTTGGTCTCCAGTGGGAGCTGATGTGAAGACGGTGTTGGCAAGGTTCATGATGTAGAATGTAGAATTGGTAAGCACACCAAGGGCTGGACAGTTCAAGCGGAGCTTAGAACAGGGTTCGAAATCACATGAGGTCTAGAGTAGACCTGAGTTTTCCCAAGCAGTGGGAGTTGTCAGAGAGTTTGGAGCCAATTCAAGGAAGGTAGATTCTTAGGTATTTGAGAGGGACCAGCAGCAGGTCGACATGCGATGCAGGGTCAAGGTCTTCACTACACGGATTTGTAGGTTCGGATGTGGCAGGTTACTTGGATGACAGGAAAGGCATCATAGGGTGTGTGATGGTTGGTCTTCAAGGTTGAGCTTGAAGAGGAATACAAGCCAAAAAATAGATTAGATGGGGTACAGATACAGGTACAGGTGCAACTGTTTATCTCCAAGTGGGAGATTGTTAGGTTGTGGAGCTAAAAGCTTCACCAAGATGTGAACAGGAGTTAGGGAGGTTGCAGAGTGTTTGTTGAGTGTTACAGTCACCGGCATCGGTCAGGACAACCGATGTCGGTAGGGTATAGACAGAAGGAAACCGACGTCGGTCAGAGATCGGCCGGCGTCGGCACCCCCAGGCAAACAGGGACCGACGTCGGTCACCTGTGTGGTTCAGACTGCGAATGTTACGGGCAGTTAGCTAACGAACCAAGTGTTTGCATGTCAAGAGCCAATTTTAGACTGAGAGCTGTGGATCTAATTATTGTAATTAGGTGTCTAATTATTGTTTGCATGAGATCTATTTAAGAGACTCATTGGTTGTATTGTAAACTTGTAGCTAGAGAGTAAGAGAACATATAAGCTCCTTCTGAGAGAGGTGAGCAATGGTGTGTTCCTCCTAGTGCCACAGTACCAAAAGTGGGTACTGGTTTGGAGAATCAGAGGGGTTCTTCATGTTTGTATGATCTTAGTCAGCAGGTGAGCATGGCTTCTATTGGAGATCTACATTGGTGAGTAAGGTCTAGTGATTTGCAGGTAGCAGCAGAGAGCAGGAGATCTACTTGGAGTACGGTTGTGTACTTGGTGTACTGGTAGCGTGTTACTGACTAGTTGGAGAGGTGAACATCAATTCTATATTTGAGTTGATTGTTGGGACCGAGAGAGAGAGGGAAAAGGTCTTGAGGTGTGGCGAGCCTTTGAGGTGGAAGAAGAAGTGGCATCTTCTTTATTGTATTTTCTTCTGAGTATTTAATACAAGATTGTGTATTGTCTCTCAAATCTTGTGTTGTTTCATATTTCTAGTTACTTATTGATTCTGGTATAATTCCGTGTTTAGTTGCTAATACAAGAAGTAATCATATGTGCTCTAATTGAGGAGCAAGATCCTGACAGAGTTAGCATGAGCTTGTTATAGTAATGTTGGACAAACTTGAAAAGAAGCATGAGAAGCCTAAGTATGTCAAGGAGAATGCATGATTTGAAAGCAATGCAAAAAGGTTTGTTAGACAACCAAATGCTTCAAGGTATGATAGTTTATTCCATGGTCATTATTATACCTATAATAAGTATGGTCATAAAGCTAAGGACTATAGATGGAAGTCAGTCAAGAATGATTTCTCATGGATCCTTGGAAGAAGAAGCAATTGGTCTTGGAGAAATCATAACTCATATCAATCAAAAGGTATGTTGAATGATATTGTTTGCTACAGTTACAAAAAAAGTATGACAAGATCAATTTGAAGAAGATCCCTGCTCCTAAAAATCACTCAATGGTGTTGAGACCTAAGACTATGAAGGATAATCTTGATCAAGGTGGAATGCCTACTACAATAAAGAAGGAATCATATTTGAAGAAGATATTAGACTACCAAGAGAATTTGCCTTCTATTCAGATAGAAAAAGAAGATCATAATCATCATCAAGCAAAAGGTATGAATGATCTTATTTGTTTCAATCATCATAGAGTTAGTCACATTGTTAGGTATTACAAGAACAAGTTGAATGTGTTCCCAAAGCAAAATAAGGTGTATGGAGCTCTTAGTGTGCAAAGAAGTGGTCACAAATGGGTATGGAAACCTGAGCCTATTAGAAGAGATCAAATTGAGACCAAAGATGCTTTATTTGCCATGATAGACATAAAGGAAAGTCAAGAGCTTCTGTTGATAGCATTTATTGACAAATCAAAAGAATATAATGAAGTCAAGGATTCATTCAAAGTCAAGTAGGACTGTAAGTCAGAGAAAGGTATGGAGATATGGGAGTATCTAGAGTTTTGGGACTTTTAGTCTCACTATGTCAAAAGCGGTGTCTCTCTCTTAGCTTCAAGGAGACACTTTTTAGAAAGAGGAAGCATGGTGGATGCTAGTTGGGTCTTATTTGATGTTGCAAGACAAAGAAGGTCATGAGAAGATGTGTTGGCTTACTTTGAAGGACTTTTTTGCTTAGTAGACTTGTGTGTCATGTTTGCTCTCAATTTTTGAAGAACTAGCCCAAAGAGTGAAAAGTAGTGACTTGAGGGTTTGATGTCTACAAACCCTAAGGCATGTGTTCATGATGCTAATGACTCATTTTTGGTACATAGAACTAAGTGAACATTAGGTAAAGAACATGCAATGTTTTCATCAGTTGTTGACATGTTTGTAATGCATGGTTGAGCCTAGTTTAGGGCTCTTTGTCATGAAAGATTGTTGGTAGTGTGTTCAAGGTTTACAAGCAAGAAATGGTAGTTTTTAGGTGTCTAATTAAGGATGATGGAATGTCAAGATGATAGTTTTGCATAGAAAGGTCTATTGACCTTATTCTAGCATGCTCCAGGTGGTTTGGTGGTCTGAAGATATGTTGAAGTCAAATTGGAGATTTTTGTTTGCTCTCGGGTTTCCCAGTTTGTACTTAAGAGTATGCAGGTCCTAAAATGGGCTATAGGAAGTCAGGGCTCCCAAAGTTGTGGACGCTAAAATCTTGGTCCATAACTATGTGATGGTTGTCTCCAAGTGTGCAAGAAGTTTCAAGAGTGTGCATTGACTAGAAGGAAGTTTGTTGACTCTATTTTGTTTTGAGTTTCTAAGGTTTTGGGCTATACTAGAAAAAATTATTTTCCCTATGATTTGAGGTCTAAGGCTTATTATTATATTGAATGAGGAAAATGGTTTGTCAAATCAAGATTCACAAAGATTCGAAGGTTTGCGTATTTCAAGTTTTTCATGTTTTTGTCAAGATGGAGACCTAATTGGCAAGTTGGTTTGTGAAGGGAGTATGTTGCAAAGATTGAGCTAGTGTTAAAAATTGGTGTGCTTGAGGGGGCATATGAGAGTGCTCTAGATATGAAGTTTCATGTCTTGATGACATGTCTATTAAAAGTTGTGGGCTCTAAAAGTTCCAGGTAGGGCTACAAGGAGTCTAGATAGGCCTAGTATGAAAATTCGATGTTTTTTCTCAATGTTTCCAAAAGATCAAGGTATGTATGTTTCAAGGAGAGTTCTCAAGTTATTTTTTAGTATGTTTTGTATTTGGTGAGTGGAACGAAGTTCTGTTGGTGATCCTTGAGGTGGTCTGAGAGAGAAGGATAGTGAGACTATGAGGTGGTCCTTCATGGTGTATGGAGATTTGAAGTTGCTCAATATATGCAATGGATCATAAATCTTAGGAGGAGTCCCTCTTAGATATTTCTTGGTGAGTTACATTAGATACCAATGTCTTTATGTTCTTTCTTCATTGGTTGTGGTGTTTGGTTGAAGAGAGTGTTGGCATGGAACAAGAGGAAGTTGTCAAAGCAAAAAGGTAGGCTCAAAGTAAGGGGGAGTTTGTATCATCTTCTACGATGGTCATCTCCTATTGATGGTATTTTTAGGTCCTTAGGATTAGTTGGTGCCCACTTTGTCATTGTGTCAAAAGGGGAGAAAGTGCCTGTTGTGGGAGTACTTGAAGAGAAAGAAGGAAGGTGAAATATATATTGTTAATGATGTTTGTTGACATCAATGACAAAGGGATAGATTATTGGAGAGTTATCAATGATGTCATGGTGATGTCATGGAGGTGTCCTAGTGAGTGGATGAATTGCTTTGATAGCCTAAGTAACAATGACAAAGTATGTAATGTGTTTGTCCTAGTGTGCTTGAAGTTGGCTTGGTTGATCTTCAGTTTTGGCATGATTAGAAATGTTCAAGGATGAGTATGGTGATTTGAGCATGTGCAAGGGGTCCTATAAATGGTCAAGGATGATTAGAGATATTGTGTTCATAAGTGAAATTCATCCGGTAGTCCATAGTTTTCATCTAGATAATTTGGGTCTAGTGGCATAAAATTTGAGTAGACAATTTGCTAACATCACCATTGCCATGTGCGGATGAGTTAGGGGGAGTTGGTCATATGGTTGTGATAAAATTAGTCCCTATTTTATATGTGCTAAATATTAGGTCATGTCTCTAAGTGCAGTCAAATATATATGGGTGAAAAGTTGGACTTTCAAGCATTTTGATAGTTTTTTCTATGTTTAAATAAATCTAAGTAACCATGTTGACGATGTCAAAATTTGTACACATGGAGGTTTCAGGAGGAAATGATCACATGGGTTTGTTTAATATTATGCCTAGTTTTTATGCAATAAACATTAGGTCATGTGCCTAAGCATGATAAAATATATGCAATTGCAAAGTTGGGCTTCCAGGTAGTTTGACATTGTTTTCCCATAGCCAAATTTGCATGAGCCAAGAATGAGCTGAGTAAGCAGTTTGGTGATGGAATATATAGCATGTGTGGATGTTTTATAATAATATGATCATATGGGTTTGTTTAATTTTGAGCCTAATTGATTCTTTCTAATTTTAAGATCATGTGCTAAAGTGCATCAAAAGATATGCATGTGCAAAGTTGGCCTTTTAGGCAATTTTTGACATTGTTGGCTCTGTGGCAGAAAAATCTAAGTGAGCATATTAATACTGATACATCTCACTCATATGAAGATTTTAAGATTAGTTTAATATATGGTTGGATTCCTCTTTGAAAGGTGATCATATGGTCCAAATTTTAGATCATGCATCTAAGCATATAAAAAAATATTGAGGTTCAAAGTTGGCTTCTCAGACAGATTGCAATGGTCCCCTTAGTCTCTTTTGCACGAGTTAATGATCGGGACCAAATAAAGATCCAATGGTTTATTGGAGATCATACAGTTTTGGTTTAATGGTGCATGTTGAATGAGATGGTAAGAAGTGCATGAGTTTAACAATTAAAGTGCTCAGAAGGCACGTGAGGGTGTTGAGTATCATGATCATGGGGGTTCTGAGCAAGATCAAACGGTGAACACTATAAGATAAAGACCTGATTGATCTATAGAAATTGATGGTGTGTGTTGAGTCAATATTAAAGATTGCATGAGATGAGGTCAACTGTTCTAGGTTTAACTGTGACCGTTTGAATTTAAATATTTGAATTTTTGCAAAGGTAAAAACCAGTCTGTAGAGTTTGAGCCATGACTTTTGATCCAAGATGAATTTGTTGTTGATGTAAAAATAAAATATGTAGAGGACTCCATGGTGCATCTAGTGAACCTAGTTAGGAGGTCTGAATGTATGTACATACAAATATATTATGCTCCAATGCTGACTATGTGTTTGACTATGTTTTGCAAGTGACCCAAGAAGGAGGTTTGAACTTATGTTGATGATGTTTCGATGTTTCATGATAACTTAGCTATTTGGGAGTGTTTTAGACCCTATGAGGATGATCTATGTGGTCTTTTGAGGTCTAACCAATCGATATTCAATATGAACAATGCTTACATATTTGACTATGTATTCGTTCATGATGTTTATATGCACTAGGTCAGTGTCTGAGTTGATTGAGCATACACAAAGGAGTGTATTGTTGACTGTGATCATTTGAGGATGTCTTAAGGGTCATAAGGAGAGGACCCATGTATTTTAAAGTGGTTTTATGTTCTTTTTTTTGCTCGATGAAGTGTTAAAAGGGTGAATAGGTCTCCATGAGACCTATAAGAGTTACAAGGGCCTAATTGAAAGGTGTAACTACTTAAGGGTGACCCATAGATGCTATGGATGACCTATGAAGATTGTATTGAGTTGTGTCTTAATGTGAGAGAAGCCTTAAGGGTTAAGGCAAGTCGAATGGTTGACCAAGAAGCTGTTTATCTTGATTTCTCTATATATAGTCAAACCAAATTAGATGGTTTTCTAGATTTGTAGAGGCTTGTGTGAGTACATTATTCATTAAAGTGAAGAAAAGAGGAGATAAAGTGTACAAAATGGTTGGGTTGATGAGAAGATTAGATTGAGGACTATGTGTATGACTTGCAGGTCATAATTTTGATGCCAGAATAGTGCTCTTGCAGGTTGAAGATGAGTGAAGAGGCTTGTGCGAGTGGAGTAGAGTGAAAAGTTGAGGAGCAAAGAGAGGAAGTGTGCCTAGTGGATGGGTTGATGAGCATAGTTGGTTCATGATTGTGTGTATGACTTGTAGGTCATATTTCTATGTCATAACAAGTGCTCTTGCATGTTTGATGCTTTGAAGTGTGAGTGAAGGATAGGTGATGTTTGTGTGAGCTTGGAGGTTGATTTGTGAGGCAAATCGGAGTATGGTCTATGTGAATGACCTAATGGTTAGGTTGCTATTGTGGTGATAGAGTTATTGTAGGTGTGTTAAAGTGAGTGTGAGTGAAGAGTTGGGGAGGGATTAGTTGGGATATGTAATGTGCCCTAAATCATCTTTGTGTATTGGTACAAGTATGTAATGTGCTTTGGCCAACAGGGAGTATTGGGTGAAAGAGTGAAGGTGAAGAGTGATAATCAGAGGTCCATCATTAGGTGTTGAAGACATCAGTTCTAAGGTGGATGTGCTCATTACAAAGGAGGGTCTAAAGGACTTGGTCTTCCTTAGGGGTAGTTGTTCCTTATGAAACATATGTTTCACTAAAAGCAAGTGGTCTAAAGGAGTTGATCATCTTAGGGGCAGGTGCTCCTTGTGGAATAGGCATTTCACTAAATCTTGGTCAGGAAGATTTGACTAGTCTCTGGTTTGTAATACCTTATAGGACAAGTAGTCTAAATGTTTGTAGGCTTGAGAGTGGGTTTTATTCCCTAAGAGGGTTTCCCATGTAGATGATGTGTTGATGTGCTGTATACTCTTGTTCATGCTTGGATAAATGTACTTTCATGTTTATGTTGTTAATATTAAATTGATGTATGATGGAATGGTTTTAGAATTAAATGTGCATTGTTGTATATTGATTCACCTCCCTCCCTTTTAGTAGTTACGTTCAACAATGATGACCTACCTTTTGGTTACTAATAGCATGGACCGTATAATCCAACATAAGACATCGACGAATAATGGGAGTGAGATGATGACTATTAGAAACTCAAAGGTTAGGTGGCTCAATGAAATGTGTCAAACATGCCTACTTTTGTTCACTTGGTAACATTTAAAATTGTTTGTGTTTAATATCTATTGCTTTATAAATATATGCCTCTTCTTAATCGTAGGTTATGCTTGATTTGACAAGGAAGCCTTTATTTTATCTTTGGTAAAAGAAAGAATGAAATAGATCAACAATAATATATAAAACCCTAGGAAGTTGAAGAACCCTAGAGCAAGCAGTGGTTACATAAAAAGACTCAAAGGTCAGGTTCACCAAATGTTTAACCTTTTTTAAGTGTTTTGGATTTGTAAGGGTTTAAAGGTTATAATTCAAATGGATGAATAAAAGTATTTTAAAGTAGGCCAATTTGATTAATTCAAATAAAACAATGTACTAAAATTGGAAAATTACCAAATATAGAAAATATAATACTGATTGATATTTTCATAATTGCAACACATAGAAGAGATAATATTTAGCTTATTTGCAGTTACATAGGTGGATATGAGATGTACATGTGTAGGAATAGGTGAACTGATGCTTAGGATCCCATCATCAGATTTTGGAAATATTATTTTTGGAGGCTTAGACACTATCATCGACTTGTGGCTAGTAGTGTCAATGATTCCATCTATGGCTTGACACTTCTATCCAATATATAATATTTATTGTATTCGAATGTAACCTTGATCCTGTTAGGGTTTTATATCACCTTTATATTGATATGTCTGGATCATGTGCTCATGCTCAGTATGGTTGTATATAACTTAAATGTTATTTCTTCACCTCAGGTCATGCCACTTTATCAAAAATGGGTTAGTGGGCTCATGCAGTATAGTCGACCTCAAGGACCCCTTTATGAATGAGTGTTGCCTACATAGCCACTACTTTGAAGAGGGTCTCAAACATATGTAGTTCTCCCCTAAGTGTGGGCTTGTGTGTGCACAAGGGTGCAATATGATATATGTAAGGGCATATAATGATATAGCTTGTAACTAGATAAATACTGTTTGCAGGCTATTATTTGAATGATTTAGACCTATAATATGTCTGTTCCTATGGCTAATATAAAATAGAGAAGAATAAGGTAGTATAACTATATTATGTAATTGATTGAATGAGCTTGAATAGGTGCTTGATTGATAATAGCTAAATGGACATTGAGTTATATTTATACCACACCTTTCCTCATGAAAGGGTTAGATAAGGCAAATAGGTTGATCCATACATTTTGAAATATTTGCAATTTGGATGACTATTGAGGTACATGCACTAAATTAGAAATCTAAATACTAATGTTGACGCTAGTGTCCCTATATGGACGGTAGTGTCTGGTAGGATTAAAAACTATTGAAGGTCTATAACTGATAGTGAAGGATATAAATCATATTATATGTTTTATGTAGTGTACAAGTGATTTGAGTCATTAGAATGTTAGGGTCGGTCCATAAGATTAGTAGTTAGGTCCAATAAGATGGCGAATGCGAGCCTTTTGGCAGCAAGAAGGTCTAGAATTGAAAGGTAGAGCCTCAATTGGTATTTATCAAGTTTATAAGGCCAAGATGCCATATATAATCACATTTTAGTATCTACAAACAATTCCTCTCAATGTGTAGAGTGATTTCTAGTGATAAATGGATACGTGTTAGATGTCAATAGGCTTAGGCTTGATATATTTATATAGCTTAATCTTTAAGTAATTTCCTTCAAACTGACATCTGAAACATACAAATTAACCAATACAAAGAATTTGAATTTGATAAAATGATTGTTGAAGGGCACACTGACATATTTGACCCATGTGGATAAGTCTGCAATGCGACACTATCTAAAGAAGCACAACCTTGTCTAGAGAATAAGAATAATGATATGAGATCATGAGACAATACGAGAATGATATTAAGTTGTTCAAGCATAGACTAAGAAAATCTTATGTAACTATATTGATAATTCGGGAAGTTTGAGCCCACATATGAATGAATGGCTAAGGAAGAATGTGAACAAGAGTTGTGTATGCTTGCACAAGTCAAATATGTTAAAGATTAGTTAAATCTAACATTATCAAGTGTTTAATACCAAATATGAGTGTGCAGAGAGTGTGCTTCAATGACAACTTGATTTCCTTTATAATACTTATAAGTGCTAAATAATTTACTTATAGAATGTTTGCAAGTGCTTATTCATTTATCTATAAAGTGCTCAATGTACTTCTTGAATGGTCATTGATAAATGACCTGGATGCTTGTGTATTTACAGGCACATCGAATTAAAACCTATAATATATTGGTGCACAAAGCAACATCAAATAGTTACAATATACAAAATTGGAACAAAGAAAGTGAGTGCACACTAGTGACAAGGGGCCACACAAAGTTCCTAACACTGTCTGAATACTCAAGACAATATTTAAGACCATATGAACGGTCTAAACAAAGAACTTAAAACAATGAGACCGACATTCTATGTAATTAAATGATTCCATATAAACGTTATTTGTTGTGACATGCAAAAAAAGAGAGAAAGAATATAATTCCAATAAAGATTTGGGAGAAGAGTTAAAAAACATTAAAAATTGATAAAACACAATAATAACCCCTCTATCGATAACTTATACAATTTAAGTAATAGTAAATGTAAATGTAAATGCTTGGGGGCCATTTTCAGTTATATGAAGCAACCACAACTCTATGGAATCAAGTATATGAAACTATTCAGTAATTATATGCAATCGAGATACATAAAAAATAAAATCAATAGACGGAGGGGGGATTAACCCTAGTTTTGAAGGTATGCATAATATTTTCGATCTTCCACCTTTAAATAAAAGAAGTGCCAGTGCGTATGTTTGCGGAATGGGTGTAGTGCGTGCAGGGTTACGAGGTGAGGTGAGGTGAGGTGAGGTGATGTGATGAAGATATTCGTAGCGTAAACCTATTCTATTGGTGTCAGTGTCAGTGTCATTGCTTGCAGGTAAAAGAAGCTCTACTTTATTTAATTCATTTTGCTCCTGGAGTGATAACAGCTTTTGGATCGATATAATCTTCGGATGATTATTTAGTCTCGAAAACTTTTAAAATTTTGGTGAGTTTTTTTCATGATATGAGTGCTTGTATATGTTTCACCAAATTTTAATTGCAGTTTTGAAGTTTATAGCTTAGTACAATCTAAATGTCGATGTGTTTACCAAAGCCTGATATGCACGGCTTTGTAAACAATGAAAAAAATACATAAAACAGAAAGCTATTAGGAGGTCTCAAAATTATTTAGCATCTAATTCCTTACTGTTTTTGGCCGTTAATAGGTTTGGTGGGATGGCTGCATCTTCAGTCGTAGAAGTGCCTTTATCTCTGCAGGTCTGCAATTTATTTTTTGATTTTGTATTTAAACAATTGCGAAGCGAAAATACTAACACCGTAATACTCACTACATTATTTTATTTTTAACAAAAAGCCACATTATTTTTTTCAAACAAAAAGAGATACATATACACACTTTTCTGGTTGTTTTTTCTAGGATTCAAAACAAATATTCAGCCCGCTTATCCTAAGAGTATTATAACCACCCAACAATCTAATTACCCAAATTATAGAGTATTATGAATTATATACTATATGTAATAATTCTTAACATTCCCCTCTTATTACATATAGTTCAAATGTTGGGAGAGAATACATACTAGCATGCAAAATGGGGCACACAGTTTAACATACTTTCTGTTAGTAGCAAGAATGGCCTAAGCAATCGGTGAACGAGGAAAAACACATTGTTCATCGAGAAACACCAACATAAGTATGAACTCAAACACACAAAATACTCCATACACTTTCTCCTGTGTGCGTGCTGGGACACACTCATCTGTTCACATCATAGCAAACCTCATCATATCAAATGGTGGGACTGTACTGCACTATCTTATCTTCACTGAGGACTAGATCTCACAGCGCTCATCCTTTGGTGTGATTGGTCCTCACCTCAATTGCTCCTATGGTTGGACTGAGCCTCACCAAACAATCACGAAACAACAGTACTGGGACTGGGTCATCACTACATTTTCTCAGTGGATCGATTTTGGTGGTCGTGCAGACTACAGACTCCTGCATGAAGCGCTTATGGTTTTGACAGTATGTTTCTCCGTGTTTGTCTCCTTCATGGGAATATATTCCCCCCTTAATTGAAAACTTTTAATGGTGTTGGGTACTACTGAAAATGCACCCATATACAAAAGTTTCAGTTTAAGGGTTTTGACAGGGGACTTTTAATGCAATTATTTGTGGAAAAGCAATTTTAACTTGCAAACTGTAAAGACTGAAGCTAAACCCTCTTGTCACAAGGTTTAGACTACAATATTTAACAATCCGGCATGTTTTGGTTAAAATCTGCCTTCGGACAAAAAACTCTGAAATTAATACAATCTTCCAGGCAAGGGGTTAAGCTTAAAACTGCAATACAGGGACCCTAAAACAATTAAATCTCAAAAACTAAAAAAGTTGGAATGAAATTTTTTTACTGGGTACTTCACAGCAATACTTGACACAACTTGGTAAAGTTTCATGGACAAACTCTTTCTGGTTTAGGAGATACAGAATCAATCCGATTCCACGGTGTCTAAGGAAGAAATAATTAAATATTTTATAAAGTCCTTTTTAATTTTTTTTAAACTAAATAAAATTTTAAAAGAAAAAACTAAATCCCAAATAAATATAAAACTAAACTTTATAGTAAATTTTTACAAAGTATCTTTTGAGACATGCACTTCACGCCACTTCCACTTTTTTTTCTCTTTCGCGTCAATGGCCCATGCCTCTCTTTGTTTGCAGTTGTAATTCACTTTTCAAACATTAACCTCATGGGCCTCATAGGTTGCTACTTACCTCAAAGCTGCTCCTTTTGTCTTTCACTTCATGCTTATTGCTTCAAAAAAATTGTTGCAGTTTTTTGGTTCTCAAGCCAAACTGCAAAAATCAGCGCTCCTTTCAAACTTTTATCTTCCTCAAAGATGCACTTCTGTCATGCTCTTTTTGTTGTTGATGATACCATATACACTTCTCTATACCAGATGCATTTCTTCTATTCACAAAAGCAGCACAAGAAGATCTGTCTATTGCCTCGGCTGAGGTTTTTTAATTTAATTTAAATAAATGCTTTCCTGAACACCTTTCCTTTCACACTAGGTAGTGATTTGGATGCCCATGCTTTCACAATTTCTTTATGCCACTACTTCCACACAATTCTGCAGAAATTCAATGCCAAAATAGGCGTCCAATGCAGCCCTTCAATGATAAAACAAGACCATTACCTCCTAACAAACTAAACTCACCATAATACATTCCAACAATATAATGAGACAACATAAAATACAGGCATGAAGTTTTTATCCATACGGGCAACAAAGAAACAATAAAACTTCCGCTTGATTATTCTCAAGATTCCATAAAACCTTCCATCACAGGCTTTTGTTTTGTACTTGCTCTCACCCGCTTTGATACCAAATTTTGGATATGGTGAGAGATTTAAACAATTAGAAAGTGAAAAGACCAACACCATAATACTCACTACATGATTTTATTGAATTATTCAATCAAAGATGTATATATATATACACTTGTCTGATCCTATTTTCTAGGGTTCTAACCAAATATGCAGCCTGCTTATCTCTCCATCATTTCTTATCTATGCAAACTTCCTAATTGTATTCTACGTGGTTATAACCACCCAACAATCTAATTACCCAGACTATAGTAAACTACGAATTATATACTATTAGTAATAGTTCCTATCATTTATTTGTTTGAATGGATAGGGTTGTTTTTTGCAAAGGGAGCGTCATATAGTTGTTGCAACTAAATTGTTCTTTTAATATATCTGTTGCACATTCTAAAGTAAGTTTGGCTTGTCGTGTGTTTTAACTGACCATTGACTGGTTCTGAATAATATGCGTGATGATAAATTGAGCAAATTATTTTGCATGACTACAGTAGTATAAAAAAATTTTAATATAGGAAGTAGTCTGGGATAAATTATCACTTATATTGAGTGGTGATAGAGCTGAATAGGAACCAGTACACAACACAGGCTGAGTAAACTCAATTATTTTCTTCATTGGGCATTGGATATTACCATAGTCGCCTGGAGATGTGGGGGTATCGGTCTAGGGATGGTGTCGCCATTTCAAAGGATTAAATGAATAATGGTATGGCTATGTTATATATATCAATATAGTCATTACAAGATGTGGGATGGGTCCTCATTCCTATACTGGATTTTCCTGATGATTATGGATATTACCATAGTCACATTGGGACATGGAGGCATATGTCCCGGGATGGGGCTGCCATTTCAAGGGATTAAATGGGGTATGGCTATACTATATATCAATATGGTCAACAAGATGTGGGATGGGGACAGGTCCTCATCCCTGTGCTTGAGTTCCCTGGTGACTATGGATATTACATAGACATTAGGTTATTTTCTCTTACGGTGTTCAGATAGGGACATTTTCAAGTGAGTTCCAGAAAGCTTGAGCTGTGAATTTCTATAATGGTGCTCACTGCAAGAGGTTTACCGATGAATACAAAAAAACTTATGCCTGGCATTTATCCAATGTTAGAAGTGATAATTTTTAAAGCAATGCCAAAAGAGTGTCATTGCAACTTCAAAACACAAAAAGAGAGAGAAAATAAAATAGAGTCTCGGTAGTTCTTGACATCAATCTCTTTATTTAGAGAACATCAGCACCATTCCTTTGATCCATTTCATCTCTGGCTGGTATTGATTTAATTTTTGCCTACAATGATACCTTCAAGAAACAATTCCTATAACTCTAAGAATATGGGTTTCTTTCTAAAATCATTAAATATTTTTTTTGCAAGAGCTTCAGGCTACGCATTCATGAACTCCTTTTTGCAGTTTTTGCAACATTACTTTGCAGCCAGCTATAAAACTTAGCGCGAATATTAAATTAAGAAAGCAGAGGTAAAAATTATATCATGGTCTGAATAAACCGCCTGATTTTATTTTATTTTAATTTTTTTCAGGAAATCACCAGTATTAGAACTGAAAACAAAGCCCTTTTGCTGACCATTTCCGGAAAAGAGAAAAAATTGACGGTGACTGGAAAGTTAAATACTAGGAGTCTGTGAAAACAGCATTGCTTCTGGATAAGTTAAGGCAAAATCAATTACAAGCTTATTGTAATCTAAGTAGCTGGTTGGTTTTGGGTACAGGTTCGGGTACAGTGAGTTGGGTTTACTGGTATGCATTTTTTAACCCTGGGTATGGTTTGGGTATGGCTGTACAGAAAAAATATAAAAAAGAAACAGGGATTAACCACATGGTATGCATATAGTAAACAAAGTAACCACAAAAAATCAACCGATATATTGATAATGCAAATAGAATGTGAAATGTTAGGATAAATATTAATTATTAAATCAAAATTAGTTCTACACTACTAAAATTAATTATATAAATATTAATTATTAAATCAAAATTAGTTCTACACTACTAAAATTAATTATAAATGCACTCGTACTAGCATACGAATATGATAACAATATATTTGGAACTTTGCTTGATGAAGTTTCAATCCTAAATGAGCAATTGATCAGAAATTGGGTTCTGATAATGGTTTCAAGTCAGAGTTTCAATGGTGGCACACTGTAGAGCTCGTTCAGAGCTTTCCGACGCATTTTTTGGAACTTAAATCCGAGTTCGGGAGCTCTTGTTATGGCCATTTGAATATTGGTCAAAAAATGAGAGTCGAAAGTGACGGGGCACTGTTTAAATATGCCAAGTGGACCAATAGCCATTTGACACGTGGCAAAATGATCCGGTGCAAAATTTTTGGTTTGGTGTGTTATTTGAGAAATTTTCAAATGTTTATCACTTTGAAACAAGGTGCCAAAGGCCAACTTGCACAAGCTGCCACGTCACCCCACCAATCAAGCAATGACCAAGTCTAAACGGCGGCCTAAGTTAGCGCCTAAGTCTTGGCATTTGAAAAAGGAGGCGCATACATATTTTAAGCATGCAAAACTGTCATTCCCAGCAAATGTGAGACAAAGAAGAGTCAAATGCGTCAAAGGAGGAGGCCGACGGTTACCAAGTTGCCAAAAAAGAAGGGGAAAAATTTCAAACTCATGCAAATCGCCTAAAAGGAAGGGCTGACGGTTTGAACCCTTGACCTGCCGCCCAAAAGGGATAAGCCTTGACCGCTTGTGCTGCGGGGGTCAAAGTGCTATTAAAGGCACGGATTTCTACTTGAAGTTATCATTTTCTGGACTGTGTTTTTATTTTTAAGAGGTCGAGACTTTGTAAAAGCTTTGGGAAAGCTTATGTAATGGATTTTTATCCATTTTTCGGCCATAATACACAGTATTAATACTCTGTTATATCCAATTTGCATATTGGAGGAGTATATTTCAACCCATAGAGGAGATTTTTAGGACTTTTGAAGCAATTTTGCAGGTGTTATGAAGACTCGCGAAATTCGAAGGTGCCGGACTTAATTTCAGTCACGGTGAAGGTGAATTCTTGCATTGAGATATCAGCTTGCAGGAAAGTTGTTTATTGTTTCCAGGTATTTGAAGTGCCCTTAATGGAAATGGTCCACTCCTTTGGAGAATCCGGAGATGTAGGTATCAATTGTTGAGCCGAACTCCGTTATCACGTTTCATGTTTTGGTAATTGTCATTTTGATGCATGATTTTGTTTTAGTTTGCTGATTTGGTTTAATTAGTAAATGAACTCATGCAAGTAATCTATAATTTGACAATTATAACACAACGTTATTAAAAACAGGTTTAATTGGTAATGGAAATAACAAGTCTTTTGACAATTCCATTCCAACTCAACAACCGAGAACTATTTAGCCAAACATTTTGCAAGTTCTTTTGAGTTTTTCGAGAATTTGTTAAGTTTTTGAGAATTTTAGTATTCGTACTTTAAACTTCACTTTGAGTTTATTAGTGTAGTTTATGGATCAGCAATGAGAAGTAAGTATGCAATGAGAGGTAAGTGTGCTGTTTTTCTTTTTCTTTTGGGTATAATGAGAAGCAAGTGTTGTTTTTATGTTATCCTTTTGATATTTCAGCAACTTCTAGGGCTTGTAAGTGTTTTTTTTCAATTTTTTTCATTACTTTAAGTCTAATAGTATGAAAACATAAATAAAATAAATGGCAAAAGCCTGTGGATTTGCCCCAGGTACGCCCGGGTTTTTAAGCAGAACAACCTGGCCATACCTGGAGCATCCTGGACATGCCTGGAACCGGCAAGCAAATCATGCCTGGACCTGAACCGGGTACGTACTCGACCAGTATTGGGTGGGGGGATGGCGCGAATCAGCAATATAGAAATTTGTATATTGTGCCTTTACATAGTAGGCTCATGAGGGATTCTATTTGGAATAACAGTATAACATTATGTAGATGAGCTTGGGATGTCTTTTAAGAACATTCTGTTGGTTTAATTAGTTCAAACTTGTATAAAAACATCACACCTTTACTGAATTGAAATATACTGCCTTGCTTGAAGCTGCCCTTGGTTATGTTGCTAAATTTTGTAATAATGCATCCAAAAAGATGTATTAATCAAAATGTTGATGATGGTATATTGAAGGCATCATTTTATGCTGCATACTTGGGATTAAGTTAAACTGGATGAGGTATGGGAATATTTTCTTAAAATATTATTTGAGAGCATCATTTTGACATTGAGAAAAATACTGTCCCTAGATCAGTATATTATTACCTTAGGTGGCTTAACTTACTGTTGGTTCATTTGATTCAGGAGGTTATGCTGGAGTTTAGGGCTGGTAAAATGATTATGGAAGGGACAAGAGTCATGCCTGATACTCGCAAGGGACTTGTTCGTGTAGCTAAGGTAAGCTGAAGCTTGCAAATTTGTGATTTCATAGGTCTGTCTGGACGTCTCTTGCTACTTTTTAAGTCATGCCCTGTAGACGATCAAATGTAGAGCTTTGGAGGGGTTTTGTTGGCTTGTATGTGGGGAAATTTTCTATTTGATCCCAAATTGCAATTCTATTTATGGCCTCCTAAGGTGGAGGAATTGTTCCTTTCCTTTGATATGTTTTTTCATTCCAGCCATTCTTTGTGTTTATATTATTTTTTGTTGTTCTTGAACAGGGAGATGAAGGTCTCTTACATTTCCAATGGCTTGATCGAACAAGTAATATGGCAGAATTAGTATCCTTTATTTAACATGATGTTAGCATCTCCTGCATATGGGCTGATGTAGGGGACATTATGTATATGATGCCGTGTTTTCCTAACATCCACCCTAAATTGCTTTGATTTAATTGTATGGAAGCGGGTTTCCTGTCAACTTGTTTCCTTCACAGGGTTTTACAGGACCAAATCATATTTCCTGATGAAGCTGTTTTTGAAAAGGTAGTTTAATGTTTTTTTTATGACATCTTTAAAATCTTCTCTGATTTAAGTTTTGTGCATGGCTGTTACTTCAATATTTCTTATTTTATGCACTTGATTCTTTGCAGGTTCAACAAGCTTCTGGGCGCGTGTACATCTTAAAGTTTAAGGAGGATGACCGCAAATTCTTCTTTTGGATGCAGGTATAATGAAATCCTCAGTGCATGAATTGTCTATATGTTTTCATATAAAAACAAATGATACTTATTTCATATCTTTGTTTGGTTATATCCAGGAACCAAAAGCTGATGGCGATTCCCAGATATGTAACTCTGTTAACTACTTTATTAATCATCCAATAGGTATGCCTGCCTCAATTAATATTTGGGTCACAATAGTTGCACGGATGTCTTAAGCCACGTAATTTATCCGTGTTTCTATATGTACAGAGGAAGCGGACGAAGCTGAGATTTCAACAGCTTTGCAAATGTCAGAAGCCTCAGATGGTGCTATTGGAATTGAAGTTTCTTCCAGGTAAATGCAGCGAATTAGTTCATACGTACAACCACTATTTTTGTTGTTTTCTTTTTGTACACAAAAGGAAGTTATAATTTTATGTTAGCAGATCGCTTGAATGATACCTTGTTTAGTTGTTCTTCAGCGTTTTGGAAATTGATTGCCAATAAAATCTATCATTCTGGTTTCTCTATGTATCATTTGATAAGCTATCTTGTCATGCAGACACATTTTCTTTAGAAACATAATGAGGAAGATTCATTCATTGAAGTGATTTGCAGTATAAAGTTGATCATACGCATTTATATTTCAAAGCCAATGAAGCTTGTGAAGAATGGTATCTTGACAAAATTGAATTCAATTTATATTGAGAGAAAAACATCACCTTTAAAATGTTAGAAAACATGTTTTGCATGTAAGATTCTACCCTACTTTTTGTAACATCTGTTTCTTGGTATTGCCAAATGTGCATGTGGAAGTTTTTAAAAATAATCTAATTGTAACACATGTTTTCATTCAACTGTTAAATGTACGTGTAAGCAATCGATGTTATGTTCTGATAATGAGCATCTAGACTTCTTAGAATTGTTTATGTAGACATTGTTTGAAAACATGCGAGTTTAGATGCTGTCAAATGATCAAGTCAATAAGGCTTTTACATGCCAAAATTGTAACTTGTGGACAAGGCAAGCCTTAATAATGATTGCAATGGAGTTTCAATGGGAGCCAGTAGAGCCAAATATTGAAAAAACAGCATGTGAATTACTAACACAGATGAACATGGGGGTTGAGCTTGTCTGGAAATGTCGGAAGAATCTTTTATTATGAGGATTTAGAGTCATAGAAGCAATTCTAAGACACACAGATTAGGTGTATCTGAATTGAGGAGTTAAGGCATTTTTTAGAAACTTTTTGTAAGTTTTTTTTTTTTTTGTATTTATTGAAGCCACAGAAGAGGAGAGGGGAGGTTGAGCAAGCAAAACATGTTCATCTGCAACTAATTGACTGTTATGTTAGTAGGAGGGTCACTTCCATTAGTAAAAGACCCTTGCCAGTTGGTTTCTTAGGCTTCAGTGGTGACAATTGACTATAATGAATATTGAATAAAATCTGCAGAATGATAAATAGATTCCAAATTATTAGGGCCCATGGTACGGTGTAGTGATTTGGGATACAGCTCCTAATCAGAATGGTTAATGACAGATTAGGTTGTGATGATTGATTGTAGTACAAAATAAAGTTCTTGGAGTTTATCATGAATCCGAATCAGATGATAATAAATTAAGGTCACATAATAATAAAATAGAGCCATAAAAATGATGCAAATAGAGTCATGCAATTGCAACAGGAGTTATATAATGAAGTTTTGTAGATAGAACATGGGTTTTAAGTTCACAATAGATAAATAGGATTTTGAATCGTACTAAAAAAGTAGATCAATGGTAATAATAAGAACAAAATCAATTCTAACCCTTTGGCATTCTCATCAATAACATTAATGATGTTGAGATTGCATGATGGTGATTCTAGTTATGAGATCACAAGAGAGAGAATGCAGAGAGGAAAACCAAGTCAAGGAATCTAGCTTCCTCTAAAGTCGCTTTGGAGACGAGGCTGAAGATCACATACTCTACAAAAAAAAGCAACAAAAAATAACATGATACAAACACTTAGGCCTGGCTTGGGTCCTTAAGGAACAGCTCTAAGCCTCTAACTCATTGAAATTGATACCGAATGAAATTGGAGGTAAGTCTTATACAGTTTCTGATCTGGCTATGCTGGTTTGTTATTGGTATGATGGTTTGGAGGGCTGATTCACATTCCAGTTTGTGGTGCAATTTGCTTTTTTTTTGGGACACAAGTTAAAGAGCTGATATTAAGTTAAAAATGGGTAATTACAGAACGAAAGCCTGCAAATTACAAGGTAGGGGTCTATACAAAGCAGTGTTACAATCAAAATGAGATAATAGCCACCTCAACAAAAATATGCTTTCACAAAATACTTAGAACACAGAAGTTCTTGCAGTTTGTTATCAACTGTACCAGCATAAACTACTAGCAAATGGAAATTTGCAATGAGCAATATGATGGAACATTTTGTGCAGCTCATCAAGCAAAAACTATAGAAAGTAAAGCAATATTAATATTGTCAATCTAAACCTAACCCTGATAGTGTCTGAGTGTTAAAAGTGCCATGAAAATTCAATAACATAATTATTTTTTGTAAAAACCACCTTATAGTTTTTGTGGTGTCATCTGAGCAACTGCTTGTCATGTCTTCGTCCATGCCCCATTTCAGGCGGTAAAACCCTGCCCATCTTTTTCAGCCAGGTAAACAATATCAACAGTTTTTAGGAGAATCATTCCCAAGGAGTTGGGCAGGGTTGCATGCTCCTCCATAGTATCCTTCACTCAGTTTGGGCTTGGCTGGCAAGGTTGAGGATGGAAGATGGGAATGTTAGCTTGCTCTGCCTGAATCATGCCCATTACTGAGCTCTCGAGTTGTGTGACCTGGCATTTGCGAGGCTGGAAGATCATTCCATGTTCCTGCATCAGGCGCCATAGCATGCTTTTTGGCCTCCTTGCCCATGAGCATTTCTTCGACTGCCTTCATGCCATTGTCTAGCTGGTCGAGATGCTGCAATTGCTTCTCCTGGCAGACAAGCAACTATTAAAAACACCTTTCCAAGACTGGATTAGTGAAACCCTTCTCCGTGATTTGTTGGGTTAGACCTTGGATGCTGCGTTTGATAGCCTGGTTTGAAATTATGTGCAAGGTCTCCCATAGGGTAGCATCCAACCTAGGGTGTGAGGTGCCACTTCCGCTTTGAAAGTTAGGCAAATTTCCCATGGTCATGTGAGCAATGGGTAGTACGCCTATACTTCAGTCCACATGAGTGTTGGAAGCACAATTCACTGAGCTGGCTTACAAACTTTTACAACTGTACATTACCTTTCATAGACCATAAAAGCAACATAGTGATCTAGCAATGCATAAAGAATCATTCACATGAGCATGAAACAAGAGCATAACATAGTATGTGAGTAGGAAACCCTCAAGGGGAAGAAAACCCACTATGGCCTTTGCAATTGGACTACAGTCCTATAAATATTTGCACAAGATCAAATTTTGTTGAGCATCAACTCAACTTGGAGCACCAACCCCAAACTATCAATCTCCCACTTGACTAAGCTTTAGCAAGCACCCACTTGCAAGGAAACCAACTCCTTAAGTGGCTCAGCACCAACTCAGCCACTTCTGAATTTTGATTACTTTCTGAACTTCTTGTTGCTCAATCAACAAATGATGACAAATGATCCCTATGCTTCTGCTCTTTTGTTCTTCAATCTCAAGGCTCACTCTCCTTTGCATGTCTAATCCTCATCAAATCTGATTAGGTCATTTATGCTTGATCTTCATATGTAGACAACCTGCAAACTTCTCATGTATGCTTCTATACTCTCCTCTAAGGGTTTTCAACTCATTTCAAGACCTACTTTTGCTCAACCATGCATCATCCTTTTCGCTCATTGCATGCATACTTCTTTACTTATCTAGCCCTCTTCAAGATTGAATAGGTCATATGACTTTGATCTTCTATTGCAAAACCCCTGTATGATCTTCATGAAATGCTTCTCTGATCTCCCCTGAGGGTTTACAACATGTTACCCAACCTCCTTAGCCTCATTGATTTATCAATCCATTCGCTTGCACCTTGCTCCTACAAATAAGCCTAAAATGCCTTGTATATATATTATACTCATGGTTACACACCACTTAGTCAGCCATACACCTTCAACCTCTTAGGTCGGCCATAGAACAGGTCTTAGAACACTTTATGAACACGGTTCAAACGAACTTTGGACCCCTTTTGGTCTGCAACAACTCCATTAGGCCTCATTTCTCTTTTAGGCCACATGGAGACCTAATTGCATTAGGTTTGTCCTCTTAATGCCAAATATTGATCTTCTTGGGCCTAGATGGCTTTCTCCAACAATTGAAAACGATTCAATTACTTAGTCAATGACCTCTACTGACCTTCTCCATGCTTGTTTAGATCTCCATCCTTCGTTCATACCTTGAAACCTTCTTTAGGACAAACTGCCCTATTAGGCCTGTGTACAGTCAAAAAACTGTCTTGCAAGAATGAAGCTCAAACACACTTAAGCAACTTACTCATGACAAATGAAACATGTAGGCATATACTACATGACCTCAAGATCATTCCCAAATGCTTGAAACACTTTCACTCAAGAGATTAAGGCTCAAGAACATATTTGCAACTTACTCAGAACTGCCAATTTACCTCAAGAACCCGTCATGGCAACTTAGACCTCCAACATCCGTGTAGACACTTGTCATGACTCCTGATTGATGTAAATGATCCTATGAGATCTCTAGATCATTCTCAGATAGAAAGATCATATGGTCTAATGGCAAATATTAAATATTGGTCTTGCAGACCAATTTCTTGACCCTATATCACACAGTGTTATCTGAACCAGACATGTCATTTTGTGAACAACTTTTCACCATATTCACTGACCTCCAAAACTTCTTCCAAGCATGAACATGACTTACAAGTCATAAATAAACTCTTCATGCACTTTGTTGCACCAATCTGACATGCTTAGACCCTCAAATCCATCTTTTCTTTGCCTGGGTTTTTCACAGATCACACCATTAGCTCTGTCTACGATTGGCTAACTTGGATGACCAATTTAGCAGACTTGAAGGGTGGAACCTATACAGAAACCATCATGGGCATGTAGAATAAATTTCTAGCTACTTCTACCATCCATTTGGTTTTCTTGACCAACGCAACTTTTGAGAGCTACAACTTCTTGACAAATAAGCCACTATCTGTGCATTTTCTCTCTCATCTAACTAACCACCACCACCTGGAGGTACCTAAGAGAGTTGACTACATGCTCCAATGGCTTCTAGGCATTTGAGACCATTTGTGGGCTGTTTTGAACAAGATCTTTCACATCGGGTCCTTATTAGGGTTTTAGGGAGGTTTAACACAGGTTTTGGTGTTAACGATTGTTCATAAAGGACTGCCCTTGAAATTCAAAACCAATGCCTGGAGATCTTAGCTAGGATCCTTCCCCATCTCTCCTTAACAATTCAAGTTCCCATGCAGAGGTTACACGTGCCAACAACACTTGAAAGTCCTCGGCTTTGCATACCTTCATTTTGTGCACTCGAGAGACCTCAAAACCACTTTCCATGCCTTTCCCTGCAAACCATAACCTCATACTTCATGATCACTCTTGAAACAACTCGACTTACTCTATCCATGCTCACATATGCATATTTGCCTTAAAATATGATCGTCATGCTTCATTAGGCTAGGCAGGGTCGAGGAGTGGTCTAGGTTCAGACTTGGTCTGAAGGTCCTACCCCTGTAGGCTCACCTTGAGACTCTGATGGATGTTGTTACACTTTAAATGCTCAAACAATGCCATACAGTCTTCACATGCCTTTGATCTTTCATTTCACTATGTTTCCTTCACATGGCTCACCCTAAAACTCTTCATGTCATGACTATGCCATACTATGCACATACATTCCTCTTCACATACCTCTTTATATCATGACATCATTGACTTGTACAGACCTCTTGATACACTATGCTTCCTATGTAGACATTAGTTGTCTTCAAACACTCTTCCATGATCTGTACCTTGACATATCACATACTGCCATTTGTCCTTAGTTACCTTTGACATCAACCATCACAAGATGCTTTTTGATATCACACATAGTCAATCTTGACATGATACACCTTTGACATCAACCTTCCATCACAAGGTGCTTCTTGATATCACATAGTCAATCTTGACATGATACATCTTTGACATCAATGATCTGTACTTTCATGCAACCATAATACATTAGTTGCTTTCAAATTCTCTCATGACAACATCAACCTTGATCACTAATCACCTTTGACAACATGCTGCCAACTGAGAACACACTCTCAATAAGCTACTCATATCCACAATACTTACTCATTGATCAACACTCTCTTTATGCCACTACCATGCTGAAACACTTGACCAAACAAACCTTTGATATTAATGACCATTATGTGTTTACATGATGCACCTTTTTGACATCAATGACAACAACATGCCAACAAACTCCCCCTTTGTCATTGATGGCAACCACGTTCAGAAACTTTTCTCAACTGGCAACTTCTCCCTCATTTTGAACTTTCTCCCCCTTTGACATTAATGACAAAGAGATATCTGCAACTTTCTCCCCATGATGTAACTTCTTGGATCACACCTCTTGCAACAAACATGATCTCAACATTTCTTGAGTCTATGAAGCATTTTGAACTTTCTCTCAGAACTAGCTCTTTTTAAACTAGGCTCTTTCTCCCTTTCTGAGCTCTCTCCCCCTTTTGGTAACAGGATCGTAGAGTCTATGAAGCATCATACAAACATGCTCCTTCTATCTTCATGCATACCTTAATCACTTTGTCTCTGATATAAACCTTTGATCCCTCACTAGGCCATCACATCTATTCTTATCTGACATAGATCTTCAAATGGACTCAGATACACAAGACCACTCACTTTCCTTTATGCACCTTGATGCCACAGAGATGGATAATATCTATCTTTATTTCTCTGCTCCAGCTTCACAAACATCCATCATGCTCTTAGTCTTGGCCACATTCTTCAACTTGTCTTTATGTTTCTGTATACCTTCTCTGACATAGACCATTACTCATCTGCTTTTGAAGCTAATGGATCATCTGATTAGCTTCCCCTTTGGCTTCACAACTTGTGCTCATCATATGAGTCATCAAGACTCACAAACCATTCTCAACATGTATACAAGAACCTTGTCATTGGATCACACGAGTAGCATTGCCCATATCACAAGTATGCTTTTTCACTTATTCTACCTATGATAGATCTGTAGGTGCACTTTTAGACTTCTCACTTCTTTTTCTTGTATTATGCCCTCCTTGGACCTATTTGATCAATAGTGACATTGTAGACAATGTATCCTCATGCTTCACATTCCTTGAGTCATGCAAATTGACTTGATCAATTCACTTTGATCTCCAACATGCTGTGTACAGTCTACTGAAGTACAATTAGATTTTTGCTTACCTCTTACTTTGCCTATATGCCTGTCAAGACTTCACAAACCTTCTTGGGCGTCATCACCTATTTTTGGAGCTAATGAACTGTTTTGACATTCATCACGCTTCCAGCTTTGTCAAAAACATCCAACTTGTCTTTATGACCATATTGGTTTTGCAGACCAATCCATATTCCATATGTCTCTAGACACAATCCTATGCTCAGACTTGCTTTCCATACCATGAACTGATCTCCAGAATCAATGCTCATACTAACCAAAACTCCTTTCACCTTGTCATACACATACAAGCTACAAAGAAAACAACTCATACCTTGCAACATAGACAACCTGGAATCCTATCTCCAGAATCAATGCTCATACTAACCAAAACTCCTTTCACTTTGTCATACACATACAAGCTACAAAGAAAACAACTCATACCTTGCAACATAGACAACCTGGAATCCTCTCAAGATGAATCCTTCTTTGACTGCAACCTCATGCTTCTACTGATAGAAGAGTGTCTCCATGAAGCCTAATGAGTCTCCCCTTTCCATAGGGATCTCAAAACACCATGAACTTAGGAGATTCCCAGATCTCCAAATCACTCTTCTTAGCCATCTTGCAATTATGAGACCGATAGTCCCTTCTTAGAATCCACGTAGGCTTGACTGAAGCACTTGACTCATCCACCTTGTTATCCTTCTTCTCTTTGACTGCCTTGTCAATATATGCAGATAACAAGTGTTCTTGACATTCCTTCACTTTTGATCCTTGCTTTACCTTAGCAAATAATCCATCTTGACCTTTGGGCTCAATATAATTAGTTCTGACTTTGTTTGGCTTCCATACCAATGTTTGACCCTTCTCATGCACTCTAGGAGCTCCATATACCTTGTTAAGTCTTGAGGTCCTAACTCTATTAAGACAAAATCTTGCAATGTGTCCCATATTATGACCACTGTAGCAAACAACATTACCTCACTTACCTCTTGACTGATCACTCCTCCCATGGTCCCATGATAACTCATCCCTTGAGACCGTTCTACAATCACTTGCTCTATGACCAAAGATATGACAAGCAAAACAATAACCATTGAAAGAATTGGAATACCTCATTGCATTGGGCTGCCTGATTGGTTTCTTCATGTTGACTTTCATGTTGGTACTCTTGACTTGTACTGACTTCTCAAGCTCTTTCTCAAACTCGCTCATCTTGTCTATGAGCTGCTCATGTTCAACCTTCAAGGAAACTAGCTTTGTCTTCAACTGATCACACTCAATTTATTTTGATCTAAACTTTGTATTGACACCTAACTGATTCCTGAGATCCTTGATGGTTTTTTCATCCTTTTTGCCTTCTTTGACCTTGTCACTCTTCAAGGTACATGTCTGTTCCTTAAGATCCTTGACCTTAGATCTCAACTCATGCTTCTTCTTTTGATGCTTTAAATCATCTAGGGCACTTATGAGCTCAACTTCAAGGTCTACTTCAGCTTCTCCTTCTTAGGATCACCTTCAAGCTCTTACCCCTGCTTCAAAGGACTAGGGTCTGATACCAATTATTGGAAGCACAATTCACTAAGAGGGACGGGGTGAATCAGTGACCTTACAAACTTTTACAACTGTACATTACCTTTCATAGACCATCAAAGCAACATAGTGATCTAACAATGCATAAAGAATCGTTCACATGAGCATGAAACAAGAGCATAACATAATATGTGAGTGAGAAACCTTCAAGGGGAAGAAAACTCACTATGACCTTTGCAATTGGACTACAGTGCTATAAATATTTGCACAAGATCAAATTCTGTTGAGCATCAACTCAACTCGGAGCACCAACCCCAAACTGTCAAGCATCCACTTGACTAGGCTTTAGCAAGCACCCACTTGCAAGGAAGCACCAACTCCCTAAGTGGCTCAGCACCAACTCAACGACTTTTGAATTTTGATTACCTTATGAACTTCTTGTCGCTTAATCAACAAATGATGACAAATGATGACTACACCTCCGCTCTTCTGCTCTTCAATCTCAAGGCTCACTCTCCTTCGCTTGTCTAATCCTCATAAAATCAAATTAGGCCATGTATGTTTGATCTTCATATGTTAACCTGCAAACTTCTCATGTATGCTTCTATACTCTCCTCTAAGGGTTTTCAACTCATTTTAAGATCTCCTTCTGGTCAACAATGCATCATCCTTTTCACGCATTGCATGCATACTTCTTTACTTATCTAGCCCTCTTCAAGATTGAATAGGTCATATGACTTTGATCTTCTATTGCAGAATACCTTTATGATCTTCATGAAATGCTTCTCTGATCTCTCTTGAGGGTTTACAACATGTTACCCAACCTCCTTAGCCTCATTGATTTATCAATCCATTCGCTTGCACCTTGCTCCTACAAATAAGCCTAAAATGCCTTGTATATATACTATACTCATGGTTACACACCACTTAGTCGGCCATACACCTTCAACCTCTTAGGTAGGCCATAGGACAGGTCTTAGAACACTTTATGAACACGGTTCAAACGAACTTTGGACCCCTTTTGGTCTGTAACAATTCCATTAGGCCTCATTTCTCTTTTAGGCCACATGGAGACCTAATTGCATTAGGTTTGTCCTCTTAACACCAAATATTGATCTTCTTGGGCCTAGATGGCTTTCTCCAACAACTGAAAACCATTCAATTACTTAGTCAATGACCTCTACTGACTTTCTCCATGCTTGTTTAGATCTCCATCCTTCGTTCATACCTTGAAACCTTCTTTAGGACAAACTGCCCTATTAGGTCTATGTACAGTCAAAAAACTGTCTTGCAAGAATGAAGCTCAAACAACTTAAGCAACTTACTCATGACAAATGAAACATGTAGGCATATACTACATGACCTGAAGATCATCCCCAAATGCTTGAAACACTTTCACTCAGGGGATAAAGGCTCAAGAACATATCTGCAACTTACTCAGAACTGCCAATTTACCTCAAGGACCAATCATGGTGACTTAGACGTCCAACATCTGTGTAGACACTTGTCACGACTCCTGATGCATGTAAATGATCCTATGAGATCTCTAGATCATTCTTAGATAGAAAGATCATATGGTCTAATGACAAATATTGGTCTTGTAGACCAATTTCTTGACCCTATATCACAGTGTTATCTAAACCAGACAGATCATTTTGTGAACAACTTTTCACCATATTCATTGACCTCCAAAACTTCTTCCATTCATGAACATGACTTACAAGACATAAATAAACTCTGCATGCACTTTGTTGCACCAATCTGACATGCTTAGACCCTCAAATCCATCTTTTCAACCTGGCCTAGGTTTTTCATTGTTCACACCATTAGGTCTGTCTGTGACTGGCTAACTTGGATGACCAATTTAGCATACTTGAAGGGTGGAACCTATCCATAAACCATCATGGGCATGTAGTATGAGTTTCTATCTACTTTTACCATCTATTTGGTTTTCTTGACCAATGCAACTTTTGAGAGCTACAACTTCTTGACAAATAACCCTGTATCTATGTATTTTCTCTCTCATCTAACTAACCACCACCACTTGGAGGTACTTGAGAGAGTTGAGTACATGCTCCAATGGCTTGTCTAGGCATTTGAGACTATTTATGGGCTGTTTTGAACAAGATCTTTCACATCGGGTACTTATTAGGGTTTTAAGGAGGTTTAACACAGGTTTTGGTTTTAATGATTGTTCATAAAGGACTGCCCCTAAAATCCAAAACAACCCTTCCCCATTTCTCCTTAACAGTTCAGGTTCCCATGCAGAGGTTACACGTGCCAATGAACACTTGAAAGTCCTCGGGTTTGCATACCTTCATTCTGTGCACTCGATAGACCTCAAAACCACTTTCCATGCCTTTTCCTACAAACCATAACCTCATACTTCATGATCACTCCTGAAACAACTTGACTTACCTCTATCCATGCTCACATATGCATATTTGCCTTAAAATCTGATCTTTATGCTTCATTAGGCCAGGTAGGGTCTAGGTGCAGACTTGGTCTCAAGGTCCTACCCCTGTAAGCTCACCCTGAGACTCTGATGGATGCTTCTATACCTTACATGCTCAAACAATGCCATACAATCTTCACATGCCTTTGATCATTCATTTCACTATGCTTCCTTCACATGGCTCACCTTGAAACTCTTCATGTCATGACTATGCCATACTATGCACATACATTCCTCTGCACATACCTCTTTATATCATGACATCACTGACGTACAAACCTCTTCATACACTATGCTTCCTATGCAGACATTAGTTGTCTTCAAACACTCTTCCATGATCTGTACCTTGACATATCATATACTGCGATCTGTTCTTAGTTACCTTTGATATCAACCATCACAAGATGCTTTTTGATATCACATAGTCAATCTTGACACGATACATCTTTGACATCAACCTTCCATCACAAGGTGCTTCTTGATATCACACAGTCAATCTTGACATGATACATCTTTGACATCAACCTTGACATCAATGATCTGTACTTTCATGCAACCATAATACATTAGTTGCCTTCAAATTTTCTCATGACAACATCAACCTTGATCACTAATCACCTTTGACAACATCATGCTGCCAATTGAGAACACAATTTCAATAGGCTACTCATATCCACAATACTCACTCACTGATCAACACTCTCTTTATGCCACTGAAATGCTCAAGCACTTGACCAAACAGATCTTTGACATTAATGACCATAATGCCTTTACATGATGCACCCTTTTGACATCAATGACAACAACATGCCAACAATGAGTAGATGCCAGAGAGAGATGGTCGGGCTTGAATTGGGATGCGGAGGAACTATTCGAGATATAAAAAACAGAGTGTGGCACAAAGATTCTACTTTGAGTTGGCAGAGAGGAGCTGTGCGTTCGGGGTAGTATGCTTCCAAACTCAGCCATTGACTAGATGCACGTATGGGGTTTGGGGAGCATGGGGGAAATTGGGTTTCTACCACTACCGTTGTGTGGGGATTGAACCAGTTGTGGTCTAATTTCACATCCACATTTGCGATAGTGGAGATTGATTTTAGCAAGCTCCATCAGCCGTAGGATTCTCGTTTGAGCCATGAATGCTTGATTTGAATTTGATGACACTCAAGCATACACAAGGGGAGTAAATCTTTAAATCTTTCCACAAAGATTGCACACTTGTGTGTGGTGTTGCCAATCAATATTGAAAGAAATGAAAACTCTTTTATGCTATCATTGGAAATAAATATTTACATGAAGCAGTGGTTGGTGGCTCCTTTGTTTGCAAAGGCACAACATAGATGGGCATGATATTAGTTTCATTTGCTTTTGCTTTGGTGTGAGGGTTTGCAAGATACGAAAGCTTGTCATCCTCTCTATTGTCCGTTTTGTGCTAAAGGTCTTCATTAATACAAAAATCTTCCTCGCAAAAGTAAGAATATTTGATCCCCATTTTCCGGTGATCAACTTCTTTAATGCAACATAGTGTTCTTCATAGAAGAAAACTGATGAATATCGATACCTTTAGCTATATTGCACAAGATTGAATGGAGGAGATACACATGCATATGAGATCCAAGGATTTTATTGCTTCCATAGTTTACCTTCCTTCGGTGTGGAGTGACAAGTCCTACTAAATGGGCTTGTAAAACATGTTGAGAAACTCTTGTTTCTACGTGGGAAGAGGCAAGCTTGGTTTGATGAGAGAAAAAAAGCCTTAATAGCATGAGACAGGGATGTTGGGAGGAATGGCACATGCATTGTATTAATTTGATATTAAGGTTTTCAATGCCCGAAGTAATAATATCGTGCTGGGGGGGGGGTTAAAATTGTTGTATGTTGGGGGATAAAGGTAATGATGGTGGGGGAAGATCATGAGAGAATATAGGTATAATGGTCATGAGAGTAAAATAAAAAGACGTTGAGGGGAGAAAGCCACGATGCTAATAATGTGCGGGGCTTGCTTTAGCCATGATAATAATGCATAGCCTTCTATATTGTGCCAATAATGCTAATAATTGAGGTGGGGTGTTGAATAAGGTGAAACATACTAGGGTTGTGCATGAATTAAGGATGATAGAAGGAAATGTGTGCTACACAAGGAAAGTGGCCTAGGATGTTTTGAGCATGGAGATTGATGACATATCAACTTACATATGTGGGATGACGAGATTCATAGAATGAAGCCATGGTTATTATGACCTAGTGGACTTTAGCTTGGTGCTACACATTAGGAATAGGTATTGTGTGTCTACTCATCATACATGCTACTAGGTTTGGCCATTTGCTTTGGGTTAACTTGTTTGGTTGGGTGCTTGGTCACCACCAATGAAGGTAGTCAAACCTTCACGCTTGTGTTTGGGGATTGCTAGATTTGCCAGAGTATTCGTGAGTCAGTTCTTGTGTCGTTTGTTTTGTGTGAAATGAATGTCCTCGAAGAATGGAAGCATACTAATAATGTGTCTCAGGTTGTTCCATTTTCTTGTGATAGTTAATTTTGGTTATAGATGATGGTCCTCTTTATATTTGTCCGTTGTAGTTTGCATGCAATATTTATGGCTATTTAGGAGTCTCCTACCTGTCGATGAGAGATTTTTATGTCCACACTATCTGAATTCCTTGGCACATGGCATGAAACTTTGTGTAATTGTTGGTTTGAGTGCCTATTTCTAGAAGGTAGCAAGTGATGATGTTCCCTTGTGGGCTCCAAATAATTCCTTCAAACATGGCTAGTCTGGGTTCCCCATAACAGCCCCATCAAAGTTGAGTTTGTGAAAGCTTAGTTCAAGGGTTATCTAGGCTCCAATACTCACAACCCCAATTGATGCAGACGAGAATGAGGGGGTCAAGTGAATGGCTGCCTTACTCCCCAGCGTGTGTTACACTACTCACTCTCAAGGACACATACATAGACACAAGACTCAGAAATGGAAAACAAAATGCTTTCTTTATTGACGTTCAACAAGAGTACAATGCTTAGTTTCAGACAAAAAGAAGAGTACAATGCTCATAGACTGGTTATCAATGCACCATAATATTATCACCAACCCCTCAGATCCTCACCAAACATATCATCCAGATCCTCACCAACCTCTCTCGATGCCTCTGCTTTCCCTGCCGCTATCGCTTCTTTTGCTTCCCTCCCAATTTGTGGCCTCCTCGATAAACATGGGCTCCTGTTGCACATCCATAGATTCAACAATCTAGTCTGTATGGATAATATCATCCAAATCTATTGTCTCATGACTATCTTGCCTTTTCACTTGTCTCACATGAAGACAGATTGTACCATACAAAAACAAGGTCATTGAGGCGGCGTGTTGTCAGCGTGTTGTGCTTATTTTTGTGAATAGCCTTAAACATGCTCTAATTTTGTTCACACTTAGAAGCATTACATGGCTGGAACAAAATGTGGATGGCTAACTTCTAAAGATTTGGTGTTTTTGCACTATAATCTTCCCATTATAAATATGCAAATAGGACATTTATATCTTTGTAATTCAACTAGGCATGCATTTATAAAGAAGTAATGAGGCTACAATCAAATGACTCATTTTGAATTATGTTTTTACTTGGTTGATGGGTCGTTCTCCTTTAAATGCATAGAGGTGAAGAAAAGAGCCTCCCCTCTATAGTCTTGTAAATTTGTAACTCATCGACAAATATATCTCTAGTGGCTTCGTTTGGGATCATCCTCTCTATGCATGTGTTTAGGCCATTTATGGCATCCTCACTAGCTCTAAATGGATCGACGAAGAAAAACTTGGGATTCAAATAGTAGGCCGTTGCATTTATATGTCGAGTGGAGTTGCTTGTTCCATCTCCGATCAATTAGGCCCCAAAAAAGCTTATATTATTATTTTATTTTGCCCATAATATTTTGCTATGGCCTCTTTGGCCATGTCCATGGCTTCATACAGATACCCCAATAGATTTTTTTTCAATCCACCAATCATATAACTCTAACTAGAGGTTTTGACACTTAAAACAAAATAACGTACATTATTAAAATAAAAATAAATTTGAGTGAAAAAATAAAAATAAAAATAAAAATAAACGATAAATAAAAAATATTTAAGTCTAAAGTTACTTTGATGACCTCATATGTGGTCTTTGCAATCAAATAATCAATAATGGTCTTCATGACCTTTTCCCCTTCGGCTTTCTTGCTATAAGGAGACTCCAACCATCATGTGCTCACGAACATCTTTTTTAGAGATGTTAGTGAAGTTGCAGTGTTGTGCATTGTGATGAAGTTTTTGACAATTCGTGTGGCTCTCGGTCGTACAAGCTCCTTTTTGTTAGTGTGCTCTCTCATCAAGCTTAGTACCCAAGGGTAATTGCAGGGCTATTTTGTGATATTTCTCGCCTATTCAACCATATTTTTTACCCATGTCATCTTACCTATGTCCTCAAGTAGGAGATAATGCAATGCGCTAAGCAAGGGCTCCAAAAAAGTAAAAGGTGTCTAGCCTCAAGAAGTCTTCTTGCTGCTACTTATGCTATTGCATTGTTAGTCACAACGTGGATGATGTTCTCCACATCCACTTCCATAACCACCTCGTCCAACATATCACACAAAGTGTTTGCATTTTTCACTTGGTGGGAGGCATCAATTGACTTCAAGAACACAAAGTGCCCACTTGAAGCTACTATACAGTTAATCAAGGTGCAGTTCCTTCCATCCGTCCACCCATCAAATAAAATGCTACAACCCTTTTTGCGCCATATTCTTTTTTGTTCATCTCCAATATTTTTTTGTATTTTTTACGGTGCCCTTCAACAATGAGTTTCTCAAATCATTAGTAGGGGCCTTGAACCCCTTTCCAACAACGGTCAATGTGGTCACCAAATTCTCCCAGTTCGGGCTTTTCTCCACACTGAATGGAATTGTGTTGTAGTATTAGAAGTTTACCTAGCCACCCTTGCGTTATTCTGCAATTCCTGGTTCCAAGCTCCCTAACGGTATTTCAAAGAACCAAAAAACCATGTCTAGGTGAACCCAAATTGTCTCTAGTATATGAGCCTTGTTCCTGAACTATCTCTAGTAGATGAGCCCTGTCCCCAAACTACCCTTGGGCCAACAAAAGCGCTAGAGACTCCTAACTCATCAAAATGAACTCTCGTTGCCTCATTCATCATAGTTGCAAGTGCTTTAGCAGTCTTTTTTTGTTCTTTTCATAGGCAGCAAGGACAACAACCATCTCTCATTGAGCCTTAGGTGGAGCTTTGTTGTACAAACATACAACTTTACCTAGAATCCGTGCTATGTGGTATTTGGCGCCTGCACTCATCATCAACCCACAATAGTTGCATTTCACAGAGTTGTTCTTTGGGCTGTCATAACAATGTTTTCATGTAGGGTCATCAGGGTTCCTATGCCTACGAGAAGTAGATGCCATTTTGAAGTTGAAAACTTGAAAGTTGAAACCCTATAAAACAAACATAAAAAAAAATTAAAACCTTAGGTTTTAGCAATTGGAAGCCTAGAAGTAGTAGGAAGAAAATTGGAAAAAAATATAAATTTAACCCTAGATGCAACCAATCTTTTTACCTTTCAAATCTGCACTTCAAATTCAAACTGTTCAAATTTTACTGGTCTTTCTTGTATGCTTTCCTTTGGAAACTGTAGGAAAATGTGGGGTTTGGAGTTTTACAGACCAAAGTGTTTATAATAGGGACAACAAATATATTGAAGAATATCACAGGGTACAATAGTCTAGCTATTGGCAGATATAAAAATCGGTGATAACTTTTGGACAATTACTGTTTTTGCTTCCATCTCTCTTCTTACCATGTTGTGGATGTAATATGTATAGCATAGCTTTTTGGACAGTTTTTGGCCCTCTGTATCAAAACCGTAGGCACCCCTGGCATTTGCGACCAAAATGATGGATGCAAGCTATGATTCTCCATGTGATTATACGACAATGATAAAATTTATTGTAGAAAGTTGCAAAGAAAAAAATTGCAATAGAAAAATAGCAGAATGAAGTATTTTTTCACCCTAATTACGTGTTTTTTGGCGCGTAATCGCGGTTAGTTACTCGCTGAAAACTGCAAGTAATGGGCCTCGACATAGCCCGTGGTAAGTTCACTTGAAGACCCACTGCCAAAAGTAATCAATGTACCCGTGAAAAACAATTGGGTACCTGCGGGTTTTAATATAAAGCTTCATGCTATTCTCTTCCAACCTTCCCTTCACCTCTCTATGTACATCATGCATGCTCGTTGCGAAATCCTCCGCTTCAACACTTATTGTTCTCATATCCGCTATAATTTTCAACTCACATACTCTAGGGCTGCAACCATGGACAATCTGGAATGGACTTATTTATGTACTTCTATTCACTTAGTTGTATGCGAAGTCAGCTTGTGCCAATGTCATATTCCATTGTTTGGGTTTGTCTCCAACCAAACATCTCAACAAATTACCAAGACTTGAATTCACCACTTCCGTTTGCCCACACGTTTGAGGATGATAGGCTGAACTGAAATCTAGTCCCGTACCTAGTTTCCTCCTCAAAGTCCTCCAAAAATGCGAAACAAATCTAGTATCTCTATCAAATACAATGCTCTTTGGCAATTCAAGTAGTCTTATTACTTATTTGAAAAACAAATTTACAATATTTGTGGCATCGCTAGTCTTCTTACATACTATGAAGTGTGCCATCTTGGAAAATCTATCCATTACAACAACAATCTCTAAGTTCTTGGAAGCCCAAGAATGAAATCTATGCTCAACTCTTCCCATAGCCTCTCTAGAATCGGTGAAGGCTGATACAAACCTGAATTCTGACTTTTGCCCTTGACATGTTGGCAAATACTACATCCTTGCACGAACCTCTTGACATCCACACTCATCCTTGGCGAATAGTAACTCTCATTCAGTTGTGCCAATGTTTTATCAACACTGAATTGATCAGCTAGTCTTCCACTATGCTTCTTCTTCAACAAATTCCCCCTCATTGATCCTCGAGGTATGCATGATCGCCTTCTTTTGAACTATAATCCACCTTGTAATAAATGTTTCAGTCATGGAGATTTATCCATATTTGTTGGATTCATGCATGTTGCCCATGTATTTCGGAAATCTAAATCCTCTTCATATAACTCCTCCATTGAGTCAAACCTAATGACTTCTACAACCATCTCATTCACAATGAAAACTCTACTACTCAAAGCATCCACAAACTTGTTAGACTAACCACTACTATGCTTTCAAAAGAATGAGTAACCTTGAAGATATTTAACCCACTTCATGTGTTTCTGATTCAACTTGTCTTGGTTGTTTATGAACAACAATGCTTGACAATCCATGTACAACATGAACTTCTTGGGCAACAAATAATGCCTCCACTTCTTGAGAGATTGTATTATAGCGTAAAACTCTTGATCATAAACTGAATACTTCTTGGCTTCATTCAACTTCTCACTAAAGTACGCAATGGGCCTACCTTCTTGGCTCAATGTTATCTTTATAGATGTTCCACTTGTTAGGTGTGAAATCATTATTCACAGTCACTATTCATGGTGACATGGCATGCGGGTGATGTGGTTGATTGGTGATGTGGCATGGCCCATGGAGGGTCATTCAAGTGTGGTGATGGGAGTGAGGCGTAACACTCCACCAAGGTACATGGGTTTTGTCCTTGTTAGTCACATGGATTTTGTCTTGAGGCATAAAGGACAAAGGTTGGTAATGGGGCGAATTTCTAAGAGGCTGCATGATTTACATGTGTGTGGTGAATTTCAAAAGGTGATTGCAACACCTTTTGGACTTGTGTGAGCACATGGAAGAAGAAGACAAAAGACCATTGTTGTTAATTGACCTTACATGTGTGAGTGGGGCACCATAATTGGAAGCACATGGAGGTGGATGGATTTTATCTAAAATAGAGCAGCGACTTTGTTGACCTTTGTACATGAAGATATAAACATTTCACTATTGATCACTAGTGCTCACATGGAGTGTGGCGAATTTGTTGGGCCACATATGATGTTACTCCTTCCCTCTCTCTCTCTTCTTGTAATTGTTATCACTCTGGAGTGCACCGTGATTGAAGATGTGCAAAGCACTCCCTCACTCCAGCTGATACAATTGGAACTTCTCATAGTGTGGGTGACTCTTTGATGAGAAAAACCTCCAGAGAGGGCTGGTTCCTTTAGATGTTTCAATAAACTTGACTACTGTGATTTTTGGGTTGAAAAGGGAAAGGAAAACTGAAAGAAAATCCTAATTAAAGGGGGGTGATACACCTGAACTGTCCAAACCCTCTGAAGTTACTGAAATCAATGCACACATATAATCAAATGAAATCTATAATTCTGTCTTTAAGCATAAATATTTCAGATGAAGGGTTTAAAACCTCTTCAAATGACCTGCAAAAGGGTGAGAAAGGGAGAGATAGGTGAGGAAGGGCCCTGTAAAAGGAGATAAATCTCACTTATACGCTGATGCACAATCAAATCACACACTATCTTTTGTCAAAACTCAGATTCAGAACAATAACTTTTTTATTGATGAATGGTCCAGCTTACAATTTCTTCCTTCAAAACTTCAGGGATCCTCTAAATGACTTGTTTAAGCCAAATAAATAAGCTTTTCCAAAACCTGAAATAGCCTTAAGTGCAGTTCTAAAAGAGGAAAGGGTTAGTCTTGGTTAATTAACTCAAGACTTAACCACTTTTTACAATATAGAATATTCAATAAAATTCGTTCTTTTACAAAAATGCATGCCTTTTCAAACATTGGCATAGAAGTATGGACGATGGGCCCATTGAAAGTCAAACTTCACATTTTGCATGGAAAACTACACCAAATCTAGATAAGGAACTCCATTTGATTCGTTTGAAAGCTGAGTTGAAGGAAGAGATATTCCCGTTTGCATGAAAAATCAGGAAGATGTGTAACAAGCTTGTCCAGTCAACTCCAACTCAGGACCAGTCAACCTCTAATGAACTCCACTTGCATGAAAATTTACGCCACATCTTGAATGGAGAACTCCGCTGGAACTATCTGAAATGTTTGAAAGCCTTGGATTGCATGAAAATCAAGGAGAAGCGTGATTTTGGTCAAACAGTCAATTGAAGCTTTGACCAGTTCACTAAAAATAGCCTATTACTTGCATGAACAAAGAAAAGATGCATTTAGATTGAATTTCCTTAAAAATACCTGGTCTTATGCTCTCGATTTCTTTATCTTTGTGCATGCGTTTCTCTCGGTCTTATCTGCTTAAGGCTTTTGTCTTTATCTGCTCTTTGCCTTGTCTGGACAAATATTCATGATTTCCCTGTGTATTTTCCCTTTAGGTCTGTTTTTGCTGTGTATTTCAATATGAAGTTAGGTATTTATTCAGGCATTTTTTCAAAGTCAATTTTTGGCGGACAAATTGTCCGTGGGAATTGTCTAATACTTTCCTTTGTTGTTTTCCCATAGGAATTGCATTTCCTTTGACTTTTCTTGGGACTTATCTTGTGCTTATGTTCTTTCCCATTGGATGTCTTCCCTCATGTGCATTATTTCGGACTTTTCTTTTTCAAACGCTCTGAAGGAATTCCTTCGGACTTTTTGTTCGAGTCCTTTGTCATTTTCCTGCAGACAAAATGTACGCGGGAATTATTTCCCTTTCTTTGCTAGAGACCTTCCTTTGGATCTTCCTCTCGGACTTTCCCTCGGACAAAAGCTCTAAAGGAAATGTCCCTTGGCCTTCCGAAAATAGCCCTTTGGATTTTTCGTCTTGGTACACTTACCCTTCGGCTTTCCTGTTAAGTGACTCTCTCGAAGGGCACATACCCTTCGGGATTCTTGCAAACATCCTTTAAAATTTCGAAGTGAACCTTCCCCAAGGGCAGGTACCCTTCGAGTTTTTTGCAAATGACCTTTCTGAAGGTTACATACCCTTCGGGTTTTTTGTAAAGATCATTTTTTTGAAAATGCCCATTGGCAATTTTGAAGAAGGCCTTCGGGGTTTTGTCCAAGTGACCCTTCGGAAGAATGAATGGTACACTTGCCCTTGAAAAGGCTCTTCGGGATTCTACGAATGTACTTTCCCGAAGGGCACATACCCTCCGGGAAAAATGTAATGGACTGTTCCTTTGAAAAGAAGCCCCTCGATTTTTTTTGAACTTGTCCTTTCTGCTTTTCGGAAAACTTGGAAAGTCTTTTTGGCCTCTCAAAGTGACCCTCCGGATTTTATCCCTTGAATTTTCCAGAAGGGTACCTACCCTTCGGGATTTTGTAAATGGTCTCTGCTCGAAACTGCCCCTTCAAATTTCCGTGTTGTTTTCCCGAAGGGTACGTACCCTTTGGGATTTTTGAAATGATCCCTCTGGAAGGGCACATACCCTTCGGGTTTCTTGTAAGAGTCCTTTTCTTTGCCAAAGGACTACCCCTTTGTAATTCTTTCGGACTTATTGTAAAGTCCTTGAAATCTCCTTTTCCTCGGACTTTTTCCCTCGAACAAAAAGTCTGAGGAAATTGCTTCCACATTTAGCTCGAAAGAAATATGAGAGGACAACACTTGAGGAAGAAAACACTAGTGAAAGAGTCCACTTGGGAAAAAGTTCGAAAAAATATAAACTTCTATTCTGCTTCTAATTCCTTGTAAGTGAAATTACAGGGTTGTAGGTTAATGTTATAACTGTATGTGACGTTTTGAACGAGAAATGCTTTTTGAACTCGCTGTAGGTGTCCTACCCTTGAATGGATTATAGCTCGTCAAAGACCCCAAAGAAGGCTCAAAAACATATTTGATCTTCATTCTTCCATATGATTACTTGATCAGTCCATTTGCAAACATGAACCATATGAAAAAACCTCACTGTCACCCTAAACTTCATCTTCATGCTTGTATTCTCATAATCATAAACACTTGTCACTAAATCTTGATAAGGACTTTTCTTACTTGATTGTGTAACATTGCTGTAGCTCCTCATCATGACTGTAATGGATACTTGACTGTCTACATTTTCCTTTGTTTATGACTTTAGACTATAATTCACCAATTTGGGCAGCTGTATAAAGAATTTGACCGTTTTGGAGAAAGTTTCGAATAGTAGAGGTAGTAATTTGGCTTTGACAGGCCAAATTACTAACAATTTTGGTGACTCTCAGGGTTTGACCAGCCTGCTGGTCAAAGAACTCAGAAACTCTAGCTATATCAAACTTGGACACACTGAAAATTGGAAAAGTTGGAGATCAAAACACAATAGAGAAATTGACTCAACAACAACATGTGCACTTAGAGGAAATGACAACAACAAAACTGAAAGGAAAAAACAACTACTACTGAAAACATGTGTTGTGAAGCACTTAGAGGAAAGAAACTACGACTATGTACAAAGGAGGGACTCTCCTAATAGCAGTATTTAAGAAACATCCCATTCACAGGAATGGGAAGTTCTTCTCCACTCAATCTGGATAATTGAAAAGCATTGTTCTTCTTGCAATTGGTGATAATATAACGTCCACTCCAAAGGCTATCAAATTTGGAGTGCCTACCTGGGTTTGCACGTTCTTCATCCCATTTGAGAACCGTGTCTCCTTGCTGAAATATTTTTGATGAAGCTCTCTTGTCAAAAGTCTTCTTGACTTGCTGCTGATTTGACCACATGGTATGTATAGCATCATCTCTTATCTCTTCCAATTCTCTCAATTCATTGAGGCCAAATTACTAACAGTAATACCATATAAGCATGAGTTTCCCTTTGTATTTCCTATCCCTTTGTTGGATCATCTCTTTGGGGGGTCATCCTTATGTTTCCTCTTGAGGATCCATGCAAGCTTGGACTTGCATGTATGGAGGTTAGAGCCTGGACGTTGTGTCAGCTTGGCTCACTTGAATGCTTTGGTTGTAAGCATTGAGTGCTTTGTTTGTTAGCACTGGAAGGAGTTGCTGGAGGAGCTGTTGTAGAAGAGAAGAGTTTTGCTGATGTAATAGAAGTCTGAAAGTTGCCATTTGCCCCGTGGTTTTTTCCTTCTTGATTTTGCAGGGTTTCCACATACATCATGTGTAATGTGTTCCCTCTCATCTACTGTGTTTTGTAGCTTGTTTTATTTTGCATTATTTTCTTGCACAGTAGGATATATTTTTCGTAACACTACTATAATCACAATCAACTTGAAACACTTTGTTGAAATTCGGCAACACCAACAATGGCTATCTTGTTACTCTTTTCTGCAAAAACTGAAAACCATCATTTTCTGCAATAGTCCATTCAAACTTCATTTTCTCACCTCTCATTGTTTCCATTATGGATGCACATATACTGCCAAATTTCTAATAAATTTCCTATAAAAGCTTCTAGCCTCGAACATGGTTCTAGGTGATAGCCATTCAACTATTGCTCTTACCTTTTCTGGTTCCATTTTCAACCCTCCTCTTGAGATCACAAATGCCAAATAAATCAGTTCTTTTGTCACAAAACTACACTTCACCAAGTTGACCAACAACTTCTCCGCTTTCAATCTTTGCAATACCAACCCTAAATGCAACAAATGCTTTTCCTTTGAATGATTGAAAATCAAAATGTCATCAAGATAAACAATGAAAAACTTACACAAATAATATTTCAGCACTTAATTCATGAGTCTCCTAAATGTATTAGGTGCATTTGACAACCCGGATGGCATAACAAGCTACTCATACAACCCATTTTTTGTCTTGAATGATGGTTTTCCATTCATCACCCTCTCTAATTCTGATTTGATGATACCTACTTGTCAAATACATCTTTGTGAAGTACACTTTCTCCACTCAAACAATTTTTCAAGTCATCCATTCTTGGCAATGAAGTCTATACTTGATAGTGATCTTGTTTATTGCTCTAGAATCTATACAAATTCTTAAATCTCCACATTTCTTAGGTGTTAGCCTATATGTTGCCTTGTTTGGCAAACTCGATCCGGGCATTAGATCCATATGGTGATTAATGCTTCTCATAGGTGGCAACCCATCCGATAAGTCTATTGAAACTATGTCAATAACACTAGTAACAAATTCTAAACTTCAAAAGGAATGCCACTCGCCTCGTTTCTGATCACAACTTGTGTCGGTTTGGGGATGAAATCAAAACATGCCTTCTCCTTCTTTTCTTCCTTCAAGAATTGCTTACCACAAACCAACAAAACTATAGGACTGCTGTCCACTTCTTCTCTTTCGTTCAATGGGCTCAATGTGAACCTTCTACCATCCTTCACAAGCATGCAAGTGTTTGCTCTACCATCACGCACAACCTTTCTATCAAATTGCCAAGTCTTCCCAACAATACATGACATACATCCATGGGCATGATATCACACAACACTTCATTTTTGTATGACCCAATTTGAAAACTAACCATACATTGCACATTCACCAACACTTGATGACCCTTAAGCAACTAAAAAACATTGTATGGATTAGGATGCACCAATTGTTTCAGCCCAAGCTTTTCTACCATTTCTTTTGAAACTAAGTTATCTGTGCTACCACTATTAATAATGACCTTACAACACTTATGTCTCACTTTGCAAATAGTCTGGAATAAGTTCTTTCTTTGCACTGGTTCATCTTTTTCCTTGGTTGGTTTCAACATCTCTTCATCATAAGAGAGCTTCACGAGGTTCTGGTTCTTCCGTGCCACTTCGGGATGTAATACTTTCTTTATCCGGATGAGCAAGATGATTGCTTGCTTCATTCTTTTTTCAACTATTTTGAAATGCTTTTGGACATTCAATAGCTCTATGTCCAACTTCTCCACACTCAAAGCACTTACTCATGAATTCTCATCCTCTCTCTTCCAAAGTTACCTCTAACTCTAGAAGAAAACCCTCTTCCTCTTTAGGTCTAATTCTGATTTTGTGAAGTTCTTGCTTCACCTTCATGAGTATGCTGTACTCTTCCACCATTATGTTGTCCTCTTCTTTTTGAGAACCTTCCTTTACCTCTAGAGTTCATTTTCTACCTTCTAGACAACTTTTCTTCTGCCTTCAATGCACATTGAGAGGCTTCTTCCACCGATTTCATCCTAAACATTCCAAACTCAACTTGAATGGAAATATGAAGTCCATTTACATACCTTGATATCTTTTTTTAATTATCTTCCATATGTCTAGCTCTAATAGTTATTTTTTAGAACTCTATTTTATATTTTTTCTCACACAACTCCTTTTTACCTCAAGTTTTGCAATTTCTTGAACAAATTCAGCTGGTAATTGAAGGCAAGAACTTACCTTTCATCTTTGTGACCATCCTCTTCCAAGTTTTGATTCTATCTTTGCCTCTTCTCTCTGTTTCCAGTTGTACATGCTCCCACCACAAAGATGCATGACCTTTTAGCTTGGTACAAACCATCTTCACCTTCTTGGGGATCCTCCATTGACTCATAGTCAAAGTATTTCTCCATCTCCATGATCCAATTTATGAGCTCCTCAAAGGTCAAGCTTTCACCATATTAAGGGTTGTCCAACTTTGGTTTGCTTCCCATATTTGTAATAGCTTTGATAAATTTATCTTTAGGTTCATCCACTCTCCCCTCCATTTGAATCTTCGACTTTTTGCTCCTTCATCATCACTTACATCCTCAACATTAGTTCCTTGTCTTTGTGTTTCCTCCATTGCATCCAATCTTACTTGGATTCCTCTTAGCATCTCAGCCAAGTCTGCAACTCTAGGTGCCCTTCCTCCTCCAAGAGGGTGTATTCTATGTGCCATATCTTCACCACAATCCAAGCTTCTCATTCACAAATTGCAACTTGATTCAACAAAAGCCTTCACACGCACAACCCAGCAAGGCAAACATTGCTCTGATACCAATCAATGTAGATGGGAATAAGGGGGCCAAGTGAATGGCTACCTTACTTCCCAATTGGTGTTAAACTACTCACTCTCAAGGGCACGCACGTAGACATAAGACTCAGAAATGGAAACCAAAATGCTTTCTTTATTGATGTTCAGCTGTGTTACAAAGATTCACACACACTCTCCCTTACCTCTATGACTATGAAAAAAACTCTCCTCAGTCCAATGACTGGGTTGCAATGAACAAACATCTACCCAATAGGGTTTTAGCTCTACTCTATCACTCTCTGAGCTTTCCTCAGCGCTCTCCCAGCTCTGCGTTTCTCCTTGGAGTTTGAACTCTCCACCTTCCTTGCTTTCCTTGATTTATTTAAAGTGATTCTCTAACCCTTCCAAGACTCCCTGCGAATCTTGGTGGCTTGACACTGACATTTTGCCAAGTCTTTCAACCTACCTTTGTTTTGGAAAACAATACACGTCATGTTTTCTTGCTTTGGGCAGCTACTTTGCTTGTTTGCTCAATGCAGGTGAAATTGCCACCTGTTGCAGATCGACAGTTACATAATGCTCCCAACAAAAGGTCATTTTGACCATTGGGAGATGAGTGAAACCATCCTTCTTTCTCTACCTTGCCCTGTGGGACTCTTGATGATGTTTTTGGCTTGACATTGGTCTTCCTCCATGAGTGCAATGTTGCCGAAAGAGGCAATGAGTCACACAACACAAATCAAATGTGCATAAGAACCCAAACCCATGTTTTTGGATGATGCAAGATTGTTTGTGAACCCAAATGCTCTTGCATCACCAAACAAATGGAGTTTGTGGAAGGGGAATTGCTATTGCTTGCATTAGCTCAAATCCTCCAAAAAATAGATTGGAATATAGAGATGGAGGATTGACAATATACAATTGTAGTAGACCAGGCATGTGCTTGTATTTTCATTGCCAACCAGACATTCTCAATACCGTCCAATATTTGGTGATTCCTTTCATTCCTTAATCCCCACATGATAAATCCCAAATTAGAGGACACAACTTCTTGAAAAACTCCATATTAGGGGTTTGCTTAGGCTAGCTGTATATAAGCTTATCAAGATTCCTGAGTTGTGGTAATGGGAGGTTGACTGAGGTTGTGAGGGCATCCCATATTTCTTGTGCATACATACAATGAAGAAAAAAATGTTAATTAGTTTTTGAAGCTTGTGTATAGTTGGAGTACCTTGACAGACCCGCTCACCCCTTTTTAGTAGATTGTTGGATGTTTAAATTTTTTCTGTGCATTACTGGATTTATAAAAGCTTTGACTTTGGGCCAGCTCCAAAGGTTGCATGACATTTGACATTTTTTCTCTTGTTGAGTGTATTGCCCTTTTAGCATCAAGTAGGTAGAGGAATTTTGAGCATATACTATTTAAGGTGCCAGGCTAGACTTGTTTGCCCTACTTCTGTGAATAAATTCGGATAAGCTTTTTTAACCAAGCTGTGAATTACATTGCTTGATGGATGCTTATATAAGCTTGCAACCTATAACAAACTCCCACACAAACTTCATCCCTGTGTAAGGAACACACAAATTTTTAGATATTACATGCTTTGAATAGATAACTTTCCCATATATCTTGTGCATACATTCAATGAAGAAAAAAATGTTTATTAGTTTTTGAAGTTTGTGTATAGTTGGGATACCTTGACAAACCCGCCCACCCCTTTTTAGTAGATTGTTGAATGTTCAAATTTCGGTGCATTACTAGCCTTAGAAAAGATTTGACTTTGGGCCAGCTTTGACATTGCCATAACGTTTGCCATTTTTTGTCTTGTTGAGTGTATTGTCCGTTTAGCATTAACTAAGTAGAGGAAATCAAGCATATATTGTTTGGGGTGCCAGGTTAGACTTGTTTGCCCTAATTCATTCTAATAAGATTTTTTAACCAAGCCATGAATTACATTTCTTGATGGATGCTTATATAAGCTTGCAACCTATAACAAACTCCCACACAAACTTTGTACCTGTGTAAGGAACACACAAATATCCAAATACTACATGCTTTGAATAGACAATCTAATCTACTTTATTTTAGCACTCCAAATTATATTCTAATTTATCTAATGTCTCGCGCCTGCTCCCGCTCCCGTGCCTGCCCCGTCCCTCCGCCCTCCCGCCCCTAACTAAAAAAAAAGAAAAAAAAATTGACAAATTTATATCTGCCAAGGGGTTTAGTCATTATATCAGTGGTATGCTCCTATATAGGAAAATAATTAAGATAAATGTCTTTATTATTGACCAATTGTTGAATGTAATGGTGATGAACTTCAATATCTTTGGTTTTGGCATGATAGCCCAGGGTTTCATCATCTTGAAAACATTCTACTTGTTGCAAAAAAGTGAGATCGAAGATGTTTGGTCAGGTTGAAGGTCACTCAATATCTTGCGTAACCTCATAGCCTCAAAACTTGTACTAACAGCGGTCTTATATTTTGCTATTGTGGAGTATATAAGGCAACTGTATGTTGTAGCTTGCTCTGTTAGGTAATTTCTACTGAATAAAGAGTGAATGCATACCTTGTTGTAGACTTCCTAGTATCAATTGATCCAATCCAATTGGAATCAATATATTCGGATAGCATGAAGGTTGTAGATCTATGATATAGAATGCTAAAGTCGAGGGTTCCTTTGAGATATGGAAGGACTTGTTTTGCAGCTTGCCAATGTGTAGTGTCCCCAAATTGGGACAATAATGCAAAAGAGGGTTTTCCAACAAACCCTTGAATATGATTGCCAAACAACTGAAATTCTGCTCCACAACCCAGTTAGCCCTAGCTGGAAGATGTATAGATTACTCAAGCAAAACATTCCAAAATAACTGAAAAATATTCAGAAAACAATGTACCTTTTTTGGACCAAAATAAATCGGCGAAGTGGCTGAAAATACCCCTGCCAATAATCTGATTTTTATATGAGAGTACAGCTGCGTTTTTCAATCACTAAACACCACAAAAACATCCACAAGTGGGTTGCCACACCTTAGAAAAATAGGAGAATAAATCTGAATATTATTTCTTGGAATTTGCCCCTCCAAACACCTCCTGGATCTTTCCATTCAAGTCGCCCAAGTTGCCAAAAATATATAATAAATTTTTGAATAATTTTAGGGCATAGATTGACCTTCTACGCATGCAAATTGAGCCAAAACAACTTGCCAACAGCTGTAATAAATTACAAAAATTACCTTGACCCTAGAAGAGGGTTTCAAAGACAAATTTGCCATCTTGAGAGGGGTTGCCACCCTTCCAAAGCAAGTCACCACCCTTGGGATGGCCTCTAAACTCGATCAAGCTCTTCCACGGAGATTGTTCTCCTCTTTGACCTGCAATTTATGTGTTTCCAGCTCACTGAAGGATTTGTAATAATTCCTTGTTAAAGGTGGTGTCCAAAGACACCTTTGTAGATCCATTTGCATACAACTATGCAAAATTACGGTGCAATTACAACCCTTGAATAGAGCTGCCCTGGTAGAAGAATGAAGGTTTTCGTCCCCAAACTCTTTGGTGCACTTGAAGGTTTTCGTCCTCAAGTCACTTGTGCAAGCTTAACATACTTGCACAAGAATTTCAATATCAAAATGCATAACCTTTTCAAATGAGCCTTCCTTTTTCTTTTATATTCCTCTTCCAAATGTGGCGCCCAAATAACGAGGGAGAGTTTACCTTTTCCTTTTAAAAAAAATATATTACAAGCTTTCTTATAAAAGCACTTTTAGGACTTAAGTACCCATGGCCTTCAAAAAGTCTCAACTTAAGTGAAAATTAGATAAAAAATATTTTTTGCACAACTCAACTGAAAATTAGAATACTTAAGTACGTTTCACCTTTTTGCTCTTTGAATAGCCTCCACATAGTTCCATTCTCTTTCTTTCCCTTAGTCTTGTGGGAACAAAACCAAGGTTCTAAATAGTTATGCTAAAAAGGGGGACATTACACAATGTTCTTCTTTTGGCTTAGACATTAATTGCAAAAGACAATAAATCAAACTAAGCACCAATTGACAATAAATTGATTCATTGACCGGTGGTGAATCAGTGCAAGTTGAGAGTTTTTTTCAACTTTCATAGGTGTAGGTGTGGGATTACATTTAGTCATCTTGAATTATTCCAAAAGAGCTTTGGCAAACTTAATTTGTGAATACAAAAACAACATGATCAAACTGCCAAAATTTTACACCTAAACAATAATGTTGGTGGCCTAGATATGTCATTTCAAAAATAGAGCATATATCAGATTTCACCTGTTAAATTATATCAGCGTTGCTTTTGGTGATGGCAAGATCATCGACATAGACAATTAGGACCACTATGTCATCACCATTGATTATGATGTAGAGATTGGGATTATAATAGCTTCTTTTGGCTCTTGAATCTCTTAAGATATTGATCAATTATAAAATCCCTGGCTCAAGGAGCATGCTTAAGTCGATACAAGGACTTTACCAAATATTCTTTCTTGGGAACTTGGAATCTTTTTGGCTGAACCATGTAGACGTCCTCCACCAAGTCTCAGTTCAAGAGGACACTTTTAACATCTATTTGATACCTCTTCCATCCAAACCAAGTAGCAATGGAGATAACTAGCCGAAAGGATACATTCTTTGCAATGGGGGCAAAGGTCTCTTCATAGTTTACACCTTCTTGCAATGCATATCCTTTAGAGACAAGTTGAACTTTGTACTTGTCCAAAGAACCATTTGATATATTTTTGACCTTATAAACCCATTTATAACCAATGGATTTCTTCCTTTGGAGTAATGCAGACAACACCCATGTCTTGTTTTTGAAAAAGGTCAAAATTTCCACTTTCATGGCAGATTCCTATTCAGGGTTTTCTTTGGCTTCTTCAAACATGCTAGGTTCAAATACCTTTGAAACAACAAAAGTAGGAGAAAAATTTACCGAATCACCACCTTGCACCATTTGTTTTCTTGATCGTGTAGGTCGACCTTCCACTGCCTGTGGCAATTCACTCTCCCAAACATCCTTCACTGTGGGATAATAGTACTACATCAGTCTCCTTTGCTAGTTCCCCTGATTGCTCTGTTAATATTTGGTATCACTCTGTTCTTCATCAGATCCCCCTGCAACTTGACCGCTTTAATTTTTTTGGCGCTGAGACTTGTTTTATTGTAACACCATAACTTGTTTCAGAATTATCAACAGCAGTTTCTCATACATTTACTATTTGTATATTTACCATTATTTGAGAAGAAAGGTATCTTCTCATCTACAACATCTCTATTAACCACAATTTGGATCATAGACCCGAGAGCCTTGATATGTTTACTTTTTTGTTTCTGTACCAAGGCATTCCATGATACAAAATGTGAAAAACGTTCCGACTTATTTATCAGGAAATAGACCGACATTTCCTTGAAAAGTGATCAACCAACAACAAGCAATACTTTGCTCCAGACATAATGGGTGTCTTTATTGGACCATGCAGATCAGCCTGTACTAGATCCAAGACTTCTTTGGCCTTCCATGTTTTATCAGTATCAAATGGGTGTCGACTTTGTTTTCCCATTTAACAACTTGTACATACATTAAGAATTTTTTGCAACAATGGAAGTCTATCAACCGTATTAGTCTTGCTAAGTACATGCAAATGCTTGATAATTTAGGTGTCCATACCTCTTGCATCAAAGTACCTTGTTATTCTTTACAACTGCTGGTGCATGTGCGTTTGCTTTTTTGGGATCAACAAATTTATACAATCCCTTCTCAACAGTACCAACAACAATCCCCTTGTTATCATGAACAATTGTGACCATACATTTGTTGCCTTGAAATTTTACACATAGTGGGATTCTTAGTTATTTCACTAATAGACAGAATTTTTTTGTTTGAGGAACATATTGAACATTCTTGAAAGTATAACTAATGATATTGTTCAATGTGACACGAACATCTCCACATCCTTTAACACGTAAATAAAAAAATTCACAACTACTTTCGTCTTCAGTGAAATTTACGTACTAATCTCTACAACATGTAGTGTCGAGATGCACCCAAGTCAAAATACAATGTGGACTCAACTTATTAGCCTTGAGATGCAATGAATGCGAATTTGCATGTCATCTCATGTTCATCATTATCAACATTATTTACATGCTTTGATCCTCTCCAGCGTGCCAAGTCAGTGTTCTTTTTCGATTTTTTTTCTTAAAATGTCCAGCTCATTGCAGTAAAAACATTTCCATTTTGACTTCTTGGATGTATGACCAACTTCAAAGGAGTCATTTGATGAACTACAAGTGTTTTTATCTTCCTTTGGCTTTGAACCATGGACCGAATGCACTCTCTGTGGTGTCTGAGATTGGCGCCTTTGCCTAATCCTATCTCTGCTTCTTTTGCAAAATAAGTGTCGATGACTTTTAAAATTCAAGTGCTTGGGCCTCCACAATCAGATGCAATGACTTAAAAAATGAATCATAGGACGATGGCAAGATTTTTAAAATCAAAGCTACCATACCTTGATCATCCACGGGTTTTCCAATTGCAGACAACTCAACTCTAAGAGCCTTAAGTCACAACAAGTATTCAAAGATTGATCATCCTTCCTACAACTTAGTAAAAAACAAGAGATTTTTAAGATACATTGCCCACCCAACTTTTGACGTCTTTAGTTTTTCCACAATGTTGATTCTATAGTGGCATTTCATATTTCTAGTGATCCACAACACAGGGCTCAGGATGTTGATGCAGGGGACAGCCCTGCAACTTAGCTAGTAAACTACTAGTTATAGAACATGCAATGGCAAATATAACAATAGTAAACCAAACACACATTCGAATGTAGAAGTATTTGCATGTGCAACTTCTATTCAATATAAAAGAATAGGGAGAGTACAAATATGTACAATGTTTAGCAAGGCTGGGGATGCAGGTTCCCATGATCAGAGGCGGAAAACACTTCCTATTGATTTGCCTAGACTAGAACGTGAATTACAGATGCATATGAGATGCTAGATACTTAGGGCATGCTAACATTATACTATCTAGATGTATCTTTGATGCCTTAAGGGCTAGATATATCATTGCAAGAAGGTAGTTAGAAAAGGGAATGGTTGCTTGGATGATGGTTCACCTTCCTACAAGAGTGATAGGTGGACTTCTTGTGTCATAGTATGCTGACAGATTCTTTGACTTGGTGCGGCCTTGGAAAGTGCCCCTTGGCATGCTGTGTGGCTACGAAGTGCTAAGACATATGAGCAATATAACAATGCTGCAAAACATGACATTGATTCCCATGTATGTTGTGAGGTTGTGCACATGGTGTGATGTTCAAGAGACAATGAGCAATACTAGGAGGTTGTGTGCTAGTTTGCAAGGCAATGCGCTGGTGTGTGAAGGTACCATGAGTCTCTGGGTGTGGCGCAATGTGTTGCAATGGTAGGGAGCTCTAAGTTCTAAGGAAGAGTGCACGGACCTACGTGGCTGTGCACAAATCATTTGCTCTTTCTTGAGGAGCAGTGGTCTCCATTGCATCTTCGGTCATTTGTGGAGACTAAACCTGAAGTTGTTGAAGGTTGTTCCACTTATCTTGATCAATGTATTGCCTTGCCTTGACCACTCTGAACAACTGACATGTGCCTTGGTGGGTGCGCTTTGGTGTTGTGCACAAGAGTTCAGGATCCAAGTTTGAAGGATGTTTAGTTGCTATTGGCTCAAGCAAAGGTGGGAAGTATGGCTCTAGGAGTTCCACATTGAAGATTGGATGCAAACCCATGTATTGTGGCAGGTCAAGAAGAAAGGTGTTCTCTCTAGCTATGTGCAGTATGGCTTATGGACCATAGCGTAGAGGCTTGATCATCTTGTGTGAACCCTTAAAGCATTCCTTTCGAAGGTGTAACAAGACCTTATTGCCTACCTTGAACTCATGAGGTGTGTGATGCGTGTCATGGCACTCTTTGTACTTCAGCTATTGGCGTGAGAGTATCTGTTGAACCTGGTGGTGAACACTCAGGATGTATTGTAGAAATTGATGTCCCTTGTCCATTTTCTTTTCTTGTGCTCATGACTATGTGCCGAATGGTGCATGGTACGATATGTCTAGGGGTGCTACTAGTTGGAACCCAAGAAGACATGTCTAGGATGGACTATGGCTAGTAGAGCTATGCATAGATTTGTGTTAGGCATGTTGTATGTAGAGCATATTGTCATCTCGAGTGCGCAGATGTGTATCGTTGTACATGCACAACAAATGGAAAAGTGTGTGGTTGACAACTTTCGTTTGTCTATTTGTTTGAGGATGGAATGTTGTGGACTAGTCCAATTGTGAATCCATCATATCCCACAAAGCTTGCCAAAAGTGGCTGACAAACAGTGGGTCACAGTCAAACACAATGGATGCTGGCAGCCCAAAATGAACCCAAATAATGGTTGAAGAATGATAGTGTTGTTTCTTGTGCATTGCTGCTCTTCTTGCATGCAATCATGATGGCCACCTTGGAGAAAATATTTAGTACAATGAATACACAGTCATAATGGTGCTTCATTATAGGTAATCCAGTCATGAAATCCATACTGATAGAATCCAAGGCCTAGATGGAACGAGAAAAGGTGTGTAAAGCCCTGGCTTCCTATTCGTGGGTTTGGTGATGCAACAAGGAATGCAAGATTTTATGTGTTGCTTAATGGTTTTCGTATGTGAGGCCAATAGAAGTGTTGTGGAATCGTTGCCAGTGTCTTGGTAACACCAAAGTGTCATGTTGTATTGGTGTAGCGCACCTTTGTGACGAGTCTTTGGTGTGGTGTGCCATCAGGTTCACAAATATGTCCAAGCTTGTAGAGAAGCTTGTTGGACATGTAGACTTCGTGACCCTGTTTAACTTGAGCAAGGGCGATGTAGGCTTTTTTGAACTCATGGTCTAGTGAGTTGAGAGATGCCCAATCACAAAAGTTGTGGCCACATGTGTCAAGCATTGTGATGAACACTTGTATCAATTGTCGATTGAGGCAATCTGTTGTCTTGTTGTATTCTCCCTTCTTGTGTTTATCACTTGATGGAATAGCTACAAGGAAGCCATCCATTCCATGTGGCATGTATTCTTCGCCTTGCTTTGTGTTTGTAGAAATTGAAGTGGCTTATGATTAGAATGGATGATTTTTTCCTTACCTAAGATGTAGTGGCACCATTGCTTTACTGATTGCATGATGGCATCCAACTCTTTTAAATAGGTGGAGAACTGCTGAGTTGTGTCATGAAATCTCTTGAATGATATAAGACTAGATGATTATGCTGTGTGAGTACTATGTTGAGTGCATAGTCAGATGCATCAGTTTGGATCTCAAAGGGGTGGACAATGCCATGCATTGTTGGGATAGGTGTTGCATAGAGGAGTTGCTTGAGCTCCTCAAAGGCAACAAAACTGCGGTAGAAATTAGCAATTTGGTGAGATTGCATGGAGTTGGCCAATCTTGGATTACTCTGATCTTCCTTGGATCTACATGGATGCTTGTGCAATCCAGGATGTATCACAACTATTAAATTTGTGTGGCACCAAATGTACACTTGGCTAAGTTGGTTTGCAACTTGTGTTTGCGCAATGTGTCTTAAGATGCATAAGATGTGCTCCACATGTTCCTCCCAATTCTTGCTGAAGACGAGGATTTCATCCCAATAGACGATGACGAAGGAGTTAGTGAAGACCCTGAGTATGTCATCCATCAGGGGCATGAACGTTGTCGGCGCATTGGTCAAACCGAAAGGCATAACCAACCACTTGTACAATCCTTCTCTTGTTTTGAATATTGTCTTCCAAACATCTTCAAGATGGATTGGTACTTGATGGTAACTTGACATCAGGTCGATCTTGTTGAAGTATTGTGCACCTTGGAGCTCGTCGATACACGATAATGGGTACCAATTCTTCACCATTATGGTGTTGAGCACTTGATTGTCAATGCACAAGTGCCATGTTCCATTTTCATTTTGTGTGAGGACTATCGGGTTTCCACAAGAGCTTGGCTTGATCTTGCCTTGATCAAGAAGCTCTTGGATCTAGTGCCCAACTTCATCATTCTCCCAAATGGACTTGTGGTACAATGAATTGTTTAAAAGAGGGGATCAAAGAACTAAATTGATTTGATGTCTTACTACGCAATGTGTTGGAAAGCCTTCTAGTTTTGCGAAGACGTTCCCATACTATTGCAATAACTTGTTGAGGAGTTGTTGTGACGATGATTGCCTTGAATGGTATGCTACCAATGCATGTTTTCTCAGTTGTGCAGGTGCATCTTGGCAGACAATGAGGAGCTCAAACTTCTGCATGTGCAAGGTGAGGTTGTGGCATTGTTTGTCAGATACCAAAGTGAGTTTGGTCTTTGGAGGTGGCTTCAAGTGGTGGAAGAAGCGATCGTTGGCATGGATAGTCCACCGTTGCGCCTTGACGTGATATATAGCATCTATGTCATACAAATATGGTCTTCCAAGTAGAATGTCACAAACCTCTAGTGGCATGACATCACAAGTGATTGTGTCCTCCATGGGCTCGACTACATAGTTGAAAGTGATTGTTGCTTGTCTTGAAATATCCTTATTTTGTTGAAGCCATCTTAGAGAGTATGGTTGAGGATGTGCATCAATAGTGAGGCTTAGGCACTAAACTACATCTTTTACAATGATGTTTTTCTTGCTCCAACTATCGATAATGACATGTCGACGTTGACCCTTGACCCAACACTTGGTGTGAAAGAGGCGTTCTCATTCCTTAGAAGTGAGTGGTAGAGGTCTTGGCGCTCAAAAAAGTAACATCTTGATTAGTGTCTTCTACTTGCACAAGACCTGATGTAGATTGTATAATCAAGGATTGTTGTGCATTGCATTTAGAATCGTCGTGTGAGTTTGTGTCATTGTTGGTGGCACCACTTGTCACCTTGGTTATTTCTACATTTTTTGGCGCAAAAGATGTTGGAACCTTCTGGTGTTGCATGGCCTTCTTACGTTGCTCTCCCTTGTAGGGGGGTTTTGCCTCTACATAAGGGTTTAAGATGTTGCGCTAGGGGAGGGCTGGCTCTTGTGCATGACGCTAGATGAAGAATAAAACTTTTGCTTCATCTTTGTCTTGGCTTTGATCTTGGCAGTGTTGCGGTAAGCTTGCCCCAGTGTGTTGGAAGTCAAGAACTCCATCTTTGCACGAATACAAGGTGTGAGTCCGCTGAGGTACTTCAACACCTTATGTTATTCTGTCAAGTCCTCATGCAGATGCATGTTGTAGTCATGGAACTCATTGGTATAGTCTTCAACTAACAACTCTTTACGTTGGCATAATTGTTGGAACTTGATGTGCTCATCCTCATAGTGCTTGAGGGGGTGGTGTTCATCCTTCATAGCATTAACAAATGACTTCCAAGTCTCAATGGGCTCCAAGTATCTCTCACACTGCGTGTTGATGGTTTCTCACCAGTGAGACATTGAAATGGACATGTTCAACACTGTGAAGGTGATCTTCTCGTCGTCAATGAAGCGATTGTTTGAGAAGTAGGCCTCTAGTTGTCGAATCCAACTATTGATTGTTGTGGCGTTGGTTTTACCTTTAAACATTGGAATGTCAAGATTCACTTGCACTTTGAAAGGGTTTTGTTATTGAAATGATGGATGCATAGACCGCACAAAAGGAATGGCTTGTGGTCCAAGTTACACTACGAGTTCATGGAATTGGACAAAGTGTTTGTTGTGCTTCTCCTCAAGGGCGTCCTAAATGAGTTTTTGATCGTTTGGGATGCCTCGGTGAATGTTTTTTGGGCGTCAACCATCTTGCTTTTGCTATGACATTCTTTTGGATACTTTGAAACAAAATTGATTAGTAATCCTTCTTTTTTACATTGCGCTCATGTGTTTATAGGCACATTAGAGCTCTTACTTTGATACCAATGATCCATACCATGGGGCCTAGGAGGCTACTGTGGGGGACAACTCTAGAACATAGCTATTAAACTATGGGTTATAGAACATGAAATGGCAAATTTTAACAACAGTGAATATTTGCATAATAGTGCAACTTCTATTCAATAAAAAAAGATAGAGTACTTATGTGTACAATGTTTAGCAAGGCTGGGAATGTAGTTTCCTGTTATCAGAAGTGGGGAAACACTTCCTACTGATTTGCCTAGACTAGAATGTGAATTATAGATGTGTATGAGATGCTAGATTCTTAGGGTATGCTAACATTTTACTATCTGGATGCTTCTTTGTTCCCTTAAGAGTCAGAAGGTTACAATATATACATCATTTCAAGAAGGCAGTTAGAGAAGGGAATGGTCACAAAACAATTCATTTTCTGCCTGGATGATGGTTCACCTTCTAGCAGGTGCGATGGTTGGACTTTTGGTGTTGTGGTATGCTGGGCGGACCTGGAAAGTACCGTTTGGCATGTCACGAAGCGGTAGAGTTGCCGTGTAGTGTTGGTGCGTGGTATGCTACTAAGCATGATGCCAATGTCCAAGTATGCTGCAAGGTTGCACGCGTGGCACGGTGTTCAGGAGACATTGCATGACACTATGAAGCTATGTGGTAGTCCGCAAGGCAATGTGCCAATGCATGAAGCTACCATGTGTCTTTGTGCGTGGTGAAAGATGCTGCAGTGGCAGGGAGCTCCAAGTCCTAAGGAAGAGTGTGCGGACCTGCATGGTGTTTGCACAGACTTGTGCGTCTGCACATGGATTATCTGGTACTAATGTGTCTGCAACTGACAACTTTAGAAGCATTAAAGCTTCTTTTTGTCTTTTATCATAGTCATTGGGATCATCCACTTGTCTTAATTTTTTGTTTAAAACAATTTGGTCAAGATCTCTACATTCGCAGATAGTGAATATTTTATGACTCCACAAACCGTAGTGTTTCCCAGTCAAATTTTGAGACTAGCAAAAGCAAATGTTGTCTACCAGCCATTGTTGACCACAAACCTAGGCCATCTAGCCTGCAAAATCTATTAAATCTGGAAGACTGGTAGTGCAAAAGTGAAACAAACCTTACAAATCAATTTAGATTGATAATGGACACACTCTGGAAAAATGTCATTGGAAACTGCCCACCGGATCAAAAGATACAGAAGTAATTCGATCCACAGCCCTCTATGCAGAAATATTTAATTAGCTTTTAAAGTTTATAAATTTTAAAACTTTGAAAAATTTAACATTTTCAATGCCAAATTTTTATAAAATTTATACAATAATATCTATACCATATGCAAAAGCGTCACATTCAACATGCTTTGAAAAACAATTGTCTTCCTACTAGATCAGTGCAGGTTCTGTGTTCTTCACACGCCTCTCCAGCACTTCACACACCCACATGCATTTCACATCACAGCTCAGTCATGCCTTATGGCTGTACACAGCCACAGCACAACAGTCACATGACTCTCCACCTAAATGCCTCTCCAGCAGATCTTTCACAGTGCTGTTTTTGTAATGCCCAACTACCAGGTGCTTCAAACCCCCAGCGTCCTCTTTCAAGTGCAGCAGCCTCTCCTCTTCCTCATGCACACCTCATACCTTTACATGCAATTTTTCTGCCGCACAGACACCTTGGGAGCTGCAAGTTGAAAAAGGAAGCATGCGCCTAATGTTTTCTCCTTTCTGTTGGCTTCTGATCTCAACGCCTTACTTTAACAGCGCCAATACATAATATATTACTGCGTTCACAACTTTGTAGACGTCCCACTTATTTGAAGTTGCACACCACATTCATGCCTTGAGATTTTTCATGATTTTGATCTGCAACACGGCTCTACAACAGCAAAACATCATGCTATTCAATAACACCCTCTTGCTGTTTACTATTCAATAACTCCCTCTGGTTTTCAAGAAGCAAGATTACGATGCATTTCTTTGCTTGCCTTGGAAGCAAAATACACAACAAAACGGGCTGTCCTACACACAATGAAAGATGGGCTGAATACACAGCAAAAATGGCTGATTTATTGTAATGGCTCTGATACCATATAAGATTTATTCACCAAGCTGTGAATTACATTGCTTGATGGCTGCTATATATAAAGCTAGCAGCCCATTACAAACTCCCACACAAACTTCGTACTCATGTGACAAACACACAAATAACCAAAACTTACATGCTCTGAATAGACAACCTAATCTACCTTATTTTAGCAAACATAACAACCACAAGTTTGCCGAAATATATTCCAATTTTTATCTATTTGTTGTGTGTTGGTATCTGAGGGTTTTTTTAAACACCTCAATTTGTTGACCAAAAACCTGCCCTAATCCAGTTATTGGGTCCATGAGCCATTGCCTGGTGGGGTCATTTGAGGGCACAAAACAATCCGCTAGAGATCTATACACCTTGCCTGACAGGAGTTCAGCCAAGTCAGGTGTTGGCAATCGATTGAGGGCCGGCTGCTCCTGCCAACTGTCTTCCTAGAATTTGACATGTTTTTTGTAGCCTGCTTCCCAAAATGGCATGTTTTGCAATCACCTGTGTCCTCTTCTTTAGGTGTTTGGCAAGCGATGAGAGCAGGCTCTTCCACTGCATCAGAGATATATCATACTCTTGTGAGGAGAAATATATTTGATGGATATTCTGACTTCACAAAGATTTTGGGCTATCTCTTATTCTCCATCCCATCTTAGATGCCAGAGCTTTGTTGAAAAGCCATAAATCCTTAAGGTTGAGATTTCCCTCATGCTTGGGTCTTGTTATATCGGACCATCCAATGAGAGGGTGCCTGAAACCTCCATTGACCCCTCGCCATAGAAAATTCTGCTGTATGGTTATCATTTTGTCCTATACTAACATGGAAAGGGAAGAAGGGCGAGCAAGTGAATTGGGACAACATGAAGGATGGCTTGAATTAATTGAATTTGGCCAGCCATGGCCTGCCAATGGTTTGTCCAATGGGTTAACTTGTATTGCATTTTGCTGATTGTAATCTCCCATAGTTTCACTGTGTTTTTATAGTGGATGGGGAAGCCCAAATAAATGATCAGAAAATCACCTTCCTTGAAGTTGAAACAAAGGATATCTGGGATCAGGAGCTTCTGTTGAGCAGCAATATTAGCAAAGAGGACATTTGACTTATGAGTATTAACTTGCTGCCCCAAAGCAAGTTGATATCTGTCCAAAAACTTTTTTAAATTGTCAATTTCTTTGATTATCAGCGTGGACTCAAGAAGCGCAGCATCAACAAATTTGAAACCAAAGAATCTCTGTTCCTGAGTGAGGGCTGGCAGTCCATATGTTTTTCTATTAAGATTAACATCCTCCATCATTCTGGTAGAAACCTTGCCCATGATGATGAACAGGTGTAGGCTGAGGGGTCAACCTTGCCGAAGGCCACTGATGGCAGTAAAACATGGGCCAGCATGCCCATTTAATATGACGGCAAAGGTCGGGGTGGTGACACAGCTTCAGATTCATGTTGTAATTTTGTCATTGAACCCTATGTATTTCATTGTTTGGGTAATGAGGACCCAGTTACATCGATTGAAAGTGTTATACATGTCCACCTTTATGAGAGCTCTCTGCTGATGATGACTTTTGAGAAAAAGGACGATCTCCTGGATAGCCATAATTTTATCCATAATTTGTTTGACTGGGACAAATGCTGACTCGTCATGGAAACTAGTTCTCGGCAGAAGTGGCTTCATTATGCTGGCTATATGAGTTTGCAGATCATTTTGTAAATCATATTGCATAATGGAATTGGTCTGTACTTGTCCATGTGCTTATTTTGGTCCACTTTTCAGTTCAGAGAATGGGTGGGTATCATTGACACCCTGCATCATTTTTTGTTTCTTATTGTTTTTTCAACCATGACGAGCAATTCTGTTCTGATTAGGTCCCAGATTGTTTGGTAAATTGGTGCCGAGAACCCATCTGACCTTGGTACTTTCTCTTGTTGAAAGGAGAAGATAAATTTCTTGAGTTCCTTCTCTATTGCCAGTTGCATTAGGATGTGGTTGGTTTTATTTATTTTCAATTGCTACAATTTTTTTACAACTTTAATGCTACCCTACATTTCTTTTCATTATTATGAGCATTCTCACTTCATCCATCATATAAATTTACAATACAATAATACATTTTTTCAAATATCAAAATTCAAATCTTAAACATTAATAATCAAGGAAAAAAAGCATTTTCAGATTAAACATTTCCAAGGCTTGAAGACTAAACATATTTAGATTTTACATTCATTAGAAAGATAGGCATAACCTACAATGGGAGCCAGGGGCCAGTGGCGGCAGCTGAAGTGTAATAGTGTGAGATGTCAATGAAAATGGACTACCTTAAATTTGACATCCATTTGACAGTTTTTCTTCTTTCTTTGGGAGTGTGATCGGAAAACCATGATTTCGTGGGCATACAGTGGAGTTTGGAGCCCCTTGTTGTTTTCCCGAAAAGAGTTTGTCAAGGCCAACACAGTGGTGGAACTGGATTGAGGGGATCTATCACCATTTAATGGGAAAATTTCAAAGTAGTTGGAGTCATAAATCAATGGGGAACCCTTCAATGGGTGAAAGTTCAAACTATATGACAAATCCAAGATAAATGCCCCAAGATTGATACATCTCGGCATTTTTCAGATAGATATATTTAAGATATCTGAACTAGTATTACATATGGCAAGTGTGAAAAGATGATACAGAAAACAATGATCATCATAGGAAATTGATCATTATTCCAAAAGATGCTAAAGGGAAGTAGCAGAAATAGAGGAATACCCAAACAATATAAATGGAGATGATTGATGGATCTTAAGCTAGAGATAGAAACTCATCATCTATAAGCTTAATGATCATGAGGTCGGCTCATATGTTTATTTTGTTTTTCCTATGCAATGCTGACTTTGTATCTTGTGTTCATATAAACATCAATCCAACACACTTTTTATCCTGTCGAGGGATCTAGGAGCAAGACCTAAAACACCTATTCGATAAAATTTGGCACAGTTTTCCCAAAAAAGAACCTTACACAAATATTCAAACTATAGATATCTAAAGCACTCGATAGTTGCATTAATAAATGATTCATCTCAAATCTAGTATTAGTTCCTTGGGGTCTGGTATTATGAGCACAAGCGAATGGAATTCCCCACATAAGTGCATTGGTGTTTTTGATAGTCTTAAAACTCATATGAAGGTAACTCACAAGGGCTTCAAAAAGTCTCGTAATAACAGCTGATAAAATCTTATAGATTCTAGGGGTATGGATTTATTTAAAAAGTGAGTGTATTTGAACCAAATGAAAGTCTTTCCTAAAATCAACAAAGCAATGATAGATTTTTCGCAGCTTCTATTTGGCATTCTTACTGAGGGTTCAGATTGTGATTATATGATTCACTGTTTAATAATGCTTTTCAAAGTTGGCCTGGACTTTACGCCTGAGCTTCTTCTTCTCTAGTGAGTTGGAAAGGATGCATATCCATAAAGGTTAGCAAAAATATGCACAATCATAATGGTTTGATGCTTATTTGGGTCTGCTTTGTCACCTGAATTATGAACGGGATGTATAATATGATGGGACCTTATTGAGGGAAACTAGAGAAAACTACATCTTTGAAACATTTAGTGTATATATTCACTTTACCGACACTTTTTTTGTCTAGGGCTTTTCAGTGTATTAATCTCCTTGAGTGTATGCTTTAGCATGTATTGGGATTTGGGTGGGCTGTTTTCTAGCACTTTGTGAGAGGTGTTGTGGACCATCCTTCTTACTACCACCTTCATATCACTATTATATCAACATTTTTGTCCTCAAGTCTCCTTGTCCTCCCTCAGACCTCTTTTTCCCCATTACCTACACATAGCTGATGTCATCCTGGCTGATGATGTCATGTAGCAGCTCTTGTTTTGGTCAACTTAATGGGCTGGGTTGATGGCATACTAATTTCTTTTACATCTTAGGCTGGGCTGACGACGTCAGATAAAAATAAGATTCGACTTTTAGGGTTTCAAACCATACTTACAGGGTTCCTTCTATCATTTCTTAATAGGCAACATCATATCGCTTTGCTTGCACATGCGATTCCTCCCTTAAGAAGAAGAAGATTAAGGGTTAAGAGGAGCTTACACCAAGGGAGACAACTTAGCAATTAAAGGACTTGGATATTTCAAGAATAGGAGGTGCTCCGACAAGCTATACCATATCTTTGGAGTCCCCAACTTTGGTCTACTTAGGGTTTCTTCTATCTTGATTTCATCTACAATCATCTCTCACAAAGTGCTAAAAACAAAGGAAGATTAAAGTGTCGACAAGTCAACCCAAGGTAAGCATTTGTAACTCTAACCTCTTTCTTTTGTACTTTGATATTGTGAATGTTGTATGTTTCATGTATCTGATATTATAGTATAGCACATGCTTGTTACTTTATTGCTATATTTTATATTATTGTTATTGCTTTTGCTTTACCGCCTTGTTGCACCTCCATACCCATAGCTTTTGCTTTACGACCTAGTGGCAACTTCATGTCCATAGCTCTTGCTTTACCACCTAATGGCAGCTCTTGTTTTACTGCCTAACGATGCCCTAGAACTAGTAAAGTCCTCCATTGATGTAGGAACATCAAAGGGGTACTGAAAATCTTGCATCAACCAAAAACATGTAGAGGTGTGTTTGTGCAGATTAGTTAGTACGTTTGCACTCTTGGTGTGGTAGATGCTTATCTTCACCGATCCATGAGAAACATCAGTTTTTCAACACTTATAGCTTACTGGACATCAAAAAGTTCATTGGAGTCCAAGGGGAATTTGGGATCAATGAGATAGATGAAAGCGAATGAGTGGCAAGGATTTACATTGCTAGTGCTGACAAAGACATTGTCTACTTTAAGAGAGTGAAACAAGTAGCATATTTCATCAAAAGTCAAATGTGATTGCAAATTTGGTTTCCTCTCAAAACGCTATGCACTTTAAAAAAAAGGCATCTCATTTCGAGTTTGTATGCAAATGACAAGGTCTCCAAAAGCTTTAGGACTTTTTATAGTGACCTACGGCTTTGCTACTGCTGATCTGTATTAAGGGGTGGTTTTGCCCACATTTATTGCAAAAAGAAAGTAACGGCTATAATAATGGGTTCATCGATGCCAAGCGTTTTGAAGATGCTTGGGAGTTTTAAGAGGCACGCTACAAGGGAGAATTAGTTAGAGAAAGATTTGAATTAGTTAGTTGGGAGTAGCTTTAGTGAGGAGAGCAAGTGTGAGAGAAAATCAACTTGCTAGGGAGTTGGTATATGTTCCTTTATGAATAGGAAGTGTATTAAGTCCATTGAGGGTATTATATTTTATTGTTTTCTTCTTCACGTTTGTAGGGAGAGTGTGAGAGTTTGTGTTAATTCGAAATCAGAACATGAGTAAAGTTTAATAGTTGGTGTGAAGTCTAAGTACATGATGTGTGAATGTGTCCATCGTTGAGAGAGTTTAGTCCAAGGATGTAGGGATACGTTTGTTTTTCATTGGACCCTTTAACCTTGTCTACATCATTTGGTATTAGAGCAGGAGTATCCTGCAAGTGTGAGTACACATTTCAACAAAGAGTATTGGGTAGAAGGTGTTGCAGTTGAATGTTTTCCACTGTGATAAAGGTGGGTAGAGGGCAAGAGAGAGACCTGGGTGTTTTCCATCATGCATAGGTGGGTAGAAAATTGAAGGTACACCCTCCACGGATAGAGTAGTGGGTAGAGGATGCAGAGAGTAGTACTCCATCTTGTATAAGTAGGCAGGAAACAAAGTGTTGAAGAGATAGGTCTAGAGGAGTAGGTGGGATGAAGACAAAGATTATGAAGATAGAGTGGAAAGGTGGTCAAGAACCACAAGTTGCAGAATTTGAAGAAATGGAGGAGATGTTGAGAGCCCTACAAGCAAAGTTGGATTTGTTGCAGAGGAGCAATAGGGAAAGAGAAAAGAGTTGTTGAGAAAAAGAAGCCTGTGGAGCCAAGAGGAGAAGAGCCTAGAAAAGAAAGGAGACCAGTGGAGGTCACGGTGAAAGAAGGTAAGCCTAATAACACTATCCTTTTGTTCTCTCTCAGGTAGAGAGAGAACAAAAGAGCTAATGAGATGGATAGTGGAGTTGGAGTATTGTTTTGAAGGGCTAAGGATTGAAGACTCCAAGAGGGAAGATTTTGCAAGCACAAGAATGTGTGGTGGTGCAGTTGTGTGTTGGAGACATCCCCAAGAGAGGAGATGAGAAAGTTAAGAAAAAGATAGAGTTTGGATCATATGATTTCCAAGTTGATGGAGCAAATAGTGCACCCAAGAATGCAAGTAGAGTTGTTGAGAAAGCTTCAAGTTTTGAGGCTAGAGAGTGAAAAGGAGGATTTCCTTGAAAGGCAATGAGAGAGTGAAGTTTCCGTGTGAGCAACTCAAATCTGTTTTGAAAAATAGCAATGAGAAGGATACGAACAGCCCATAGAAGAAGAAATCGTCATGAAAGAGGATAGGGATAGAGGAAGTGAAGAGAGAGTAAAACCATCCAAAAGGGGCGATCAAACAGTTTGTAGGCAAGAAGAATCATGAAAAGATGTTGGTAAGAGAATGTCCTTGTGGGAACAAAAGCGTAGTTGTAGACCATCCATATGAAGTAGAGGCATAAAAACAAGCAAAGAATGGTGATAGGGAAGCAACAGGGGTTGACAAAGTTGAGAATGGACCTTTGATCATCAATCATGTGACTGCAAGCTATGATGAGAGGGCAAACAATGCTGTAGAGTTGGACAACATGTCTACAAAGCATAGTGAAGAGGTGGGAAAAGTGTTTTTGGGTGGTCTTGATTACTGTAATCTTGTTGATGTTCCAGCAATGAAGAAGATGTGAAAGGAGAGGCAAAAGTGTAGTTCATTCCAGCACACTCGTTTGTATGAGAAACCAAGAGAAGAAGTGGAACATGAGGAAATTATTGTAGCAGTGGTTGAAGGATTGTTTGATATGGATATTGCAGCAGTAGAGGATTGTCTTCAAGTTAATGTGAAGGCAAGAGAGAGTGGGCAGTTGATGGTCCATGGATTTCCTCAAGAGGACATACAAGTGGGAATTCATTTGGAGCTACAGTTGGAGGTGGGAGAAAAGACTCCCACAAAGGAAATTGAAAGAGATTGGCAAGAACACCTTTTTCATAGGACCGCGGTTGATAAAGAAGGGTATATGTTCATTCTCTATCTTGAGAGATGGGTGGAAAGTGAAATGGTGGAAGATCGAGTTCATAAATCTTTGGTAGAGGTTGATGCAAAAATTGTTTGGACAAGGGAAGATTAAGAATGCCATACGTGGCATAGAGGCAAATAATGAGATAGCGAGGGTGGATATGTTTCGACCAAGAACATTGAAGGATGCACAAGGTGTTACAGATGTCGGGGCAACCCACATAGGAATTGAAGAAGAGACTCTCACGAGTCAAGGGTTGCATTGTTTTCATATGGGCAAAGGGAGTGCAAGGTTCTTTGCATGTGGCATACATGTGATATCAAAGAAGATGAAGAAAAGAGGTCATAATCAATCTACCGCTGAGGTAAAAACGATGAAGAGATAAGAAAGGAAAAGAGAAGAAGAAAAGAATGAGATGGAGCCATTGATGTTGTTATCAGCCCAAGCATGTGTAGAGGATAAGATTGCAGCAAAGATGCCATTGGAAGAGATGCAAATTGGGATGTTTGGCTCCCATGCTACCTTGTATGTTGAGTTTGTTGCAACAATTGAGAAAGAGATAAAGATTGAGAGCATGAAAAGAAAAGTTCTAGTGAAAGAGGAGTTGTAAAAGATTGAAGTTGCAGCCCAAGTGTTGATAAGAGGTGTTAAGCTTAAGCGGAGGTGGTCGGTTCAAAGTTTGTGAAGACTGGAAAAACAATGGTGTAAAAGATACCTAGTGGAGGTGGACAAAAGCCCACAATAAGATGGAAAAAGGGAGAGAGAGATAATTGGAGGAGGTGGATGGACTATGCCCAAGCAATGGGCAAGGTACAAAGAAAGATAATTAGAGCTAGGTGGAAGAGGACAGTCTATGGTCAAGCACTTGAAAAGGATGAAGAAACAAAATGCTAAACTTCAAAGGTACTTGATATGGTGGAAGGAAACACCATGGTTATGGTAGCAGACCAAAAGAGTGGTTCTACCACTCAACTATCTTTGTGAGCAAGAGCTCACAATTTTTCTATCTCGTGTGTATGATGCTATTGTATTGAATGGGTATTGATAATCTTGCATCAACCAAAAACATGAATGGGTGTGTTCATGTAGACTAGTTAGTGTGTTTGTAGCTTTTGTGTAGTAGAGGCTTATCTTTAGGGATCCATGGGAAACATCTATACTTTTAACACTTATAAGACATCAAGAACTCCATTGGACTCCAAGGGGAAGTTGGGGTAAACAAGACCGATGAAAGTTGGTGATTGGTAGGGTTGTGCATTGCTAATCTTGACAAAAACATTGTCTGCTCAAGAAGGGTGAAAAAGGTAGGGTACTTCATCAAAAGTGAAATTTGATTGCATATTTGGATTCCTGTCGAAAAGTTATGCATTTTAAAAACAAACTTCTCATTTTGAGTTCGTATGCTAAAGATATGTCCTCTAGAAGTTGTAGGGAATTTTACAATGACAAAATTGACGTGGCCATTTGTAATCTTAAGCAACATTTTCATAACCGTTGGCTTGCATTAAGGAGTATTTTTGCTCGCGTCAGTTGCAAAAATAAAGTAACGACCCAGAATGACGAGTTCATTGATGCCGAGCATTTTCAAGATGCTTGGAAGTTTGAAGAGGCATCCTAGAAGGCAAAATTAGATAGAGAAAGATCCAAATTAGTGAGCTGAGAGTAGCTTAAGTTGGGAGAGAGTGTGAGAGAGAAGCAACTTGCCATGGAGTTGGTGTATGCTCCAAGATAGGAACAAAGAGTGTATCAAGTCCATTGAGGGACTGTATTATAATGTTTCCTTCTTCATGTTTCTTAGGAGTGTGTGTGTGTGTGTGTGTTAATATTTGTGATTCAAAATCAGAGCATGAATAAATTGTAATCTTTGTGTGAAGTCTGAGTACATGGTGTGTGGATGTGTCCATTGTTGAGAGAGTTGAGTCTAGGCTACAAGCACAAGGTTGCTTGTCATGCCCAGCTTGGAGTTGCACCCTGAAACAAAGACGTGCTGAAATGGCTAATCCTCTCTCCAGTTGAAACAATGGGATCTTCTCATGAGGGTGGGTGCCTCAATGGTGAGAAGAATCTCTAGAGAAGGCTGGTTCCTGTAAGATGTATCAATGCGGATCTCTACTTTGTGCTGTGAATCTACCATGGAAAAGGGAGAAAGAAATTTGAAAGGGAAATCCTACCTAATGACGGTGATACACCAGAATGTTGATCCACTCTACTTGGAACCTTGAACACTGAATCAAACAAGGAAAAAGGAAGACCTTTGATTTCAATTGATCACTATGCATAAGTATTTCATGAGAAGGTTCGATCTAATGACAAAAACATGAGGGAAAACGATGGCGAGAGGTCTGATACAAGACACTTTGCAGCCACCTAACATCCACTTACAGCTTCAGCAAAAGACATATAAAACACTGAACATGGCCTACATAACATGATGAGCTAACAACTAGGTACGAATCAGAATTTGGGAAGGGAGAGAAATCTACCATGTATGCAAATTGCTGAATGAATGTACATTATGTCAGCACTTGAAATTTGAAAGTACAATCCTTTTATTGATTGAAGAGGTTACACAGCTCACCAATGGCAGAGTCTGGTCTTACCAAGAGAAGGATAGATTTTACAAGGCTGAAAAGCCATTAATATAGAAAATTACAAAGAGCCAAGAGATTGGCGTTGAAAATAGGAGAGGAAGTTAACTCTTCATGAGCCCAAGTCCAAATTGCATTGCATGGATCTTCCAAATTTGTCTTTCCTTGGCTTATACTTGGCTTTCTTGCATGAAGAATTCTTGGCGTTGAAAAAAAAGAAGACAAGCTTTGGATGCATGACACCTACGAATAGATGTCTTGACTTGAAAACTAGTCAACTTCAAAACAAGAGTAGTCAAATTCACTCGAACTGTTGGAACGTTTGAAAGTCTCCCCTTTGCATTAAATCAATGCAAATGCTAAACTAAGAATTGCGTTTGAGCCGCTAGAACGTTTCGAGCTTTGAGACAAACGAGAGTGCGTGCATGGAATTTCTGGCTGTTTGAAACGTTCAACACTTTGCCCGTTCTTCGTGCAAGACAACTCTATTTTCAGAACTGAAGCATGCTTGTTTTCTTAAATGCGTTCACTTCGTTGGAGTCATTCACGTTAGTCTGTGCATGATCTTTGTTCATCCTCCGTTTGTCTTTATTCTACGTTTGTTTTATTCGTTGTTCATGCTTATGTCCATGTTCAGTTCTGCTTCAGTCCTCTTTGTATTTTCTTTGGCTTCTCTTGTGTTCTGCTTTAATTCGGGAATTGGGCTTTATTTTAGCTTTTGTCCTTCGGACAAATTGTTCGAAGGACTCTCTATCTCTTCTCTTTCTCGGGCTTGGCATTTCCTTTTCTCTTTTTTGGCTTTGGCTTATGCCCTTATCTTTTCTATCGGGCTTTTGTCCTCTTGAATTCCTTCGGACTTTTTGTCTAAAGGAATTCCTTTAGACAAAAAGTCCGAAGGAATTCGTTTCTTTGCCAATTTTCCCGAATTTATTCTTTTAGGCTCTTAAGTCTTGCCCGTTGGTTTTCTTTTTTTATTTCTATCAGGCTTTTTTCCCGAGTATATCCTCCGTTGGACCTTTTCTTTGAATTCCTTCGGACAAATAGTCCAAAGGAAATTCTTTTCCGTTTGAAGTGTCCCTTGGTTTTATGAAGGTGCCCTTTGCAAGGGCTTCTGCTTCCCAACATTGCCCTTTGGGCTTTTTGATCTGGTCTTGTTAGTCGCCAGGGTGCCTTTCGCAAGGGCAAGGTTCTTCCAGAAGTGCCCTTCAGAAGAATTGTAAAGGTCCACTTCACCGACCAAGTGCCCTCCGCAAGGGCTTTTTGTCCTCAAAAGTGCTTTTCGAAACTTTTGAAAAGGTCCTGCCACCAACCAAGTGCCCTCCGCAAGGGATTTTTTGCCTTCAAAAGTGGTTTTCGAAAGAATTGAAGGGCACCCGGGCTTTTTGAAGGACACTCGGGCTTCTTGAAGGGCCCCCGGGCTTTTTGAAATTGTCCTTCAGAACTTTTGTCTTGACTTGAAAACCATAATGTGAACCAACCCGAAGGGTTACATACCCTTTGGGACTTTTGAATTGGACCTTCCCGAAGGGCACCTGCCCTTCGGGTCTTCTCAATTGTACTTTTCTCCTTTCTTTCGGACAAAAAGTTCGAAGAAAATAAGCTTTGAATGACTGCCACTTAGTCATTTTTTCGGACTTTTACACAATCCTTTGAGAGCTCTCTCTCTCGAATAGAATGTTTGAAGAAATAGTCCACCTCTTATAGCCCGAAAAAATTCCTTGGGAAGACAAAATAACTAAACTTACAGCTTGTATGTCTTGGCCGTATTTGCACATTTGGCTGTAATCAATAAAGCTCCTTGGAAACCTCTGCATGACTAAAATTCACTTGGCTGTAGATGGCCTCTTGGGTGGCTGTAAATGCTCATTTAAGGACCCCAAAACTGATTCACAAGACAAACTTGGCACCATAGCAAAGTTCCGAAGTGTAGGGGTGACAATTTGCCCTGTGGGGGGCAAAATTGTCAACGGTAATCTTTGGTGTGAAGTCTGAGTACATGGTGTGTGGATGTGTCCATTGTTGAGAGAGTTGAGTCCAGGCTACAAGCACAAGGTTGCTTGTCATGCCCCTCCTTTCCCATAAAGTGAAAAATAATAAAGCTAATATTTTAAGTTGTCTAAGTGACTTTTTATTTTATTAAAAAGTGACAACTTAATATTACTTTATTATCATTAGAAATAAAAGAAAATGGAAAAGTAAATATAAAAGTGTACTTTAATAAAGTAAAGTAAGAGGCCAACTTGGGAAAAAGGGATAGAGAAAGTTATAAAATAGGGCCTTGGGGGTCATTTGGGATCATCTTGTTTATTACATTTATTTTGAGTTTGGGCATTTGCTTCCAACTTATGCATTTTAGGACAAAATCCCTCCATTGCTTCAAATCTAGAGGATGAAAACCCACCAGGTTTCTATTGTGGATTAAAAGACGGAAACCCTCTCATCCCATCATTGGTGATCTCATACAAAGATCACATTTGGGCAGACAATCAGGGTATTTTCAGATTTCAGTTGGATGGAAGTTCTAACAAAATTCAATTTTTTTGTGAAGGTCATTGGATCAACAAATCAGGTTTTCTTCTGCCGTTCAAGGGCTGTACCATTTGGGAACAACTGCGCCCCAAATAGTAGCCTGTGGGACTGCGGCGCAACCTTTGGGACTGTTGCGATTGCCTTGGTGAGGGTTTTGGTGGTAGTTGACAAATTGCCACCCTAGGAAGGAGTGACACACTTTGCTAGCCACCATCTTTCTTCCTCAGCTGCATAGCTGCATTCCATGCTGCTGGACCATCATTCAGCTGTTGAAATAAAGCTGGAAAGGTTTTTTTATCACCAAAATTTATTATTCCAACATATTAGGGTTTGGCTGTGACATCAATATTCTGTGTATTTTGGCAATTGCAATAAGAATTTCAGTTTAATCAATATCATTGAGAGTATTGCTGTTTTAATGTTTAATTGATGCTCCATATTTGGGAAAATAATTAAACAATTCAGAATTTAGAACATTTCCCAAAAGGGACATTTCAGTGGTATTAGATCTGGTAATCTTGCCAACTTGTGGATCAACGTGTGGATCAAAGGAAAAATTTATGGAACATCTTTTGAAACCAATTCACAAGGAAAACTATGAGATGCTCACAGGAAAGGATATGGAGAAGAAACTTTACCAAGCAGGGAAAAGCCTTAAGCATCCACCTCAATTGAAGGGTACACTCCTTAGCATTTTTGGAGGAAGTGGAAAATTGCTTGTCCATGGCGAAACAATCACCATCTGGTATGGTGAATCTTACTATGACTCCATTAATTATTTTTTTGGGAAAGTTAGAACTTCTGAGACATCAAGATAAAGATGTAAGGCTTATTGTTATCACTTTCATTAGCGAAATTACTCGAATAATAGTACTTGAAGTCCCATATCGTGATGACACAATGAGGGAGATATTTCAGTTGATTGTGGAAAGTTATCAAGTTATGGATGGAATCAAGAGTCCTTATTTTGCTAAGAGGGTTAATATTTTTAGAAATGGTTGCAAAAGTCAGATCTTGTGTTTTGATGATAGATCTTGGTTGTGATGATCTTATTCTTAAAATGTTTCAACATTTTTTTACTACTGTTAGTAAGAATCATACAAACAATATTATTACCTCAATGCAAACAATTGTCTTTGATTTTGAATGAGAGTGACAATATTTCTCAGTCACTCCTATCAGTTTTATTGGATAATATGAGAAAGGATGCGTGGGAAGTCTCACCAACAACACATGCACTAGTTAAAAATGTGATTGATCAGTGTGAAAGAAAGTTGAGGTCATACATACCAATGAAAATGACAACTAAACAGACAAGGGAACTTATTAAAAAGCAGCGTCACAAAACTTTGTAGCAAAGATTCGAAAATTTGCTACAAAGATTAGAAAATTTGCAGAAGAAATTGAGAAAGTCATCTACTCCCTCTAATTTTGCAATAGTAATTGAGGAAGTTAACAAGTTTCATTGGGTTGTTAGGACGCTGATTATAACTAAATTGCACCCTGATTTGATCACAAACAACCAATGTCATGAGGGTGAAATGGCATGCATAGAGGCAATTGAAGAAATAGCCAAGGCTTCAGAAGCATTAACTCTTAATGCAAACAACGATTTATATGAATATCAAATTAGAGTAGTGTTGCAGAAGTGGAATGAAGAGATCATTCTCCATGAAGAAAAGTTTCCAAGAAAGCTAGAAGTTGCAGATATAAATTTAGGTACAATTGAGAAAGTCATACAAGGAATTGAAGATCAACAAGCAAAACAACTTCAGGGGTTCACATTTGGACGGGAATTAGAAAGAATAATTTGGGATCCGGGTATTTGCAGGATGGTTCAGGAATTGCTTGAGGACAAACAATCTTTGGGAAGGACAGATTGTCATGGCCCCTTTTTCCCATAAAGTGAAAAATAATAAAGTTAATATTTTAATGTGTAAGTGATTTTTTATTTTATCAAGAAGTGACAACTTAATATTACTTTATTATTAAAAATAAAATAAAAAGGAAATGTAAAAATAAAAGTGTACTTTATTAAAATAAAGTGAGAGGCCAACTTGGGAAAAAGGGACAAAAACAGTTATAAAAGAGGGTCTTCGCTGTCATTTGGGATACTCTTGTTTATTACATCTATTTTGAGTTTGGGCATTTGCTTCCAACTTCTGCATTTGAGGACGAAAACCCTCCATTGCACTTAGATCTAGAGGACGAAAACCCTCTAGGTTTCTATTGGGGATTAGAAGATGAAAACCCTCCTATCCCATCATTGGTGATTTCATACAAAGATCACATTTGGGCAGACAATTAGGTTATTTCCAAATTTCAGTTGGCTGAAAGTTCTAGCAAAATTCATAAATTTTGTGAAGGTCATTGGATCACCAAATCAGGTTTTCTTCTGCCGTTTAAACGCTCTACCATTTGGGAACAATTGCATGCCAAATAGCAGTCTGTGGGACTGCTACGCAGCCTTTGGGACTGTTGCGACTGCCTTGGTGAGGGTTTTGTTGGCATTTGAAGACAATTCCGCTACACTTTGCTAGCCACCATTCTTCTTCCTTAGCTGCACTGCTGCATTCCATGCTGCTGGACCATCATTCAGCTATTGAAATAAGGCCGTAAGGGTTTTTTTATCAACAAAATTTATTATTCCAGCAGATTAGGGTTTGGCTGTGATACATCAGTATTCTATGTGTGTTTTGGCAATTCCAATAATAATTTCAGTTTAATCAATATCATAAAACCCTCTCATCCCATCATTGGTGATTTCATACAGAGATCACATTTGGGCAAACAATTAGGGTATTTCCAGATTTCATGTTGGCTGGAAGTTCTAGCAAAATTCAGAAATTTTGTGGAGGTCATTGGATCACCAAATCAAGTTTTCTTCTGTCGTTTAAGGGCTGTACCATTTGGGAACAATTGTATGCCAAATAGCAGCATGTGGGACTGCTACGCAGCCTTTGGGACTGTTGCAACTGCCTTGGTGAGGGTTTTGTTGGTAGCTGAAGACAAATAGCCACCCTAGGAAGGAGTGCCAAACTTTGCTAGCCACCATTCTTATTCCTTAGAGCTGCACGACTGCATTCTATGCTGCTGGACCATCATTCAGCTGTTGAAATCAGGCCGTAAGGGTTTTTTTATCAACAAAATTTATTATTCCAGCATATTAGAGTTTGGCTGTGATACATCAGTATTCTATCTGTATTTTGTCAATTCCAATAATAATTTCAGTTTAATCAATATCATTGTATCGCTATTTTAATGTTTAATTGATGCTTTGTATTTGGGAAAATAATTAAAAAATTCAGAATTCAGAACATTCCCCAAAAGGGACATTTCATTGCCCTTAATTGGACACCCTAACGCTGTCTCCAGCATCCACCTTCTGTCTCTTTAGAGATTGTCTGTGTAGGTTCCCATTATATATCCATTCCAACCTCCTATATACATGGCCCTTTTTCAAAGCCTTTGATCGTTTTTTGGACCGACATTCTAAATGTGTTGGATTTAGATTGGTCTTTCACTTTTTACGTATTTACAGGACTATTGTAATGTAAAATCGCTATTTTAGGTCGATTACATTTTGGTGAACCCAATGTAAATCTTACCTCACCTTTGATTGGGTTATCTTCACATTTCTGTTTATTTTTCATATTTTTCTTTTCCAATCTATTCGTCAAACATTTATTGCTTTCCAATTTTTCCTCTATTTAAATTTCCTAAAGGTTACTCTCCCATTCCTATAATGGAGTATATCAATGGCATCTGAATGGATGCCACACAATGGTCTCCCTTCTCTCAAGCACAATCTTACAACAATGTGGATTACAATATGGTCGCTACTAATAACAAGAAGGCCATAATCCCTACAAAGAATGCCAACACTAGGTCTTCAAAAATCCTAACATAAACCTTCCCTCAGAGGATAACGACCAAGAATAGAACAAATTAACTAAGTTGATGCTACTCCCGAAATGTAACAATTTCTACAAGACAACCCTCAACATATGGACACAACTAATATGGTCTTTGTAGCTCAAAATGGAGATCAATCCTTGAGTTATCTTTGTTATTTCTCCCCCCATCTATCCGAGACATAATTTTCCAAAGAGACTTGTTTCCCATCCAAAAGAACCTTCTTTATGCCTGTGGAGATGTCCCTTAAAGGCCAAAGGTTCACGAAATGCCCAAGATGAGAAAACCAATTGTTTGGACCGTTACATTCATTGTGCAATTGATAGGGTTTAAATTGTCGCATAACATAGATTGACGGTTGTGAAACCGCATTGACGGTCATGAAACCGCATTGACGGTTATGAAACCACCGCATATAGTTGCAAAACTCCCCAGGTGGTTATGAGACCACCCCTAAGGGTTGCAAAATTGCTTTAGAATATACAAAATTTTTGCATAAGGTTGCAAAGCCACCTCTTAATGTAGACCAACAGTTTCGTCATTGCAAAAAGTTATACAACTTGCGGAGGCCATACCTTTTGCATAAAAACTCCACATTAGGTGACAATTTTTTTGAAAGTGTATAAACTTTTGAGACAATTCCATATCACATTTGACTTTTGATGAGGTATACCAAATGTTTCACCTTGATGAAGTAGACAATATATTTATCAAGAGTAGCAATGCACAACCTCACCACTTATCAACCTTCCGCTGTTTTGTTGATCTTGACTTGTCCTTGGAGACCATTGGAGTTCTTGATGATTTCCATGGATCATTATAGATATCATCAACGTTCATCGTGCCTCATAGGCTTTATTCCAAGAATGGGAACCTTTCCGGAATTTGAAGACAAATTCAACTACCACAACAAGATCACACTGCTTATTGAATTGACCAACATGTTTTTGGTGATGCAAGATTGCTAACCTTATCTGGATGCTCCTGCATCAATATGAATGAAGAAAGTCTCTTCAATCTATTTACAACCGCCTCAGAACCCAAGTGACAATACAAAGTCCAGTCCTTCCCTCTTAAGACATTGGAGGAAGCCTCTGACCAGGCTAAAAGGCAAGTCCATCTCATGCAACAATTTTAGAATCCTTAACTTGTAAAACATGACACTAGATTCCTAATGCGACCTAAAAATGGACATGCTATTAATGATGGTGCATCCAATAAAAATGACCATAGCTTTGACACCAAGAGAACAGTTCATGCTATCTTGCCTAGTGCTTCTCAAAACATGGCGTCGAGATTTAGACCCTAGTAAGCTTGTCCCTTGATAGTTTGATACTCAAAAGTTTTGCTGGTTCCATGCAAATTGAGACCACTCTCATGAGGATTGTCACTCTCTTAGAAGCCTAGCATGTACTTGGAAACAATTTTGTTCATGATGCAATGCATAGAGAAATATACTGAGAGTTTCTCAATGCCAAGAAACTCTTCGACACTTGAAACAATCGTGAAGCTACACATTAAACTAATGCAAATTTGGGAACATACACCAAATCCCTGACCATATCATTCCAAGATCACAACAATTGCTGAAAATGCAGTCAACCTCATTCCACAATGCAATCAAACTCAAACTAATCCCCCCATTCCTATCCAAGAGGCTAATGTAGTTGAAACAAATGTCAACTCGAATGCTTCAACAAACAATTAAAATCTAGTCCACAGTTTAGGTATGAAGCTCATAATTGCATGTGTTGATTTGGTTTACACAACCCAATCTTCCCCTTCAAATATTTAGAAAACCTACAAAACTGTCCAAGCAAATCAAATATCTCAAACAATTGCTGAAAATGCCTTAGAAACTCCAAATTTTAAAAATCTACAAAATTTTCATGTCATTGGCTGGACCGATGACACAAAAAAATCAGATAGTCATTCGCCAATGTCATGGGCCACTTGCATAATCCAATGGCTTTGGTCAAGCTGATGACGTTGAAAAGAGTAAAAACATAAAACTTCAGGCTCAGCCCCTCCCAAGGCCAAATTTGAGATCATTTTGACCACTTCTCCTAAGGTGCAATCCTAATTATAGCTTTGATGAATGGGACCCCATTGTTGAGCTTTCTAATTTACCTAGTAAAATTTCATTCCTTGAGTTAATGACAACATGTCCCAAGCATCGCAATCATCTTATGCAAAACTTATTCAGCATGAACATTCATCAACCACCACAAATTGACTAGAAGGCCCTAATACATGATTCCAAAGAGAGTATCATGCAACAATGCGAAGAATTATCAATCCAAATTGACAAGACTATCCTAAAACTCTCCCCTAAGTTTCCCATTTAAGCTATGATTTGCAACGAAATCTTATTTCGTGCTGACAATCCTCTACTATTTATCATTGTCAAAATTGACGATGCCATGTCAAGCGAGCCCTCATTGATGAAGGCTTCGACATGCGTTGCCTCGTTAGACTTTAACATATCCCTTAGATATTCAACTAACAACCTAAAATCCACTTGTAACACTTGTCATGACTATGATCAAAGACAAATGTCTCCAATGGGATGCTTCTGACCCCCCATCAGACTACCTCCTATAACCTATGTTGTTTTTTGTTTCCACAAGGCGAAAATGTAGATTTTCAAAACCTCTTGATTTGGAAACGTTTGTACAATTATATATATATATATATAAACATTGCATAAACTCCTTGCAATGGCTGCCTCCTTGCTCTTGTTTACAACAACAAATGTTGAGTGTGTGTTTTAAGTTTGTCTCGAGTGTTATGTAAGTTTTAGGTTTTTTTTTTTTTATTATTATTATTATTATTATTATTATTATTTTTATTTTTTATTTTTTGGTCGATTCTGACTGTTTTTTTCTGCCGGAATCCCTTGGAAAAGTATGGACGTTTCCGGGATGTTTTTGAATCGGAAATGTTTTTGGATCGGAAACTGTGGGGGGGGGGGGGTAGGGAACATTTCACTACAACCCAACTTATAACCATTAGAGTGAAATTCATGAATTTGAAGTTTTTAATGTCTTATAACATTTTGCTTGGTCGCCCTTGGACTCACTGAATGAGGGCTATAGCTTCCTCTGCATGCGAAGGTCCAAGGTGACATTGACTCTTGGAAATTTTGAACATTTCCAACTTCATGAAGCCTTCAACCTCGTTGTGTTAGAAGAGTTACCATGTGTATTTTTAGTGGAAACCCAAAGATTTAACTATCCTAATGATTTCCTTAGAGGCTATAGTGGTCATCACAAGCTAGTTGGGAGAACTCCACCTAACTTTAGATTCCGATGACAATGAACCTGATGGGATAAACCTCAAAATAAAAACTCACTTACCTCAAAGCATTATTGACAATTTGCCTCCCTTCTTGAGGCCTATATCTCACAAGAAACCAATTTTATGAAGTCCATGTGAAAGCATCTTTTGAGAAGAAATGCCCTAAAGATACCTCTTCTAGTGATATCGTGGTTGATTCACCCAAAAGTGATATAACCACTTCTGAATACAAAGACAACTATACACTAGATGATCCATATTTGTTTGGATATGCCCAAGCAAAACGTATACAAATTTTACACTCCAAAGACTACTAGAAAAAAAACAACAAAGCACATTAAACCAAAGCATTAACACGATCAAACTTTCCTATTGTTTCGACAAAAAAGATGATGACTTATTATATAGCCTTAGTACTCTTAGCGACATACCACTTGAAGAGTCTTAACACTGCATTAACCCCATATGTTAGGTCTCCATCTATGGAATCCATTGCTTCCAACAACACTTTGCCCCAAGAGTCTCGGTATTCTTGCACTTCCTCTTGACAAGGTGCATATTCATATTACTAATCATTATATTGCCTATGGCACAATGGCCCAAGGTATCTCATTGAGAATTGTAGGGTCTATCAGAGACATGGATCACTTAGCTTTGCAAAAGCACTCCCCAAAGGCGAGGAGAGGCCGAACACGTCCAACTTCTCCACAAAGGTGTTTTTGTGTGTTTCATGGGACTGACACTCATTATACAATATATTGTCGTGCATATTGTGGAGTAACAAAGTCATTCGCCGTTTCCATCCTATCTCTTGGATGGTCATTCACCTTAGTCAACTTCCTCACACGTCCACAAGAAGGGGGAGCGGCATTGTTATTTGCGTAGTTCTTATTCACTCTCTACTAATGACTATAGAGCTTATTAGTAGCACTTGGGACAACATTTCCAATGGGAGGAGCAACCTCCCCATCAACATTGTTTGTGACATTCTTCACAACAAGAGAACTCACCTCCCTATGAGTATTTGTGCCATGAAAACCATAATGAGAGTCCACAATCACATAGCACACCAAATATATGTTCCATCTACATTTTAAGTTGAGGGCATTTGTAAGGAAGTACTTGTGAGCAATTTTGAGACAATTGAGGTGGACTATGGTAGCCGCACGATACAAGTTGCAACGGAAGATCTATGTCGTCATGGAAGAGGATTGTAATGAGGTTCAAAGGTATGCGTGAGCTATTATATGTTCTGTCACTAGTTTCATATTTATATTCTTCATAGCATGTCATTAGTTCCCTTACCTAGAATTTTACTACCATGTTCTCCCATTTGGGTTTCATCTAGTTCGTACTACCTTTCTCCTTTTGTGTTTTACCTTGTTCTTACTACCTTTCACCTCTTTGGTTTTACCTAGTTTTTTACTACCTTTCACCTCTTCGGTTTTACCTAGTTCTTTACTACCTTTCACGTCTTGGGTTTATCTCTCTTTACAACCTTTACTCCTCTTGGGTTTACCTAGATTTTACTATCCTTACCCCCTCTTAGGTTTATCTCACTTTACCATCATTTCCCCTCTTGGGTTTATCTACATTTTTGCTTGTGCTAGACCTATCATAGGCCTACATATATCGTTTAATGAAATTACTACCTATTTCCTTCCATTTCACAACCCGATTTGGGCTTGCCTCCATACTCATGCACCTATTACATTCACATGTACCTCTGAATCCCATATTCCCAGTTTTTTTTGAAGAATATTTCCCTTATAGTGGTCAATTACTAGTTCGCCATTTGTACCATCATATTGTACATATAAACTATTCATAGTCCCCATATTCCCTATTTTTTGCTTCCATTTCCCCCCTTTGTGGGATACTTAGGTCAAATATAAGATTGCACTCTTTGATAAGGTGCACGCTAGGTGTATGTAAGGGTCTTGGTTTGTAGGTTATCCTCTATTCATCTAGGCTCAAGTCTTTTGTGTTTTACCTTGTTCTTACTACCTTACCCCCCTTGGGTTTTACCTAGTTCTAACTACCTTTTCCATCTTGGGTTTATCTCATTTTATGATCGTTTCCCCTCTTGGGTTTATCTACATTTTCGCTTGTGCTAGACCTATCATGTCAGGATCTTGCTCCTCAATTAGAGCACATATGATTACTTCTTGTATTAGCAACTAAACACGGAATTATACCAGAATCAATAAGTAACCAGAAATATGAAACAACACAGGATTTGAGAGACAATACACAATTGTATTAAATACTTAGAAGAAAATACAATAAAGAAGATGCCACTTCTTCCACCTCAAAGGTTCCCCACGCCTCAAGACCTTCTTCCCTCTCTCTCTCTCGGTCCCAACAATCAACTCAAATATAGAATTGATGTTCACCTCTCCAACCAGTCAGTAACACGCTGCTAATACACCAAGTACACAACCGTACTCCAAGTAGATCTCCTGCTCTCTACTGCTACCTGCAAATCACTAGACTTTACTCACCAATGTAGATATCTCTACACACCTGAAGAACCCTTGTCCTTGCCTCACCAAGCCCTTATGATTCTTCAACCAGTACCCCGGTGGATCAGCTCCTAGACCTTGCAGACTCTGCAACTCTCCCTGATCATACACTCTCAACACCCTTATGGAACTAGGAGGAGCTAATCTAGCTCTTTCTAAAAGCTATATGGCTTTCTAGCACACTTTTACAATACAACCAATGAGTCTCTTAAATAGATCTCATGCAAACAATAATTAGACACCTAATTACAATAATTAGATCCGCAGCTCTTAATCTAAATTTGGCTCTTGACATGCAAACACTTGGTTCGTTAGCTAACTGCCCGTAAAATACTCAGTCCGAACCACACAGGTGACCGACGTCGGTCCCTGTTTGCCTGGGGGTGTCGACGCCGGCCGACTCCTGACCGACGTCGGTTGCCTTCTGTTTGTACCCTGTCGACGTTGGTTGCCCTGACCGACGCCGGTGACTGTAACAATCAACAAACACTCTGCAACCTCCCTAACTCCTCCTATTCACATTTTGGTGAAGCTTTTAGCTCCACAACCTAACAATCTCCCACTTGGAGATAAACAGTTGCACCTGTACCTGTATTTGTACCTTGTCTAATCTGTTTCCTGGCTTGTATTCCTCTTCAAGCTCAACCCTGAAGACTAACCATCACACACCCTGTGATGCCTTTCCTGTCATCCAAGTAACTTGCCACATCCGAACCTACATATCCATGTAGTGAAGTCCTTGACCATACATAACATGTTAACCTGCTGCTGATCCCTCTCAGATACCTGAGAATCTATCTTCCCCGAATTGGCTCCAAACTCTCTGACAACTCCCACTGATTGGGAAAACTCAGGTCTACACTAGACCTCATGTGATTTCGAACACTGTTTCAAGCTAAGCTTGAACTGTCCAGCCCTTGGTGTGCTTTCTGATTCTGCATCCTGCGTAATGAACCTCGCCAACACCGTCTTCACATCAGCTCCCACTGGAGACCAAATCTCCATGTCTCTCATGCCAAAGAATTTCGCTGCTCTAAATTCTTCATGACACACTTCTGAACTAACCTTACCTTTTAGCTCAACAAATCCCTGTATGTACAAAACCTGCTAGCAAACCATCCACATACAGTAATTGGATAATGTCGCGACTCATCATCCACCTGGTAAGAACAAAAACACAATAGTTACACTGACATTGACTGAAGCCATGCTTAGTCATCCACCTGTCAAAACTTGTACCACTGTCCTGCAGCTTCTTCAAGACCTTATACCTTGGCCTTCTATCTCACGTATCCGTCCACTCTATTCTTTAACTATGGGAATCTATCCGTCTCTCAGTGCTTTCTTCCAGCTGACAACTCTACCAACAAATGTCTGTTTGGTTCTTCTCCAAGGACTCACACTCCTCATCCGTGCCAAGCTCCCACTGTATTTGGATTCTACCTGCATTGCCTCTTTGCAACTTCTTGGTTCTCGACCATCAGTAAGCAATATAAAGGTGAACAACGAATATGAGGTTCACTTACCCTTTCTGACCTCGACATGAGCGTTTGAGACTTGTTGACAGCTTGCTGTCCGCCCAATATCCGTTCCAGTGACCGATCTCGGCCATCTCCCAATCTGCTCCCGACCGACGTCGGTTCTCTGCGACTGACCTTGTCTGTCGACGTCGGTCCCATTACCGACGCCGGTGTACATGTTGCCGACGTCGGTCACTGTATGACCGACGTCGGTTCCTGCTTTCCGACACCACCTACTCTGCTGATCTGCACATGACCGATGTCGGTGCTTGTCTGTTCGATGTCGGTTCCTGATGACCGACGCCGGTATCTGTGTTCGCCTGTGAGTGATAACTTTTTACCCGCGAGCTCTCCATGGATCAAAATCCTGTTCAAATTAGCACAGCCCTGCTCAGAATAATTTAGTCCACTCCGCTGATCTCTGTCCGTCATTTCCATGAACACCAAGGCTTTCCAGTTCTTTAGCTTGTTAAAAACATCTGTCTTCCGCTTCAGAACATGCATTTCCCTCCTACATATGTAACCAAGCCTACAAGGCCACATCTCTGTAACAGAAGGTGAATCAGTAATATAAGTAGATAGATAAATGATACCTACTTTCTTACCACCGTCTAATTCAAGTGCATCCGCTGTGAGAGTTACTGTGCATCTCTCATCACCTAACTTTTCTGAAGAAATTAGACTCATCTCCAAGACTGGTACCTGCATAACCTCATTCAACCCCTGTGTGTTATCCGTCTGCAATTTCAGCTTCACTTCCCTTTTGCCAATCATTTGACAAGGCTCTCCAGCTCCTAAATAAATCTCTTCAAAGACATACCCATGAAAAGATGCTCTATTTCAAACTGCATGGAAAGAGGCAAAAGAATCTGTGAACCAAGATTCCACTTTATCCAGAACATCTTGTGCAACATCCCCTGCAACATCTGCTCCTCCCTGCTGATTTGCTACCAACCAACAATCTTTATTTCCCTGCTCTTTCTTTCCATCAATCGGACCATTCGTGCTATTCAATTTCTCCATTCGTAGCTTACTTCTTTCTGCCATTGCTATACTCCCACTCAATCAGAAACCCCTGTGAGTAACCTGTAATCAACAAACACTACCAGATCTGAAATCCCCTGTTAGTAACCCAACCAAAAGCTCAGATACCAACTTGTCAGGATCTTGCTCCTCAATTAGAGCACATATGATTACTTCTTGTATTAGCAACTAAACACGGAATTATACCAGAATCAATAAGTAACTAGAAATATGAAACAACACAGGATTTGAGAGATAATACACAATTGTATTAAATATTTAGAAGAAAATACAATAAAGAAGATGCCACTTCTTCTTCCACCTCAAAGGTTCGCCACGCCTCAAGACCTTCTTCCCTGTCTCTCTCGGTCCCAACAATCAACTCAAATATAGAATTGATGTTCACCTCTCCAACCAGTCAGTAACACGCTGCCAGTACACCAAGTACACAACTGTACTCCAAGTAGATCTCCTGCTCTTTGCTGCTACCTGCAAATCACTAGACTTTACTCACCAATGTAGATATCTCTACACACCTGAAGAACCCTTGTCCTTGCCTCACCAAGTCTTTATGATTCTTCAACCAGTACCCCGGTGGATCAGCTCCTAGACCTTGTAGACCCTGCAACTCTCCCTGTTCATACACTCTCAGCACCCCTGTGGAACTAGGAGGAGCTAATCTAGCTCTCTCTAAAAGCTATATGGCTTTCTAGCACACTTTTACAATACAACCAATGAGTCTCTTAAATAGATCTCATGCAAACAATAATTAGACACCTAATTACAATAATTAGATCCGCACTTCTTAATCTAAATTTGGATTTTGACATGCAAACACTTGGTTCGTTAGCTAACTGCGCGTAAAATACTCAGTCCGAACCACACAGGTGACCGACGTCGGTCCCTGTTTGCCTGGGGGGTGCCGACGCCGGCCGACTCCTGACCGACGTCGGTTGCCTTTTGTCTGTACCCTGCCGACGTCGGTTGCCCTGACCGACGCCGGTGACTGTAACAATCAACAAACACTCTGCAACCTCCCTAACTCCTCCTGTTCGCATACTGGTGAAGCTTTTAGCTCCACAACCTAACATATCATAGGCCTACATCTATTATTTACTGAAATTACTACCTATTTCCTTCCATTTCGAAATCCACTTTGGCTGGCCTTCATATACCTCCAAATCCCACATTTCCAGTTTTTTTCAAGAATATTTCCCCTCAAGTGGGCAATTACCAGTTTGCCATTTGTACCATCATATTTTACATATAAACTATTCATATAGCCCATTTTTCCTATTTTTCGCTTCCATTTTTTCCCTTTCTAGGACACTTAGGTCAAATATAAGATTGCACTCTTTGATAGGGTGCAAGCTAGGAGTATGTAATGGTCTTGTTTTGTAGGTCTCCCTCTATTCGGCTAGGTACAAGTCTTTTGTGTTTTACCTTGTTCTTACTATCTTTCCCCTTTTGGGTTTATCTCACTTTATCTTTATTCCTCTTGGGTTTACCTAGCTTTTACTATCCTTACCCCTCTTGGGTTTATCTCTCATTACCATTATTTCCTTTCTTGGGTTTATCTTCATTTTTTGCTTATGCTAGACCCATCATAGGCCTACATCTACCGTTTAATGAAATTACTACCTATTTCCTTCCATTTCACAACCTACTTGGGCTGGGATCCCATGCTCATGCACCTATTACATTCACATGTACCTCCGAATCCCATATTACCATTTTTTTTTGAAGAATATTCCCCTCTAGTGGTCAATTACTAGCATGCCATATATACCATCATATTTTACATATGGACTATTCATAGTCCCTAGTTTTCCATTTTCCACTTTCATTTTCCCCCTTTGCGGGACACTTAGGTCAAATATAAGATTGCACCCTTTGATAAGTTGCCAGCTAGGAGCATGTAAGGGTCTTGGTTTGTAGGTCTCCCTCTATCTGCTAAGGTACAAGTCTTTAGTGATGTCATCTTACAAACCCATTGTTGGCCTTACGAATCTATATGGAGGACAATAGAAATAAAATTAAGAAAGAAACAGTGAAAAACCAAATCTCTTAAGTCAAAAGGAAAAATCAAAAGTTAGTCACACATGAAAATCACTTGATCAAAATCATTGGGATGCCCCCTACCCTAGTTGAAATTAAAAACTCCACAATTGACCTCATAGTAGATTGGGGTAAGAGGATTCTTATCCATCATTCGTGTTGTCTATCTTTTCACATGATGACCCAATCCTTATAGTGGTTGGTGGCTCTGGCAGATCCCGAGGAACGGGGAAAATGTTGTGGGAAGGTCGGCACCTTTGCTTTTACGCATGTCATAGCCTTCATGGGATATAGCTACTACTACACTAGTTTGTCCAAACCATGACCTTACAAAACAAGGTTTCTAAACCTTTCGATGTTGAAAAATCCTAGTCTGGCCAAATTGATTAGGGTGTCTAATCTTTGATAACGATTTCTAATCGCCTTTGTGGTGCGTCATATTTTTCCTTCATTATTCCCAATTTCCCCTTGATGGATATTTTTGTTGATTGACCACATCCCTATTCTCTTCATTCCTTTTCTATATCATGTTTTAGATTCAACTCCTTTATTTAACATCTAGCTGGAAACTTGCGAGTTTGTATTGTAAGTCCTAGGAAATCAACTGAGCTTTCCTTACAAGCATCTACCTCCTATGATGTCATACACATTTCATCATTTTTTTCACATTAGTCTTGGCATTAAATGCTCATGTTTTCAATTGAGAAAATTTAGCACAATTATTGATTTGGTTTAACTCTTTTCCCTACTTATCTTTCTATCACACTAGTTGTCGCATTACATTTCCTAGCTAGTCACATTTTTAAAATTTATTCGTTAGTTCTTTATTACAAGATATTTTTGCTTGTAATGTCAACAAAGAATATCACATACTAACATGTTAAACATCACACGAAGAACAAAACACAAACACACTTAGAAGAATATGGGATGTACAAAGTTTTTGCTACAATATTTTACATATGCATCTCACATCCCCAACATCCAGATCAGGGCATTGAGCAACAACTTGGGTTAAGAAGACGGGCTGGTGCCATTGCTCTGCCTTTCTAGTTCCTCAGCAACCATCCCCACATATGTATTGACCAACTCTATATTTTGATTGCTTTTGGTGCAAAATTTCCCCATATTTTGTATAATTGTTATATCTTTGCAACCATAGACCCTAACTACAATCTAGAAAAGAGCCAGAATGCCAACGCCAAACTTTATGTCACTAACAATTCATTTTAACATTTTTTTTGCAAAAGTAGTTATTTTCACAAGTTTGCCGGACTTGTCCTAGCTCCAATCTACTTGATCCATCCCTGAGACCCATTCACGCAACCCAACCGAGCACCAAAGACTAGAAATGGTAAGATTCTTACGACTAGCCATGTAATTGAAGGTATGTATGCTTATTTATTTGCTTTCATTTATCTTAGATTTACCAACATCTATTATTTTTGGTACTATGTTTTTCACAAAGCACTATCACTTGCTACACTTATGATGAGCGATGTGCTTTGGGTAGACATGTATACGCATTATTTTTTGCTTTACTGACATTTTTCTTGCCTAGAACTTGTTGACATATTAATCTCCTTGAGTGTATGCTTTTGCATACATCAGAATTGGGGTGGGCCGACTTCTAGCACTTAGTAAGAAATGTGTTGTGGACTATCCTTCTTACTACCACCATATCACCATCATATTAATAGATTTGTACTCCTAAATCAACTTATCTTCCCTTAGACATTTTTTTTCCCATTGCTTGCACATACTTGATGTCATCGACCCCACTGATGAAAACATGTTCTGATGTAGGAGCGTTCGAGTTCACAAGTTATCTTGCATCATCCAAAAACTTGGGTTCATATTCTTGTGCGTACTTGTGCATATTTGTTTTGTGTGGTGCGATTTGTCATCTCTTGCGACAACCTTGTGTGTGTGGGGAAAGATCAATGTCCAGCCGAAGAACATCATGAGTCCCATAGGGTAAGGAAATGCAGGAATGATGGTTTCAGTCATGTTCCATTGGTCACAAGGACCTTTTCCTTGGAGCATGAAGAAACTATTGCTTCATGCAGGCGGTGGGTTCGAAACCGCCGCTTTGTTTAGGCAGTGGCACAAAATTGTCGCGGTAGTTTCACAACCGCTAGTATGCAACAACTGGCTGTTTCAATCGTGTTTGAAAAATACGTAAAATAACTGCCCAAATCAAGTAAATGTGACGTGTGGATCGTTTTCCAAGACAAAGGGAGCTTGAAAGGTGTGGCAGGATGTCAGCATCAGGTCACCAAGATTCAAAGTCAATTTTGGGAAGAACATTGGAGTGTCATCTCAATTACCCAAGGCAGAGCAAGGAGAGGGGAGGGCAAGCAAGTGGAGAGAGAGGAGTCCAGTTCTAGAGTAGAGCAGAGAGAGCTTTGAGAGAAGCTTAGAGAGTGTTATAGTAGATCTACGAGCCTATTGAGTGATGTATGTTTGTTGTAACGTAGTCATTGGAATAAGGGAGCTTATTTATAATCTAGGGGAAGGGAGAGTGTGAGGTGTGCGTGTAATCTTTATAACATAGCTGAATATCAATAAAAAGAGGCGTTACTTCCATTTTGAGTCATATCGTTTAGAGAGTGAGAGTAGTGGGACTTTGCTAGAGAGTAAGGTAGCCATTCACTTGGTCCCCCCATTCCCATCTGCACCAATTGGTATCAAAGCAAGGTTTTCCTTGCTTTGTTGTGTGTGAAGACTCTTCTTGAGTAATTGGCAAGTTGTGAAAGAGAAGTTTGTAGTTTGGATAAGATATGGCACATAAAGGTAATCCCGTTGGAAGGGTAACAAGACCAAGAGCACCTAGAGTTGCAAACTTTGTAGATATGATTAGAGGAATCACAAGAAGATTGGATGCAATGGAGACAACACTGAGAAGAGGAACTCATGTTGAATATGTGAGTGATGATGAAAGAGCAGAAGCTCAAGAGGATGAAGTAGACAAGTATTGGATGAATTTGAGAGTAGATTTCTCAGAGTTGTTGCAAGGTTGGGTAGTAAACCAAAGTTGGATGCCCCTTGCTATAGTGGAAGCTTGAGCCCAGAGGAACTCATAGATTGGATCAAGGATATGAAGAAATATTTTGACTACGAGTCACTGGAGGATCCCAAGAAGGTGAGGTTTTCCTGTACCAAGCATGAAAAGTCATACATCCGTATGGTGGGATCATGTGTAGCTGAAAAGAGAAAGAAGAGGCAAAGATAGAATGAAAACTTGGGAGAGGATGGTGACAAAGCTGAAAGTTAAGTTCTTACCTTCAAATTATCCGCATAGGTTATTCAAGAAGTTGCAGAATTTAAGGCAAAAGGAGGTGTGTGTAAAAGAGTACACAAAAGAGTTTTATAAACTTTTTATTAGCGTTGGTAAAATTGAAAATGATCAAGAAAAAGTGTCAATGTATGTAAATGGATTTCGTATTTCCATTTAAGATAAAATTAAAATGTTTAAGTTGAAGTTGGTTGAGGAAGCTTATCAATGTGCATTGAAGGCGGAAAAAAATTATATAGAAGGCAACAAAGGAACTCTAGAGATAGAGGAAGGTTCTCTAGAGGACAAAACAATGATGGAAGAAGACATCATACTCATGAAGGTGAAGCAAGCACTTCACAAAATCAGAATCATTCCCAAAGAGGAAGTGGTTATTTTTCTAGAGAAAGAGGAAGAGGTAGAGGATTCATGGGTTAGTGCTATGAATGTGGAGAGGTTGGGAATAGAGCATTTGTATGCCCCAAACCATTTCAGAACAACAATGAGAGGAATGAAGCAAGCAATCATATTGCTCATATGGATGAAGAGAGTGTTGGATCTCCAACACACGGAAGAACCGACACGTGGTGAAGCTCTTAAGATGAAGAGAGTGTTGTTGAAACCAGCCAAGGAAGAAGATAAATTGGTGCAAATAAAGAACTTATTCCGTACTGCTTGTAAAGCGGGAGGCAAGCATTGCAAAATTATTATTGATAATGGTAGCACAAATAATATGGTTTCAAAATAAATGGTAGCAAAGCTTGGGCTGAAAATATTAGTGCATCTAAACACACAAAGTTTCATGGCTATTTAAGGGGCATCATGTGTTGGTCAATGAGCAATGTATGGTTAGTTTTCATATTGGTTCATATAAAGATGGTGTTATGTGATATTATGCCCATATATGTATGTCATTTATTGTTGGGAAGGCCATGGCTGTTTGACAGAAGAATCTTGCATGATAGTAGAGAAAACACTGACACACTTGTGAAGGATGGTAAGAGGCATACATTGAGCCCATTGAAAGAAAGGGGAAGCGGTGGACAACAGTCCTAAAGTGTTGATGGTTTCCGATAACAAATTTTTGAAGGAGACAAGGAGGAAGAAGGCATGTTTTTCTTTCATCCCAAAGCCTTTGCAAGTTGTGACCTCAGACAAGGTGAGTGATCTTCCTTTTGAATTTCAGATTTGTTGTAGGAGTTTGCTGATATAGTGTCTAAGGATTTGTTAGATGGGCTACCGCCTATGAGAAGCATTAGTCATCACATAGATCTAGTGTCGAGAGCAAGCTTGTCAAACAAGGCAGAACATGGATTGACCCCTATGGAAATTGTAGGAGTAAAGAGACAAATAAATGAGTTGTTGAAGGGTTCAATCCGAGAAAGTTTAAGCCCATGTGTAGTTCTAGTAGTATTGGCACCCAATAAAGGTGGAGATTGGAGACTGTGTATAGATTTTCTAGTAATCAACAAGATAACAATCAAGTGTAGATTCCATTGCCAAGGATGAATGTCTTGATAGATTGTTTGAGTGGAGCAAAGTACTTCACAAAGAGAGATTTGAGAAGTGGATATCACCAAATTTGGATTAGAGAAGTTGATGGGTGGAAGTCTGCATTCAAAATGAATGATGGGTTGTATGAGTGCCTTGTTATGCCATTTGATTTGTTCAATGCACCAAGCACATTCATAAGACTCATGAATGAAGTGTTGAAGCCATACATGGGTAAGTTTGTCATTGTTTATCTTGACCACATTTTGATTTTAAGTCATTCAAAGGAATAATATTTGATGCATTTGAGGTTGGTTTTGCAAAAATTGAAAGAGGAGAGGTTGTTGGTCAACTTGAAGTGTAGCTTCATGCAAGAAGAGCTAGTGTATTCGGGATTTGTAGTCTCAAAAGATGGGTTGAGAATGGACCTTGAGAAGGTAAGAGCAATAATTGAGTGGCTATCACCAAAAAACATTTTGATCTAGAAGTATTCATGGGTTGGCAATTTTCTATTGGAAATTTATTAGAAACTTTAGTGGTATATGTAAAACTTATACAAAAGCAATGAAGGGTGATAAAAAGAAGTTCAAGTGGATTGTTGCACCATATGATAGGTTTCAGTTTTAGAAGAAGGTAATGGAACAACCATTGTTGGAATTCCCTGATTTCAGTAAAGGGTTTCACATTGTTGTGATGCAAGTGGGACAACAATAGGAGTAGTATTGAGCCAAGAAGGTAAGCCCATTGCTACTTTAGTGAGAAGTTGCATCAAGGCAAAAATAAGTATTTGGTCTACGAATTCTATGCAATGGTTCAAGCTCTTAAGAAGTGGAGCCATTATTTGTTGCCCATGGAATTTGTGTTGTACATAAATCATCAAGTGTTACAACTCATAAACAACCAAAGTAAGTTGAACTAAAAGCACATGAAATGGGTTGAATTTATTTAAAGTTATTCTTTTGTTTTGAGGCATAGAAGTGGGCAACCCAAAAAGGTTGCGGATGCATCGAGTTGATGAACGCTTGTAGTGAATGAGCTAAGAGTAGAAGTGATTGGGTTTGACTCAATGAAAGAATTATATGAGGAATATTTGGATCTCTGAGATGCATGGGCAGCATGCATGAATCCAACAAGCATGGACAAAACACCATAGTTGGAGTATATGATACAAGATGGATTGTTGTTGAGGGAAATAATTATGCATACCTCAAGGTTCTATGAGGGAGAACTTACGGAAGGAGAAGCATAGTGGAAGCCGAGCTGGTCACTTTGGGACTGGTAAAACATTGATGCAACTGAGTGTTACTATTAGCCAATTATGAGCACGAATGTCAAACAATTCATGCAAAGATGTAGGATTTGTAGACATGCTAAGGGCAAATGTCAAAATACCAGGTTGTATCAACCAATACCAATCCCTGAGAGACCATGGGAAGAGTTGAGCATGGATTTTGTTTTTGGGTTGCCAAGAACCCAAAGAGCTAATGATTATTTTTGTTGTAGTTGATAGATTTTAAAAAATGACACTTTCTAGCATGCAGAAGGACTAGTAACGCCATAGATATTGCAAGTTTGATTTCCAAAGATGTGAGATTGCATGGATTGTGAAGGAGTATTGTATCGGACATGGATACTAGATTTGTTGGATGTTTTTTGGAGGAACGTTATTCAAGAAACTAGGCACAAGATTGGATTTTTGTTCAGCGTATCATCCTCAAACGGATCGGCAAACAGAGGTAGTGAGTCACACTCTTGGTGATTTGCTTAGATGTTTGGTTGGAGACAAGCCCAAACAGTAGGATTTGGCATTGGGGTAGCTGAATTTGCATACAATAATTCTGTCAATAGAAGTATAACAATGAGTCAGTTCTAGATTGTGTATGGTTGCAGCCCTAGAAGAGTCTGAATTGAGATGCACAGTAGATATGAGGGAGTGCTGAAGCAAAAGAGTACGCAGTAGCTATGCATGATGTGTATATGGAGGTGAAAAGAAGAGAACATAATTTTAGAGTTGGGGAGTTAGATTGGCGTATTTGCGTAAGGAGATGTATAAAGGAAAATATAACAAGTTGAAGTGGAAGAAAATTGGACCTTGTATAATTTTAAGAAGGTTCTCAATCAATGCTTACGAGATTGAGCTATCGAAGGGAATGGGTGTTTCACCTATTTTCAATGTAGCGGATTTTGCCTTTACTTTGAGGGACAAGGCAATGGAGAAGGATCTAGCACAGATTCTTCAAGTATAGATTGGAAGTAGTAGTTTCTAGAAAAGGCAGAGGAGGAGATTGAGGCCATATTGGATAGACGGATTGACACAAAGACAAGAGGCAAAGAGTACTTTGAATGCTTAGTGAAGTGGAAAGACAAAGCAATCGAAGATGCAACTTGGATGAGTGAATTCAAAGTTTCCAAACATGGAACAACCATTGAGGAGCTTGCGGAGGGTTCATGAGCAAGAGCTCATTGATAGTTTCTTAGAGCACGACGAAACCACCGCTTCATGCAAGCAACAGTTTCGAAACTGTTGCTTCATGTAGACAGTGGTTACGAGAACTTTGTGGCGATTGCGTAACCGCTGGTCTGTGACAACTGGAGGTTTCTTTCATGTGTTAAAGATACACAAAGTAATTGTCTTGATCAAGCAAACGTGATGTGTGGACCATTTTCCAAGATAGAGGGAGCTCGAAGGGTGTGGTAGGATGTTAGTGTCAGGCCACTAAGATTCAAATTCAATTTTGGGAAGAGCATTGGGGAGAGAAGAGTCTAGCTCCAGAGTAGAGCAAAGAGAGAGAGCTGAGTGAAGCTCAAAGATTAAGAGCAGAGCTATGAGCCTGTTGAGTGATGTATGTTCATTGTAACTAGGTCATTGGACTGAGGGAGTCTTCATAGTCTAGGGGAATGGAGAGTGTGAGGTGTGTGTAATCTTTATAACACAAATGAGCAAAAGTGTCTTTGTTTCCATTTTGAGTCTTGTGTCCTTGAGAGAGTAAGAGTAATGGAACACTACTGGGGAGTAAGGCAGCCATTCACTTGGCACCCTTATTCCCGTTAACACCAGTCTTGGCTGATGTCATTGGTCGAGTCAATGATGTACTAATTCATTTTAATTTTTCATCTTTGGGCAGGCCAATGACGTCGCCTAAAACTGAGATTTGACTTTTAGGGTTCCAAACCATATTTATAGATTTTCCTATGTCATTTCTCAATAGGCAATGACATCAATTTGCGTTGCTTGTGCACACAATTCTTTCATTAGGGAGAAGCAAACTTAGGGCTAAGAGGAGCTTACACCATGGGAGACAAGTTAGCAATCAAAGGCCTTGAAGATTTCAACTATAGGAGCCGCGCCAATGAAATAAACCAAGTCTTTGGAGTTATCAACTTTTATCTACTTAGGGTTTCTTCTATCCATCTTAACTTCATCTACAATCATCTCTCACATAGTGCTAAAAGCCAAGGGGAATATTAATGCTTTGACAAGTCAACCCAAGGTAAGTATCCATAACCTTACCCTCATTCTTTTGTACTTTGGTTGATATTGTGAACATCGTATATTTCATGTATTTGATAGTATAGTATAGCACATGCATTATTCTATTGCTATCTTGTACATTATTGTTATAGCTCTTGTTTTATTACCTAGTTGCACCTTCATACCCATAGCTCTTGCTTACTGCCTAATGGCATTTTAATTCTTAATGCTCTTGCTTTACCGTCTAATGACACCCTGATTTTAGGAAGGTCCTCCACACTCTTTCTATAGAGATTGTATGTGTAGGTTCCACTTACAAATCCATTCCAACCTCCTTTTGACACGGCCTTTGTCTATAGCTCCAAACAGCTTTGTGGACTGACATTCTGTGTCAGAATGGTCTTCTACCTTTTACCTATTTAGAGGACTATTGTATCATAGAAGCCCTATTTAGCATTTAGAACAATCAAACCATCTACTCTAGAATGGTTGGACTGCTTTGCCATCTGTTCCCTTAAGATTTGTCCCTTGGATGATTCTAGGGTGCAAGAAAGTTACAAGAAGAGGGCAAGAAAGAAATTTGTTCAAGAGTGGAATGTCTTTGATCAGCTTAAGTAATGGACATTGGATGATGTTGGGCATGATAAGTGACAAGAAGAGGGAAAGAGAGAAACTTATACAAGAGTAGCTACGTGCAAAGTTGTAGAAGGAAGGAGCTGTCTTGGGTAGAAGGCCTTTACTAAAAGGTCTTAGGGGATCTTTCTTAGGGGATCTTTCAAGTGGAGATAAATTGTTCTCCTATGCCCAAGAAAATCATGTTTTTAGTGTTTTTGTCTGAACAGTGATTGACAACCAGGGTGAAAGGAGAGATAAATGTTTGAGTTTTTTGTGCATAAACTTGCATTTATTATCATTTTATCTATTCATGGGACGAGATTGCATAATAAATTAGTCCCAAACTTCCTCCCAAAGAATGTGAGCTAAGAACTCAGATCCCGGGGTCATGATATAAGAGAATAAAATTAAGGACGAATCTGGGAAATCAAGCTCTTATGGGCATAAGAGAAGGAAAAGTCACTCCTGAAGGAGGTTTGGGCTGATGAATGAGACAGTGTGGAGACCAGAAGCAGTAAATATGGAGATCAGATAAGTATGGCCAACAAAATGAATGATCAACATAGACTCTGACAGTACACATCCTCTGTCTAGTAATATATCTTTCAGATCCATGGTATCATGAATGAAGTTCTTGCCTTCTACGAGAGGATTGGCAGGCTTCAAACTGAAAGAATTTCAGATCTTCAGCTCCTTTGCCTGTCTGTCCTTCTCTTCTTCAAACCGTTGTTTGTACAACTAGTGGGGCTTTTTTCTGTTGATAGCTTGTACCCTCTAGTTGCATTGTCAATCTGCTTTTACATGGTCAATTGTTTTTTAGCAACGTTTCTCTTTTTAACATCTCTTGTTGAGACGGTAGATTATCTTGCTTGTTCTTAAATTCTAGCATCTCTGCTTTTAAATCCTCCATAACTTCACTGAAAGCATGAGATTTAAGTTCATTAACCTCATCTTGTAGTTTGTGGGTGGCAGAAGTAGCATCTTTGAGAGTGGAATATAACTTTGAATTTTATTCAAGAAAGTTTGCCATGACTAACTGATAAGTTTCTTCAATCAATTCACCATCACTGCCTGAAGTTCGCTAGTAATTTTACCTTAATTTAAAGTGGAAACCATGATGAATATTTTTGAATTCTGCAAGAAATTGTGATATTTCAAAAATTGGGAGGTCTTTCTTTTTTGGCTCAATAAATTGGTAACATGTACACCTATCTTGTTTAACGCATGGGGGAATGTGCTACCAAGCTTAGAATACCATTTGGATTATAAACTATGTTGGACCCTTTTTGGTAACATTGGTCTAAGGGATCTGCTTACTATGAAATTCTACAGAGCATGGCACCTTACTCTCTGTCATTGGTTGCCATAGGCCCACAATTTAAAGGAAAATTGACATGATGGTAATTAGTTAAGCAAATTTTGATACGGATACCCCTCTAAGCTCTGGATACCAATAGTCGCTAGCAGACCCACTCCTATCAGCCTCAAGGTTAGTTAGTCTGTTAGCTGTAGAAAAATGGAATGCCTTAAACTCAAACTTGCAGATTACTGTGAGTAATCTGTTGAGTACTCTTGCTGTTAGAAGACCCTTTCAGGCAATATTAACCCATGGTTACTGTTATCACTCTGGAGTGCACCTTGCTTGAAGATGTGTAAAACACACCCTCACTCCAATTGATACAATTGGAACTTCTCAGATTGTGGGTGACTTTGTACTGAGAAGAACCTCTAGAGAGGGCTGGTTCCCTTAAAATCTATCAATTATATCTGAATTATTGTGATTTTTGGGTTGAAAAGAAGGGAAACATAAAATAAATTCTAATTAAAAGGGGGTGATACCCCTGAATTGTTGAAATCCTCTGAAGTTACTGAAATCATTGCACACATATAGTCAAATGAAATCTATTCGGTCCTTAAGCAAAAATGTTTCAGATGAAGAGTTGAAAACCTCTTCAAATGACATGCAAAAGGTTGAGATAGAGAAAGATAGGTGAGGAAGGGACTTGCAAAAGGAGAAAAATCTCACTTATACACTGATGCACAATCAAATACACACTATTCTTCTCTCAAAACTTAGATTCAGAACATAAATTCCTTTATTGATCACTGGTCCAACTTACAATTTCTTTCTTCCAACTTCAAGCATGATTTCAAAATGGCTTGATTAAGCCAATAAATAAGCTTTCCAAAACCTAAAATAGCCCTAAGTGGAGTTCCCAAAAAAGGAAAAGGGTTAGTCTTGGTTAATTAACTCAAGATCTAACACCTTTTACAATGTTTAGAATATTCAATAAAATATTTTCCCTTTACAAAATTTGCATGCCTCTCCAAACTTTGGCGTAGAAGTATGGTGGTGGGGCCAAGTTTGAAAGGTTAATATTTAAAATAAACAATACACTCTCCAAAAATCTCCAAACATGCATGAATCCAAGGTTGGCGTAGAAGTATGGATGGTGGGCCCATTGAAAGTCAAACTTCTCCTTTGCATGGAATATTATGCAAAATCTCTAAATAAGGAACTCCATTTGATTTGTTTTAACGTTGAGTTGGAAGAAGAGATTATTCCCCTTTGCATGGAAAACAAGGAAGATGTGTAACAAGCTTGTCTAGTCAACTCCAACTCAAGACCAATCAACCTCCAATGGTCTCCACTTGTATGAAAAGCTACGCCACATCTTGGATGGAGAACTCCGCTTGAATTCCCTGAAACGTTGAAAGCTTTGGATTGTATGCAAACCAAAGAGATGTGTGATTTCGTCGAACAGTCAACTGAAGCTTTGACCAATCCACTATAAATAGCTCTTGCTTGCATGGACAAGGATCTTAATGAGTGATAGATGCATTTAGATTGAATTCCTTGTTCTTTACCGGCCTTCTGCTCTCGGGTTCTTTGCTTCTGTGCATGCATTTCTTCGGCATTTATTTGTTTGTGGCGTTTTGTCTCTATTTGTTCATTGATTTTTTCGGACAAATTGTCCGTGACTTTCTTGTGTCTATTTTCCCTTGGCTTGTCTTTCCTTTCGAACTTTATTGCCTCTCAGATTTCGTCCCCTTCCCCTTCTTTTGGCCTTAGGACTTTTCTCTTCGTGCATGGTCCCACAAGAATTGTTCATTTCCTTCGGACAAAAATCTGAAGGAATTATCTCGGGCCTTTGTCTTGAACTCCTTCCTATAAATTACCCTTCGGACTTTTCTTTTGGCTCTTCGGGATTCTTGCCAATTGTTTGCTTCAGACAAAAGTCCGAAGGGAATCTTTCCTTCGGGCTTTTGTTAAGGACTTTCCCGAAAGGAAGAGCCCGTCGGGCCTTCAAAAAAGTGACCCTTCGGAAGATTAAACCATCCCTTTGGAAGTATTGCAAAGTGACTTTCCCGAAGGGCACATACCCTTCGGGATTCTTTGTAAAAGTCATTTGAAATCCTTGAAGTGAACCTTCTCAAAGGGCACATACCTTTCGGGTTTCTTGCCAAGTGACTTTTCCAAAGAGCACATACCCTTCGGGTTTTTGAACTTCACCTTTTCTTTTTGCCGAACTGCCCTTTGGAAAAAGCAAATGAACCGCTAATTCTTTCGGACTTCTTGCAAAGTCCTTTTTCGGATTTCTTTTCCCTCAAACAAAAAGTCTAAGGAAATTGTTCCCACACTTAGCCCCAAAAAAACTCTGAGAAAGAAAACACTTGGTGAAAAGTCTGGAAAGAAAAATAACCCTGTATTCTTGCTTTATTAGGCTCTTCACTCGGCTTGCTTCCTTTTCATGAAAAGTAATCCACATCAAATGTCCTTTTGAAACTTCAAAACCTCGTTGCCTTGGCAAATATAAAAAATTCTTGACTATGACTTATGCTTGTGTCCTGAAATTTGTATGACTGTGTTCATGCTCTTGCCCTGCTGTAGGTGTCTTTAGGAATACATCGCTGTAGGTGGACATGTGCATTAGGCTCAAGATAAAATCTTGGTCATTGTATTCCTTTCTCACAAAACTCCATGTATCTAACATAGAATGCCATTTCTGCAAAATCAAAGCACCATGGAGATAAAACTTTCATCCTCATGCTCTTCACTGTGCTTAGGATAACTTGCCCTTGTATGGACTGTAGCTTGTCTATGACCTCAAAGAAGGCTCAAAAGCAGTTTTGATCATCATTCCTCTTCATGGTTGCTTGATCAATCCATTGGCAAACATGAACCATATGAGAAAACTCACTGCCACCTTAACCTTCATCTCCATGCTTGTCTTTCACCCCATAAATGGGTTGATCATGTATTCTCCTCATGATCATAAGTACTTGTCACTAAATCTTGATAAAGACCTTTCTTATTTCAACATATCATCCTTGTGAACACACTTGATTGTGTAACATTGTTGTGGGTCCTCATCATGACTGTATTTGATACTTTGACTGCCTACATATCCCTTTGTTTATGTAATATCTCTTCGGATACCAAAACAAAAGCTCTGAATTGCTTATCTGTATTTCTGCAAAATATCTTCAAATAGATAAATAAATCACAGTATAATCTCTTATTTATTTGCTCATATGCTTACAATAGAGGACCTCTGTCAAGTATACAAATAATATTGAAAGTACGGCCTTAATAGCCTGAGTATTTCGCAAACTGGAAAAGAAATCTGGATCTGGTACGTCTCGGCCTGCTGTGTCAAAAACACAGTCGACCGACGTCGTCGGTCAACTGGGGTCGTTAACCTGCCGACGTCGGTGATAGGTCGGCCAATGTCGGTGTTTGATCTTTCCGCTGATGCGTACGGATTTTCACGGATCTGTACGGACTTCGTACGGCCTGTAGGCTTGATCCTGATCTGAAGAACTATGGGCTAATACAAAGATCTATATCTGGATAATTCTTGAATCAAAACCAAAATAAAGAAATACCTGTGAACCCTTGTGATAGCTTCTGTATGAAGTTATCTCTCAAACTTGTAAACCCCTGTGATAACTTCTGTATGAAGTTATCTCTCAATTTGGCAATAGATCGGCTGATCTCTCACAACCTCTGAATCGCACACAATGAAGAGTTGACGTTCTTCAATGCAAATGGAATCCTGGAACCCTTGGCTCAGTCTTCACAGAAGAATTTCTTAACAAGAATCAATATCAATAATCAATCATGAATAATCAATAATGGCCTCCATGAGAAACCCTTATACCCTCAAAAAGATGTGCTTGCCCTAATTAGGGTTTTCTTAAATTAGAATTAGGGTTTCTTAATTAAAAATAGGCTAAATAATTAATATTTGATTAAATCAATCAAATATTAATATCTCCCTCAATACATGTCGGATCCTCGAACCGTTCGAAGCTGGTGAACCAGGGAGTGATTTCGCACATGATCATGCCAAAATAAGGGTGCTCTGTTGCGTGTCAGAAATCCCTAAATAATAGGAGCTCAGCAAAACGTGTTCGAAAGAGCCCGAATGAAAGCCAACTGTAGGAATTTTGCTAATCGAAGCCAAGCCAAGCTCCATCATGACCCTCTATCCATCCTATCAGCCTACGAAGGTCGCATAATAGGCTAATCATCAAGTCTGTCAATGTCCACTAAAAAGGGGACATGACAATCCGCCCCTCCTAAAATTGCTTGCCCCCAAGCAATCTCGGAACAATGAACCACTAGATCCACCTGGATCCCAAATGTAGTCATAATCTACACTGATGACAAGCAACACAAGCTCCCGCAATATCCTCTGAAGTATGACCAAGAGGAATTGATAATCAAACTGGCGAATGAAACTCAACCAAACTCCAAGATTACAAATACCGTGTACACATTCCACCATGCTATGCGGAAGGCACACTCCAACTCTGCAACAAATCCCAAATGGGACTACGTCAAGTGTGGAGAATCCACACACTGTACCTCTACGGTGATCAACATATCTCATCAACTCCTGCTCTAAGTCATGCACCGCCAAACTGTCAATCACAACACCTATCACCATATCAGGCTGACTACTATGCTCGACTGTAGCACCCAACTCAACTGAATGTAACATCAGTAGAAATGAACCAATACTAGCATCGAGGATAGATATATGCTCATCCCCACTATCTCTAATAATTTCGACCATGGGCACCCTCGTGTCCCCAAATACCACACCCTGTGACTGTACCAACTCTGGTAACGACTGAAGTCGCTCTAACTCCATGGTCACCTCAGCCAAATGAAACTGTGACTCCTCGAAAGCCAACTGCGTACTCTCAAGAATCTCAGAAGTCACCTCGAGCTGCTGAGTAAACTCACTCACCTTATCTTCCTTGACCAATAATGCATCATATGCTATGCTGCCCCACTCCATAAGATAATCTCTGTCGGCTACCAACTGCATATAATCCTGTCTCAGAATCTGAATAGCCTCCCATAAAGAGTGGATCTCTGTCAAGGACAAATAACTGCCTCCCTGCTCAATGCTAGTAGGAGAACCCCATACATAAACTGCTAACAACTGACGAGCAGCATCAAAATGCTTGCAAGCGGTAGCAATGTCTCGCTCACTAACTCTCAGCTGACTAGACACATGGTGGCACTGGCTAGATTGTCTCCTACAATCCTCCTCTGATGCACGGTCCAAAAGAGTAGACTCAAAATCACTGATCTCTGGAGTACTACCATACATACTCTGTGAATCAACTCCAAAGCTCATATCAACATATGGAGTATCAAAAGCTGTAGCATCACTGTCTAACTCCTCCGTATCGAAGGAGACTACCGGTGAAACTAAGTCCTCCAAACTGTCCACTGCATTTCCGAGTGTCATCTGCAATAATCAGATCCTGGGACTCTTCTACAATCTCTGCCATAGTTGAGAGATCATCAACCCTCAGTGCACTAACATCTGAGCACACCTCCCCACTTTGAGTGCAAACATCGGACTCATCCTCATCTTCACTATCTCCTATCTCATAATAATCATGGGACATGCTGCTATCTTGTCTAACTGATCTGTAGTGCTCTCTCCTCAGCTTAACAAAGTGATCAAAAGACACCCTCTCCCGAACTTGAGGTGATAATATCTCCCACTCCTCATTTGCTGTCATATACTGTGTGGATTTGTCTTCGAATGTAGGGTTTGAAAGAAATTTATTCATCCTCTTCAAACTTTGTTTCAGCTTCTTCATATCATTGTCCCACTGTTTCTGAGTACTTGAAGTACCCATAATTTACTAGCCGATTCAATAACCAATCTACCCAAACTACCCAACAGGATGGCAGGAATTTGGCTCTGGTTTGCCCAACAGGATGGCAGGAATTTGGCTCTGATACCACTGTAATATCCCTTCGGATACCGAAACAAAAGCTCTGATACCACTACTCTGAATTGCTTTTCTGTATTTGTGCAACTATCTCCAAATAGATAAATAAATCACAATATAATCTCTTATTTATTCGCTCAAAAGATTACAATAGATGTCTTATGTCATGCATATCAAAGAATATTCAAATACAGTCTTAATAACCTAAGTATTCCACAAACTGGAAAAAAAACCTGAATCTGGCACGTCTCGGCCTACAGTCACCGACGTCAGTTTCTTGGTGTCGATAAACTGCCGATGTCGGTATAAGGTCAGCCGATGTCGGCCTTTGTTGGTCTCCGCCTGTCGATGTCAATCTCTTCCTGCCGATGTCGGTCTCTGCGCAGATCTGTACGGACTTCATACGGCTACCAATATAGCACACCCTGTTTGTTGGACCCCTGATCTCAAGATATATGGCTCTAGTATAGAAGATCTCTATCTGTATAACTTATTGAATCAAAAACCTAATAAAATAAATACCTAGAAAGCTCTGTGACAACTTATGTATGAAGTTACCTCTCAAATCTGTAAACCTCTGTGATAACTTCTGTATGAAGCTATCTCTCAAATCGGCAATAGATCAGCTGATATTTCATAGCCTCTAAATCACACACACTGAAGAGTGGACATTCTCCAATGTAGATGGAATCTTGGAACCCTTGGCTCAGTCTTCACAGAAGAAATTCTTAGCAACAATCAATATCAATAATCAATGAATCATCAATCATGGCCTCCATGAGAAACCCTTATACCCTCAAAAAGATGTGCTTGCCCTAATTAGGGTTTCTTAAATTAGAATTAGGGTTTCTAAATTAAAATTAGCCTAAATAATTAATATTTGATTAAATCAATCAAATATTAATATCTCCCTCAATACATGTCGGATCCTCAAACTGTCTGAAGCTGGAGAATCAGGAAGTAATTCTACACATGACCATACCAAAATAAGGGTGCTCCACTGCATGTCAAATATCCCTAAATAATAGGAGCTCAGGCAAAACGTGTCTGAAAGAGCCCAAATGAAAACCAATTGTAGAAATTCTACTAATCAAAGCCAAGCCAAGCTCCATCATGACCCTCTATCCATCCTATCAGCGTACGAAGGTCGCATAATAGGCTAATCATCAAGTCTGTCAATGTCCACTAAAAAGGGGGTGAGTGATTTGTAGAGATAGATGAAGTTTGGGTATTCAATTAAAGATAAAATTCTCTAGCCTCTCCCATCTTGGGTTATTATCTGGCTAGGTATCAAATTTGTTTTTTTTCTTTAAGTTAGAATCTTTGCAATTAAATATAGTTCAACATTTCTTCTATGAAAATTTCTTAATAATACATTAACATTATTAAGAAAAATTTCATAGAAGGAATTTTGGAGATGAACTGGATTAGGTTTTGATGCAAATCTGGGGTGAAAGAAAGAATGGATTGAAGTTTTTGAAGTTTGAATTTTAAAGCCGCATTATATAATCCTCGAAATTCTACAATTGCCAATGGAGGAAAGGGCTTTTCTCGCCAGCCCTTGTGCATGCCAAAGATAGATCCTCGGAAGACTGAATCAGGTTGCATGAAAGCGGCGGATGGCTCTCTAGTGGTCTACATCCAGTCGGCTGAAATTCAGAATAACATTGATAATCTGGAAATAAGGGCTCTTATCTGCCAATTCATGGGATTCTGGCCTACCCTGCAAAATTTCAGAATCTGGACTTCAAAATCCTGGATAACTTTAGGTGAATATCAAATTTCTGTTTATCCTAATGGATATTTCCTTGTGTTTGCTCATGAAGAGGATAGGCAGCAGATTTTCCAAGGAGGACCTTGGTTCATGGGATGAGTTGGATTATTCATGAAACAATGACATTCCGTTTTCAAGGCAGAAGATGTTGGGCTGGTTTGGGTAAGGCTTTTTTGTCTTCCGGCTGAATTCTGGAACCCTTTATGGCCATAGGCAATACCCTAGGGACTTACATGATGACTGCAGACAACGCTATGTGATTTGAACACATTGTTTATGCTAAAATTTGCATTCTTATAAACTTTGACAACCCTCTACCCAAAAAGATTTTTCTGCAGTTTGGTGAAGGGTTGTGGGTACAAGAATTGGATTATGAGAGCATCTATTTCAAATGCAGGCTATGCCATGAATATGGGCATCTAGTTAAGGATTGCAAACTATCTGCTACTGAAAATCCTAAGGAAGACCCAGACAGGGAGAACTTTTAGGGTCCGAAAAAAAATCACGTCCAAATCCAAGACTCCCAATTCTGTGCCTATCTTCTTTGAAAATGGCTTTGGTTCATTAGAGGTAGAGGAGCTCCCAGATGATGATGAATTGGTCATGGATGACGAGATCCCGAAAACACAGTTTACCAAAAAACCCCCATCATCTCCTCTTGAATAGAGAGAACAAGTAGCCGGTAACACGTTGGTTTTTTACAGGGTCAGACGTTGGCCATAGTTTTTCAAAATGACACAAACATGGTAAGAAAACATAAATTGGACGATAGTAAGCCAATAGGCATGGATTTGGGCGACGATTTGAATGATCCTCCCATTCGAGCGTTAATCTCCTATTCTTGCTCAAATGTTCCTTCTTTCCCAAAGCCAAATTGAATCAGTCAGGAATCAAATAAGAAAATGAAAATGGATACTAATCAGAGAGCAGGAAGGAAATCTTTGTAGATTCACATTCAAAGGAAAGGAGAAAAATTAGTCTCTTCAAGCAAGGCAAGAGAGGGATCTCAGAAGTACAAACCTATTCCGATATGAAGTGCATTTCTTAGAACATAAGGGATCTTAAAGGTTGCCCCTCTAAATGCAACACAATCATAAGATTGTTGAAAGCTAATAGCCCTCATATTTTGTTTCTTTAGGAAACCAAAGTTTCTAATAGCAACATGTTTCACTAGCTCAGAAGATTCGGCCAATGGCTAAGGTTTTGTCCAATGACTCTCAGGGAGCTTCTGGGGGCATTGCTTGCTTATGGAACCCCAAAGAAATTGTCTTGGTTAATGCTCTAGCTGTACAAGGTATCTTAGTGATCTTAGCCCAAGTTAGACATTCTAATCAACAGGTTTTGTTCATCGATGTTTGCTTCTCTACTACTTGTTGGTAATTTGGCCTGTCAAGCCAAATACCAACCCCTATAACTTGAAAATTTTCAAGACACTGTTATAAGCCTCTTCATGGTGATAAATTGTGTATTTTTGCCTAAAAGAGAGAGTTTTGGTCATTTAATGATAAAATTGGAGTAAAAAAGCCACATAAAGCATCCTAAATACCTTCAAATGCTTTCATTTTTATGTCATTAGCTTTATTCAAAAGTTCCATACTTTGGTAATAGCTTTTCATGCAACTCAAAGGCATATTTTGGCCTCAAAAGACTCCCACGTTCCAAGTTTACCCATGTAAAGATGTCAAACGCCTTATTTCTTGTTATTATCTCGTTCATGACTCGTACTCATCCTCATATGCCCTAAAATTGGCGGGTTAAGACTTGAAATATGAAGACAATGCAAAGAAAAGGCCATTTCTATGTGTTTTCATGCAGGAAGTACGAAACTGTATGGATTTTTTGTACCGCTGAGGTCAAGAACTTGAAGAAGACATGGTAGGTGTTCCAGAAGAAATTGAAGGCAAAAGGATCCAATACATACCCAAAACCGGTTCCCTACATAGTGAGAGCCCTTCAGGTTTGCAGGTGGTACGGCAATGCGAGAGAAAATCAAGGTCTGAAATTTTGGTCAGAGAAATTAGTCTCAGAGAGCTTTCAGATATGGTAAGTGGTTCTCAATTTGGTCATCTCCTTCATGAACCGTCCGTTTGAAGTCAAGGCACTCACTATATCTCCTTCATCCAAGCAGGCAGTTGGTTTTCTGAGTTCTCTCTTCATCTGAGCATCATGGCAGAAAAATCCAAGATTGTAGAGCTTCTCAGGAACATGATTCACCTTTTCATGGCATTCTTTAGTTCTTTTCCACACATGTGAGGGTCATATGGAGCTCAAGAAGGCATAACAGTGCAAATCTGCAGTATATAAGCATATGCAAATAGTTTGTACGGTCCAGGAGAGAGGAGCATCAAAATTTTGTTGGATTCTTGTTTGAAGGAGTTTCATTCATGTTATATCTGCCTCATTCAAGATTCTCAAAGGTTTCTTCAAAGATTCATAGCAAGGAAGCCATTAATGGCTCTCAAGAGTTCTCTTGAAGTCACTGTTTAGCAATTTCCAAGGTTTCTTAGCATTTGTTAAGGATATTAGCAGACTTCTAGGTTTCAATTTTAGCATCTTATGCTCCTTCAAAGGCCTCCAAATTGATATGTCTTATAGAGGATATGCCCATGTCTGCTTAAGACCCTCAAAATGGTGCCAACATACACTTCTCATGCTAGAATCACCTCCATTTTGTTTTATCCATCTTCACTGTCTTGTCACTACCGTTCCTCACTGTGGTAAAACTTACCTTTCCATTCCATCCTCAGTTTCATAATTCCCCATCTTCCATTCACAACATACCACCTTCCACTCATCTCCATCTCATGGATTCATTGCCAAAAGGAGTCAAGAACACTGAGAAGCATTATCCTTCATGCAAATGTGGTCTGCAGACCTTGAAACCCTGTTAAAGAGAAAACATCCATCTACAGCCAATAAGTACAGTCAAAGATGTGCTTCATGGAAATGATGTTTTGAAGGACTAGAAGGCATGGTTATGCACGAAGAAGTTTGAACTCTATTATCAAGTTGCAGTGAGTGAAGGACAAAGTTATAAACATTGTCTTGTGACCTTCTCAAGGTCCAAACTTGTACACAGTCCGTACAAAGAAGCCCAACACAGTCATCCACAGCCCTGCTAGACTGAGATGAGATCAAGCATGCATCAAGGAGAAGTTTAGGTGTTTGAAGAGAGAGTGGAACTCAATGGGATCTCCAAGGAAAAACAAAGATTCCAAATAGTCTTTGGAGGTCTGTTAGTGTGTTTCAGGTCTGAAACTATGCACAATCAACAAGGATCAAAAGGGTACATATAGTCATACCTGCAAAGGAGGAAAAGCCTATATACAAAGAGTCTCATGTCATATGGAGGTGACAGTGTAGTCAAAAGTGCACATGAAGCAGGTTCGAAGGCAAACTCATGGTATAAAAAAAAACTCAGTTTAAGACATGTTTATGTAAATGGACATCTACAACAGGGTTACAAAGTTCTTGAACTGTGTCAACCTTTCACCAATATCAAGACTATGAAGAAGTTTGCCATATCTTTAACATTCAATGAGGTTCTATATAGGTTTGAGAATCATTTGGTATGGTATGATGAGTTCTATAAAGTCTTGAAGTTCAATCACATGGTAACACAGTCATATCACACAGCTAAACATTACCTACAGCCATGAAAACACAGGCTTATTTGCAAGTTCATGAAGAAGATGATAGCAAAGTGGTATATGATGGAGTTTGATGTTCAAATGAATGTTTTAAGAGAACAATGGAGATATGAATTCATCAAATATGAAGAGGAGTGCTCCAAACACTGCTTGACAGTCAAGGTCAAACTAAAAAATGCCCACCTACAGCCTTCTAGATAGGCCATATCTCCAAGTTTAGAGAGAAGATGAGATCAGCACGGTATATGATAGAATATCATGCCACATAGAGGATTCGTGAGAGCAAGACATGGTGGGATAGATCAAGATCATGAAGAAATGGTTGTACCAAGCAAGATCTACCGTCACAGTCAATACCCCAATTTTCACCTACAGCTGACTGTATAGAATACTTCAATACAGTCTCAAGGAGTTTCTTAAGAGACCATCAAGACAAGCAGGTAGACAAAATTTGTATGGTGTAAGATGGAATTTAGATCTCAAATGAGCATCATGAACTCTCTTCAAAGCATATACTTCACATGGCATGTTTGGACTGTCTCAGTCCGTACAAAACATAGTAATATCCACCTACAAGCCATGAAGGAACAGTGAGATCAAAGATGAAATCTAATGAGCTATTGAGATGTATGAGGAGGAGTTTGAACTCAAAAGAATTTCAAAGAAGGCAGGAGTATTAGGGTGACCTTGGAGGTCATTTGGTGACAAGTTTAAGACTTAAAACTATGCTAAGTCCATTCAAACTATACACATCTTCACCTACAGTCATGGGATTGAGATTGGTAAGTTCAAAAGACCTTATGCTAGACATATGCTTCATAGGTCAACAAACAATGATAGTGGAATGTCATGGTTGACAACATCAGCAAGGTTAAGGTTTAAATGTGATCTTAAAGTGGCATATATACTCAAAAAAGTGACCTACAGGCCCCAGCCTGTAGGTCCTCTTTTTGACCAAACCATTATCAAGACAGTGAGGCCTACAAGAACACATGATGAAGAATAAGAGTTGTTGGAAGTGTTCTAGAGCTTGATGAGGATTCCAAGTAGTTTCAAGGAGTTGTAAAGGCTGATCCTATAGTGGAGATAGACCCAAAGCTTCAGACATACACAGTCAACATGCATCCACACAGTCAAGTACAAACGTAGTCAATTCCTAGTTGCTACTTTTGAGGGAATTGGAAGTTTTGAAGCCCCTACAGGTGGAATCAAGACTCCAAATTTGGTAGAAATCATCATTATAACTTGTTCAAGCTTCTTATTCCACCCTTAATGCCAAATGATCACTGGAAACACTCACTGTTTTGACACAGTCCCCTGCTTGTCTCATGACAGTCAATATGGAGCTAGGAGACCTTTTTGAGGTCTACAGGTTTGGCAAAGGGTTCGAATCTCATGGGAATGTTTGTGAAGCTTAAGAAGATAATACTCAGTCTTCAGACACCTTTTGAGAATGGTCATATTCATGAATTCCATGCAAATCATGCCCTTGAGGGCTAGCTAAGCAAGAAAGACCAAAACAGGCCTATGTGCTCTTAAGACTCTTTACTTGTTTTGAGACTTGTTGAAGATGTATGCACCTTGAAGAAAGGTTTCAAAGGGATTGTCAATGTTCTATGATGTTTAGAAGCTCAGTTTAGATGAGATGATAGGCAAACTCAGTCCATCAGGGTTTGACAAACTATGACCTATGTTGTTTGGGTACGGGTACGGATACGGGGACGTCTCGGGTACGCGGGTATGTCATTTTTCAAAAACCTTGATTTGGGTACGTCGTGGGTACATACATATATATATATATATATTGTATATTACTCATTTTTTAGTGAAACACTTGAAACTACATAGTATGAAAATCTTTGCCTATCAATGATAAGACACTTAAAAATATATATTATTCATTCATTCATTCATTACTTCAAAGACAAGATGTACATTCAAATCTAGAATAAATCATCTCGATTGCCCACAAAATCATGAATGCCACTCCCATTATTTTTCAACTTTTATCATTTATTGACACTTTCTCTCACAAGGGCTCATCGGTGCATTGAATCTCACAGAGTGCATGCCTTAAGGGGTGCACAGGGAATGGGGTGGGATCGGCTTGTGGCACTTTGCGAGAGATATTCTCATACTATTCTATCACGCATACATCCCTTCATGCAGCCTTCATACCTCCTATGATGTCTCCTTGAAATCTTGAAACCCTGAAATATGGCTAAGTCTGAAACCCTGGAATTTGATTAACTCTGAAATTTGATAGGATCCTCCAAAACCTAGAATTTGCATTATAGCTCCTAGCGGTCCGAAACCCCTCTCAAAATCGTGAAAGCATATAAATAAAATATAACTTAAAGTATAAGAAACTAGATGTTAATGTAAACTTAAACATTTATTTTATTTAGATACTGTTGGGTTCGGCCTGGATTTACATTTTTTAAATTTTTTTGTTGACTTCCATTGTTTCGCCATACTTAAATTTTTTAAGAGGGAGGGGCTGCTTTTATAAGCCATCAACAGTGTTTAGGGTTGCTTAGTTTTTAGGGTTTTTTTTTAAAGGATTTTCTGAGTTTTTTTAATAAGTTTTTCACCCTTTTTTTGCCGGAATCCCTCGGGCACGCCCGGAGACATCCCGGGCACTCCCGGAGGCGTCCTGGAGGTGCCCGTGACCATGCCGGAAGTTTACGACACGGTCGTGGGCACCTCTGGGACGCCTTCGGGAGTGCCTGGGACGTCCCCGTGCCGGAGGCGTCTCTGAACAGGGGGCGTCGAGGGGGGGCCACGAATCCTGCAACCTAGGCTATGACTGCTTGAAACTCTAGGGTAGTGAAAGGGAGGCATATAGAGCATTTCATGACTCTTGAGACTTTGAACAAAGAATGGTAATCACTCTAAGAACATGTTTTAAGAAGTTTCAATCTCCTTGAACTCTGCTCATGAAGGAGAAAACACTTGCAGACCTCTGCCTTATGCAAATAGGGATTCATTCCTATAGGCAGTTCTAAGAAGCATGGAGACAGTTGGGTTTAGGTACTCAAAGGCAGTTACAGAAGGTTGAAAAGAAATGATATAAGCTGATATGAAGAGTTCAAATCCTTCTTATCACCTACAATTGCTTTGAACATCCAAACTCAGTTTTAGGCCTAAAGCTAGCTGTAAGACCTATAAGGCCTATAACACCAAAGGACATTTGTAGACCCTATCAAGCCAAGATGACATCATGAAAAGGTATGATGAGTTACAAGTCATAAATGAGGTATTCTAAGCAAAGAAAGACAATGAAAAGTTCAATTTCACCCTCCAGGAGAAATTCAAACTCTGCAGTCTAAAACACTCATTCGAGCACCCTATTTAGGTGCTCATATCTTTCACCACAAGAGGAGTTTGGCCAAATGCTCTCAACATAATTTGAGGACCCCTATGCACTTAAAATCCATGTAGTGGGGTTGATTGAGGGGCTGAGGTGTATGAACCATCTCTAAGAGTATCTGCATGTCTAGAATGAAAGCAAAACCCTATAGGAAAACTTCTTTACGTACGTATCTTTGCACACTTTTTGCATGGGAACTCAATCTTTTCAGGAAAGTTGAAGGGGTTTATGCACTAAATATTCATGGCAAGAAGTTTTGGTTTGGAGGTCTATACTTTATGAGCCATCGTTAAGAAGGTTCACCTTCAAAACCCTCCTACAGACTAGTTTTGAGAAAAGTGAAATTTATTGCAATCAAAACCCCATGAATCATCCTAAAACCTCTTGAAATATGAAGTACACTCAGAGAAGGTCCTAGAAATGGTACCGTGATGTACGGAACTGTTCGGATATGGCAAAAAAAGTGTAGAAAACAGAGGTACAAGGTAGTTTAATGGATTCCAATTCATGGAAAGTGACGTTTGACACTTTTTCTTCCTCAAATTATCAGATGCTCAAAACTATGCCTGGAAATGCCTTTGTGAGCTTCTTCAAAACAATCAGTTTGCAGAAATTCAGGACAAGCTGACCTAGTCAACTAGTTTGACTAATTTGCAGGTGTTGCTTGCCAAGGAGGATTCATTTCATGATATGAGGCATTGGTTCAGGCCTAAATCTCATCATATTTTCAGGTTCTAATGGTTTCATACAGGATTTCAGAGCTATCAAATGCAAGAAGTTAGGCTACTAGGCCTAATTGGCCTAGAAGGCCTAATTGGTCAATCAAGTGAAGAGAAAATTGGCGTTGAAAGCTATTGAATGAGTTCATATGGAGTTGTCACGCTGCATTACTGATCTTTAGGTAGCATTTCCATTAGTTAACTGGTCTTTAAGTGCCAATCACATGCATACTTGACCCTTCAGTGCCAATCATGAGTTAACTGATCCTTAACTAAATGCATGTTTCAAGTCTAAAGCATGAAGAAGTCACTCACCTATCTTGATCTCATGCTAATAGGAGTTATTAGACAAATATATGGCGTAGCATGTTGCAAAAAGATTTTGAAGAAATCAAAGAGGCCCCACCACCTTGTTTTCAATGCCAAAAAAGAGCTCATGCAAGGCATCAAGCATGGAGAGATCTTCTTGAGGATTATTGGTAGCAAGTTGTAACTGAAATTTACTTGAGTTGATGGTTAGATGCCTTCTTCTCTCTTCTACGCCAATCTCTTGGCTTGTTCTCTTCTCGTCTTCCATATATTCAGTTTTTGAAGCCTATTTTTCAGGATCCCTCTCTTGGGCATGATGAAACTCTACCAAGATTAAGCTTTGTAAACCTCATAAGTGAATAAAATGACTGTTTTCAAATTCTTTTATACAGGTTTAGTGTGATTATGTTAGTTGATTTGCACATGTGGTAGTATTTTCTCCCTTGGCAGGTCCTAATCTCACCTAGTTACTAGTATGTCATCTTATGCAAGTCATATATAGCGTTTGATGTTGAGTAACTGAGCTAATAGTGGAGATATTGATTGGTTAGTGCCTTGTTCAGGTCTTCCATCATAGCCTTCATGCTTTGATTGCTTGATGGAACCTTTATGTGAAATATTGTTGCATAGGAGTCCCTTGGAGTTGTTAGATCCAGTGATCTGCATTGCTTATGAGTGTTGTAAGAGTTCAAATAGAGTGGATGAACAAGCTATACAGGCGTATCACTATCAGTAGAATAAGATTTTTCTTTCAGTTTCTTTCTAACCCTTTTCACCCCAAAAATCAAGTAGGTTTTAGTAAACTGAGCAAAGTTGATATATTCAGAGGAGCTAGCCTCGCAAACTAGAGGGTTGGTTTAAGTACGGGTATCCCACTGCCTATAGACCAATCCAATGTTAGTCCAGGTTTGAAGGAGATCCGAACAATCTGCTTCAACAGGGTGCGACTTTGGTTGCTAACACTACTTTGGATTAGGAACAAAACAATGGAAGGCTCTTGAGTACATTATTTAGCTCTTTCTAGGAGCTTGGGTCCTAAGTGGAGGTGACTTCAATGCCATTATTTCCTTAGAAGAAAAGAATGGTGGCAATAGAAAGCTTGATGCTAATTCCCATATTATGTTGGAATACATTTATTCTCTTAATCTCATTGACATTAGGTCTAGTAATGGGCTCATGACATGGACCAATAGAAGATCGGGTGATGCTTTTATTGCAGAGAGGTTGGACAAATTCTTGTTGATAGAGGAGTTTTTGGATAATGGGAACATCCCCAAATCAACTACTCTTAACAATGTTGATTATGATTGAAGTCTGGCATTCTCAACATCAAAAATCTCCTTTTCGGTTCCAACTGATGTGGCTTCGGCATGCTGATTTGAGAAACAAAATGCAGCAATGGTGGATAAAAGGCAAACCTTGTCATGGCACTAATATGTACTTCTTTGTGCAAAAACTCAAATATGTTAAATCTCAACTTATGAAGTGGAATTGGGATGACTTTGGGAACATCAAAGTTAAAAAGCAAGAGATAATGGATAGATTGGAAAAGGTAGTTGAAACCATTTGCCTCAATACTTTTAGTGACCATCTTAAGCATGAGGAACTAGATTTAATCAATCAACTTGAGGAATGGAATCTTCAGGAGGAAAATATGAGGAAACAACAATCTAGAATCAAGTGGTTGCAATAAGGGGATAAAAACTCAATGTTTTTTCATAAGTCCATGTTGTTGTGGAGATCCTACAATCACATTTCTTCCCTGGAATTGAATAATGGCATTCCAGAGTTTTCCTGACAAGGCATTTCAAATATTGTACTCAACTTTTTTTCTCAACTCTATGTAGTTGTTCCTTTGGATATGGCAACATGGTAGCAAGGTCTCCAACATAGTCCCACACTTATCTCTATGGATGACAATCGTTCTCTTCTTGCTCACATTTCCTAAGTGGAATTAAGACATGTTGTCTTTGGCAGGAGTAAAGGCAAATCCCCTGGGCCAGGTGGGTTTCTTTTGAATTCTATTTGGAATTTTGGGATATTATTCAAGATGACTTGTTGAAGGTTATGGAAGAACCCAGAACAACTAAAGTTATTCTCACGCAGATCAACAATACATTCATTGCTTTGGTTCCGAAGGCTCAAGAGGTTTCGAATATTTCTGGCTTTCATCCCATTGCTCTCTGTAATGTTTTATACAAAATCATCTCCAAAATTATGGCCAATAGATTGCAACCCCTCCATAAAATTATTTTCCCTGAGCAAGGAGGGTATGTGGCTGGTACACAGATACTTGATGAGATAGTGTTAGCTCAAGAAACTCTCCATTCTATGCAACATCAGAAGATTTTGGCTATGCTTAAAAGGTTGGACCTCTCTAAAGCCTTATGGGTGATTGGGCCTTCCTCTTAAGCATGCTAAAGCATTTTGGTTTTTCAGAGGATTGGATTCTTTGGGTGAAACGCTATATTTGCTCAGTCTCTTTTTCGGTTCTTGTCAATGTGAGTCCTACCAGATCCTTTGGCGCTTCTAGAGGCATTTGGCAATGAGATCCTCTTTCTCCCTACTTGTTTATCATTCTAGCGAAAAGTTTGGGTAGAATTATTGCCAATGATAAAAATAACATAATTATTGAAGGTGTTACTCTTGCTAGGGGTCTTAATCCACTGATGCATTTGCAGTTTGTGGATGATTCCTCCCTCATGGGCAAAGCTAGGAATAAAGAGGCTTCGAACTTTAACAAGAAATTGCAATTTTTCAATGCTGCAATTGGTCAGATTATTAATGAAGATAAGTCCAAATTTTATTTCTTTCATACGCCTCCTAGACAGGAAGCCATGATTCTTGATAGACTTCGTTTTCAAAAAGCTTCTTTACTTGTCACCTATCTTGGTGTTCCCTTAAGAGAAGCTAGACTTTCTAAATGGCGCTGGTTACTGGATAGATTGAAAACTAAGATTTCTAAATGGACTAATAGATGGATTTCGATGGGAGGGCAAATCACCTTTATAAAAAATGTTTTGCAGGCTATTCCCATTTTCTTCTTTTCTATCCTGCATGTTCCCAAAACTATCTTCAAAGAGATTGACCAAATCTGCCATAGGGGTTTATGGAGAGAGCCTCAACTTATTCAAAAATGGTCTCTGGTGAAATGAACCATGCTTTGTCTCCCCAAGCATCAAGGGGGTTTGGGTTTTCGCTTAGCTCAGCTAAATGGTCAAGCTTTAATTGCTAAGCTTTTCTGGCACTTCTTCAGTTTCCTTCACAGCTATGGGCACAAACTTTGAGAGCCAAATATGCAGAAAATAAGGTACTTGATCACATAGTCCGTTTCTTCCTTCCCTCGAAAGGTTTTCCAATGTTAGCGGTTCTTAAAATTGGGGAGTCTATGATTAAGTATAAGTTGCTTTGGATAATCAAGAATGATAAAAGGCCCATTTTTGGATTGATTCTTGGGATGGTTATCCCCCTCTTGTTGAACAATATCCCCACTTTCATACTCTTATGGAACAAATGCATCAAAAAGGTTGGATAATAGTTGATAAGTATTCTAATAAGCCTAGTAGAGAGTGGGCATTTGAAAGGGAGTGGATTTCTCCTAAAGATTGGACAATTCCAATTTCCTCGTATTATAAATTCCTACTGCCTCATATTTTTAAAAATAGATATCTTTCTTGTTCTAATGAGGACAACTTGCTAGCTTGGGGAGGCCAGAGCAATGGGAACTATACAGTGGCTAATGGCTATTATTCTTTGTCAATTTTTTGCTTAGCCTCTTTAGAATATTTCTAAGCAACTATGACATCACAATTTATGGCCTAAAGTCATATTTTTCATTTGGCTTCTCCTACATGGCAGGGCTCTTAATCAGCATATGAAAAGGGGCTTTAATGGCCCCTTTAGATGTGTGCTTTGTAAAGACTACGAGGATTTTTTTCTCATCTCTTCTTTTCTTGTCCTTTCATTACCGAGCAATGACAACAACTTATGCGTCTTTTGGGCATCCCATGGATTGCTTTTTTGTCTTGATTCAACCTCTTTAGGATTGGAGCCACATTTTTCAGTTTGATGTCTTCTCTAATCAGATTATGTGGGTTGGGGTTTCTTTTGTTTTATGGAATACGTGGAAGGATCAAAATGCAATAATCTTCAGGCAAAGGGTCACGTATAGTGTTTGGGTCTGGCAACACTCTCTTGGTAGTATTAAAGAATCGGTTTTGCACTTGATGAAATTTCCTTCGTCTCCTTCTCAGCGTTAAATGCTTATTATTCATGGTCTTCATATTGTTCCTTCTCCCCTTCATCTCCAGGCATAATTTGGAGCCAAGGATCGTTCCTTGATTCTCATCTTGGGGATCAACATCATTTTTTCGATGGTGCATCAAGGGGAAATTCTTGTTATGCAAGCATTGCAGGTATTGGTAGGGAGTTGGACAATTCTATTTATTTCTTTTTTTCTGCCAGAATTGGGATAACCACCAACAACTTAGCTGAAGGACAAGCTATTGTGGAAGGTCTTAAGAACACCTGGAAGGTGGGATGGAAGAAAGTCCAGTTGGTCGTTGATTCTAAGTTTTGGATTAAGCTTATCTCGGATCCCAACTCTAATATTTCCATAGACTAGAGAATTTGTAGAATTCTCAACAAAATTCAAGGGCTTCAAAAGAATTTTGATAGGCTCTTTTATTCACACACTCCTAGGGGTTTCAATAAAGTTGCGGATGCTCTTGTCATATGGGCTCTTGACCAATCTAAGGTGAAAGGTTTTGGTCCTTCTCTATGGTGGCTGGCTAAGCTAAGGAATGATCTCTTGCACATTTTAGCTCTGAATAGTGACAAAACTGATTGTTAAAGTCTTTTTAAGGCTTTCCTTTCTTCCTCAGAAAACTGCTTTCGGGCTTGGCTTTCCTCATTTAGTTAGTGGCTTCCTCTCCATGGATCCTTGTGGTAATGGAGCATGCTTCTAATTCTGGTCTTGATTGGAATCATGTTTGTTCTCTTTTGATCTCGGTTTTGCATGAGCCAAAAGGTTTCAGTCTTGTTGGTTTTTACGGGTACTACATGCACGACCTGGTGACTGCTTATCTTTTGGTTAGGTGTGCTCTTTGAGCATGCCAAAGGGGGCAGGCCAGGTGCGAGCCCTGAGTGTTTTTTGGCAGAGGAGATTTCCTTGCCTCCTTGGGTCTTACCTGAATGTGGCATCTCTCTAGAGATGTTTTACACAAAACAAAATACATAAATAATACATTAACGTTAAACCTATGTCCGGGCTTTAGCGATTTCCTTTTGTGCAAAAGTTTCCACCTTATCAATCCAGCAGCTACTCTCCCTACCCTTGTTTTCTGCCGTGGCAATCCTCCGTCATAGTAGGACCCGACTATCTAATTCTAATTCTCATGCACTGCTTAGAACATGACACACCCAAAATGCAGCTGTGTCTTGTTTCAAGGAAATAAAGGAACTGCTTGCTTGTAATTTCCTTTTTTAATAATACATTCGTGGAAAAAGTTTCCACCTTTTTAATCCAGCAGTGACTCTCCCTACTCTTGCTTTTCAGCTGTGGCAATCCTCCATCATAGCAGAACCTGACCTATCTAATTCTCATTCATTGCTTAGAACATGACCTACCCAAAATGGAGTAGTGTTCTGTTCCAAGGAAATAAAGGCATTGCTTGTCTGTAATTTCCTGTTTTGCTCTCCTCCATAGGATTTAGTGTTGTCATCATACTTGCATTTTCTCTCTCAAAAAGATCTTTGTGCTGCACTGCAATAAATTCCACTAGATTTTTAGTTTTTTATCAATTCTTCAAAGCCCAATGATGTATTTTTTTTTTCTGTTTTTTTTCCATGCTTAATACTCCAATTTTTCTATTGGCGTTTCCTACTCAGGTCCTCTTTAGATAATACCTCAGACCTCCAATACAACATCCATAGCTCCTCAGTCTCCTCTTCAGATCATTTCGTCCTGAGTGCCTATAAACTCAAATAGGTATAAATGGGTAGTAATAAATAGGTATAGTTCATAATCAAATTTATTTAAATATTTATCTATATATCCTATAAAAGTGATAATTTGACCAGGATCGATATGGTATCAAATGTGTATTAATAAGTGGGTCTTGTGTGCTATTTGAAGGAATGTATGTATTATAGAAGTTTATATAGTTGAATTTAATGTAATAAAAAATGTTTTGTTTGATTAAAAACAAAAAAATATTTTGTTTATCAAAAACATACTTTTAATCTAGGAATTACAAGTAATAATAGTGTCATTTTTGTAATTTAAAACTGGTAGAAATTTTGTAACTTATTTTTCCATTGATAATTTTTATCGAGCTTTATCTTTGCCAAATACAAATAAGAACTCGAACATGGTGACTTAGGTTACAGCAATTCTGTAGTGCTCTTATAGTGATCCCTGATGAGCAACCATACTTTGATACAAGAAGTCAGTCCTGATTCCTATCAAGAAGCTAGATTGAGCAAAGTTTATGGTATGATCTTCAAAGGTCTTAGAGGCGATGATCATTGGTATTCAGAGCAGTAACGTGGGTCGAAAAATAAGCCTCAGAACAACGAAATTCATTTAGTTGGAGAAAGTAACAACATGATTCGGCAATGACATCCTGTTTTAATTTTAGCAACAAAGAAGTGATTCCATTTTAACAACAAAGAAATGATTTAGTTGGAGCAACAAATAACTGATTTGGTTTTAGCAACAAATAAGTGATTTTGTTTTTTAGCAACAATGAGTAAATTTCGGTTTTGTAAACAAACAAGTGTTTCGGTTTTGTAAACAAACAAGTGATTCGGCTTTAGCAACAATGAATATATGAGGTTTGAAAAGATGATCAGGAAAATATTTTAGATCCCCTTTCATGGCTTATGCAGATCTACACAGGTCGGTAGTGTAGGGGGCTCCACACTGTCGGGTGATTGCACATAGATAACATTGTTGCCAAATGAGCCACCTTTTTCACAGCTTTGCACCTTGTTTGAGATTTCAAAATCCTAAAATTCGTTAGGACCCTATAGCTCACACTTCAACAATATGCTGCTGTAGTTATTTTTCTGCCAGGAGGTTACAAGGTCCACAAATATTTCGTACAAGACATAAACTTGTATTTAGCTTGGCTGCACATCTTTGCAATAATGTGCTCAGCACACAAACGACGGACACAATGCTGGGCAGGTGGGAATGGTCTGGGGCCCTGTATCTCTTCATGCATTGAACATCAAGTAACAGCATTGGATTTACATAGTGGTCAGGCCTGAATCTGTTTTTCAGGTTTATATCAACTCCATAGATCTTTACAAGCATGCATCTATTGTTGTCATTTATCTTACAGGTCTTGCAACCTATCCTATAACAAGCCTTTAAATCATTTGGTTTATGTATAGCAGGAGCTTTATCCATGGTTTGAGGGTGTCACACTCTTGTAGCTTACGGCAACAAGTGTTACATAATTACTATCTGCTCTTATGCTGTAAACAAGTTCTAATTTATTGCCAACGCAGGCAAATGGAATATATGTTTGCATTTAGTTGATCCATCATATTTCTCTTTCTCAGTCTTTTGAAGTAAACAATTTTTCTCTATATTTACTCTTTCAAGAGCCTTTTCAGGTTTCCAATCTCTTATTTCTGTTTTGTGCCTTTATATGAAACATTTAAATACAAATAAGCTCAAGTGCAGTCTCTCTATGACATCCCGTCACCAGTTTTTTCATCTTTGTAATGCATTTTACAATCTTTTGATCTTGCAGGGATACAAATGTAGAAGGATCCATAATATCTAATGATGCTTTAGCTGGAAATGTAAACCCATCTTCTGGACCAGTACAACTTTCAGATTTGCAGAGAATATTAAGTAACCTGGGTCAATCAGGTATTATTACTAATTAATTTTTTCATAAACAACATTCTGACATTCTGTAAGAAGGCATTAGTGAGTATTATGCTACTTAATTTATTCTAGTTACATTGTTTGCTGCTGCAGATGTGAGCTTAGCAGGGGCACAAGATACAGGTATAAGTTCGAGAGTAATTAGCTTTTCCTAACCTTTCATTTCAGATTTCTTGCTATTTTTTGAATGTCCTAGCTTATCAAAAGAAACTTCAATTATATAGGGCCAAGTTTAGGAGATATTTTGAAGCCTGAATTAGTTCTACCGATGGTGGAACATTTCCCTTTGGAAGATCGACTGACCTCCTATTTACCAGAGGTATGCCAAATTATTGTGCAGTTCAGTAACCTTTCTCAAGGAGAGTTTGATTCAGAAAATGGTAGAACAATTTTTTATTTCAAGCATGTGGCAGGGCATGTGGACTCGTGAAGCCTTTGTGGAATTACTTCAAAGCCCACAGTTCCGTCAACAAGTTGAGGCTTTTAGTCATGTACGGTATTTTCCTTTTTGTTTCCTGCAAGCTTTCATAAAAGACTCGACTGTATTAATATCCATTGTAAGCATAGTGGTCTTTGCATTTTTCATACAAGATATTTGAATCTATAACAATCATTTATAACATTATATCCTGCAGGTACTTCGAACGGGCCAAGTTGATTTGTCACAATTTGGCGTCGATCCTAAGAAATGTAAGTTTTACCAAAATTATATTCCTTTTTAAATCTTCTCTTAAGTCTATTTTGATTTTGTCCATTGACAGTACTTGATGGATAGTTGTTTGTTGAAGAAAATGTTGTAATGCTCTGATTATATAATTCTAGGAGTAAATAAATGATGCCAATGTTTGTCTGTGTTGTTTGATATCCTGTGAACTTATGGAAGAAATTGATGTACAGATAATTACACTGTTGCATCCTTTCTGGAAGCATTAGATGATGCAGTTGCAAAGAACCCGGAAACAAGTACTACAGTTGATTCTTTAGCTGTATCTACACAGGAAACAAGGCAAGAGGACAATAAAGACATTGATTGTAAACCTAACAAACAAAGTACTGGACAAGATTCAATGGACGAAGGTCATTAGCATAAAGGATCATTACTTTCTGTGAATAATTTTCCTTGTCCCCTCTCGTCACCCTTACCTCTAGTCCCATCTGGAACATTTATCAGGATGAGGGTGGGAACTCAACTGTCAGAATGCCTCTTATTTGTACACTTGTTTGTATTTTAAGTCCAATTCACGATCTCATTAAAGAACCGTTGAAAAGCTGTTTGGTTTTGTCGCAGCCACAGAAGTTTTTGATTGGCAAAATTTTGTGCTGATTAATGAATGAATCAAATTGCTTCAGTTTTTCACAATACAAGAATGAGTGGCAATGCTGATTTTTTTAGTTTTCATTTAAGGCAGTTGATAAATACTTTTGCTTTTCCCTTAACGAAAGACTGGGATGCTGGAGCCTAGGCAGATAAGAAGGGTGGCTTTATCCCAATATACTTTTTGTTATACTGTGTCGAGATGGAAGTTTAATTCATCTGGGTACAAGCTAGTATTGACAAGTTTGTGTATCGCTAGATTTATTACTCTCGTTCATAATTTGAATGCTAATTTTGTTTTTCTCCTTAATTAATGGACTTGAAAAATGAACTTTGAAACAACTAGCATGTTGATATTAAAAAAAACGTTCAGCCTTTTCGAAGATAATGAACAAATTTTCATCGGGTAGAAGACACGGTACAAAAATTATTGCTAATATGTAATTTCTTTAAATGCTAAAACAATGACGCTTGTGAAATATTTCCTCATGGGTTTACATGTTGAATGTAGGTAGTCTAGCACTTTGGTAGTGCCTTAAAATTAAGTCGTTCTGTTAATGGATGATAACAAAAGTCTCCAGTTCTGGTTTGAAGTTTTGATTGGGTAACCCAGCATTGAACCAAGAAATATCCTGCTTTCATGGGCGGATAGGGGTTGATGGGATCCCCACTGAAACTTCGCAAATATAAATTTTACTTTCCGAGATATGTGGCAGGTGCATAGGCTGATGTGTTCTAATCCTGATTTAAAAAATGTATCTTGCTGATCTCAATTTTAATTTCTTTTGAACTGAATACTCAATGTTAACTTTAGTATAAAAATTTGAACTAGGGGTAGTCACCTAGATTCGTGGCTTCCTCAGCAGTGCCTTATTTACTGTGACAGCCAATTGGTGCGTTGGGACTCCCTTCGAGACAACTATGTATGCCAAGGCGATCTACTCTTCATGTATCTATTTGTGACAACGTGCGAGGAACTCAATTGCACCATTGTTGACCACAACAATCAGCAACCACCTTACAAAATTTTAGCGTTTGAGGGGATGCTAGATACACAAACTTACAATTTGCTGATGAGACACTCCTATTATGCTCCTTGATTCTAAAGAACTTAGAATGCTCAAACAGATTATTGTTTGCTTCCAACTGGCTTTAGTGTAGGTAATCAACGTAGATCAGTCAGTGGTTTTCTTATTTAACACCCTAAGGCGCAAAAGTGTAATCCTCTCTATCCTTGGCTTCGTCGAGGCTCAATCGCTAGCCTGACACTTGGGGTTACCCTTGCATGCAAATCACTGGCTTCTTTTTGGCATGCTCTTACTGGCAAAGTCGGGAAAACAACAATTACGGACAACACGCTGGGCTGTTCTCCAAGTCATGTCATTGTGCTCAAAGCTAAGAAACGGGTAACAGGTATAGGAAACCACAGGGACATAGTGGTTTCCCTCTGCACTTGAGAGGGTCAGCTCCCTGGTAGGATTTGTTGTTTCCATGTTTTATTTACCTTTGTCTGAAAGGGAGAAAGGGACAAAAAGGTGGGTAAGGTTGAAAATGTTACCAATATAACCTTGGGGCAGAATAAAGGCAAAATGATTACAAATTGTGGAAAAGTCTTTCCTAGACAGATTGGGTTGTAAATGATTGTATGTCAATTGCATTGTGAGGACGAAGAAGCACTTGAAGACTTACCGTTCTTCAATCAACGCAGGTTGTGTAGGCATGACCTAAAGTCCACATTCTAAAACCCTGTAGCAAGCAGTATAGAATTTTTTGAAATGGCTAAGTAATGCAAAGATGAAGATAAAAACAGTTTCAAACCCTTAATGCGTTCACAGAGAGAACCTCATTCTATTACAATTTGAGAGTTTTATACATCAAGTTGGTACTAGCTAACTCCTACAACGACCTTTCATTATAACCTTCAAACATAATATCTTTTGATCACATTCATTTACATAATTTATTAATTAATATTTACACCTTCAATGAACTAATCCACAAGGAATTAATTGACCATCATCTAAGTATTTACTAACATGGAGGGAGGATATATGAACTTTAGACATTTGCAGTTATCAAATAACATGACTCGGATATCATAATTCTAAGGCACATGACACTTATTCTATGACACATACGACTTAGGACTTTTGACTTACTGCATAAATGGTATCTTCTTGTATATGTGTGAGACAATAATTTATTTGGCAAACCTTGGAGGCATTAATTTTGTCAAACTTAAAACCCGTATGTGATGACAAAACTTCTTGCGTTTGACAACCTTCATGTGCTAGCTAAATTTAAAATGACAACTCTAAATAATATGGCCTAGTTCCCACTGGGAGGGTACAAACATGGATTATTTCCCATTTGACAAAAATGGTGGATAGCAACAACTCTCGCTGGTAACCGCACTGCCTAGCATGGAGTAGGAAAACCCCAAAATCTTTGGTTGCAATCAATTTCCTATGTAGCACTTACACTGTAATGTCATTGATTAGTAAGTGTTTGTTTTCTCTGTCCCTAATATGACCAATGTCAAACCAATTTGCCAATCCCAATTGTATGGGAATGAACACATGTTGTCAAGCTAGTCCTTTCTAAACTTGGACAATCAATTCACTTTTGATAAGCAAGGTCCTCATAATGGTTTGAGAAAGCACCTTGAAAATTTGATCACCAACAAAGTTTGGAGAAAAATATTGTTGGCCTCTTGATATGAAGCTTGTTAGTCAACTAGTGAAGTAAATAATTTTGACGAGGTGCATCCTTTTATACACTTGAGAAGACTTTGCACATGAAACTATGACAAAACATAGGTGGAAATAAGACACTTGGGCGGAACGAGAGTGGACTAATATATGAACGTGACCTTGAACTTTGATTTGACCTACTTGGACCTTGCTGACTTTCAATGCTTTTAAATGATTTTTCTTCATATTTATTGCCCTTAATTTTTCAATATGGGACAATTTTTATGGTTTTAAGGAATCTGAATAACATTTGCAATTTGAAACTTAAGACATTTGAGCTGGACAATTTTTATGGGATCTATGACTCGTGGATTTTTGAATGACTTCCATAATTATTTGAGTTGTGCATACTTGGGAAGAGAAGTAGGATTTTAATGCAATCATTGCATGCACATTTTGTGTTGTTTTTTAGCTTTTGTGGACAATTTGTCCTTTTGTGGATATTAGGGGAGGACGAAGAAGAAAGAAACACCATTGCATGGTGCAAGGGGTGCTTGAAAGTTTGCTTTCCTCGACAAGTTTTTGTACTTAGCAATTTTTAGGAGGTGTAGTACAAGAGTACCATTGCATGGTAAGAGAGGTGCATCAATGTATACTTACCCCAACAATTTTTTATACTTAGCCAATTTTTATGGTCATGAGTAGACTTAAGGGAACTTTGTGCACTTCTTGTACATTACTTTTGTGCAAAACCTCCTACATCCTCATGTATTCAATACTTGAAAAAATTATTGGATGATGGAAAACTTTTGGGAACTTTGTGGCACATGAGATGGAACTTTCCCCTACAATTTCACATACTTGGTCCTTTTATGGATATTAGGGGATGATTTGGAAGAGGGGAACACCATTGCATAGTGCAAGGGGTGCATTGAATTATGTTTTCTTCGACAAGTTTTTGTACTTAGCAATTTTTAGAAGGCAGAGTAGAGGAGGTGAAGAGTACCATTGCATGATGAGAGGTACATCAATATCTGCTTTCCCCAATATTTTTTGTATATAATTAGCCAATTGTTATGGTGAATATTAGACATTTGTGCACAACCTCTTAAATCCCCATAGGTTCAACACTCGATAATTTTCTAGGAATATGACAAACTTTGAAGGACTTTGTGCACCTCTTCCACATGAGATTGGGGCCAATCTCAGTTTTTATGCCCATGAAATAAATATAAGGGAGAAGTGGGGAATCATATATTTCTTGTATTCTGCTCTACTTTCAATCATCTTGTGTGGATCTGCTCTATTATGCCCTTATTATTGCGAGTTATTATTGTTAATCTGCTCTAGCTATTTTTATTGAGATATATTGCCTTGGCCATCTTTTTTCTCTCTAAGTAATTTCATTACAAATGGTATTAGAGTTTTAATTTGGTTCTTTTTTGCTGCATTTTTTGAGTCGAGATTAGTGTTTGTTCAATGTTGTTGAATGATGGAAAAAACATAACTTTTGATTTGGAAGGAATTTAAAATTTTCATTAGTGCATTATTATTCTCTGTTAAAAAAAAAAATTGCACCTTGGTGCAATATAGTAGTCATTGGAATTGTCTCGATGAGGCAATCACAACAACATATATTTATGTCAACCTTTATTTTTTGGCTTTTTTTGATTTTTTAAACCCTTTCACAATATACCAATCATTAGATTCATCTTGGTGAGATGATCATAAAGGCACAATTCTTTGGAAACTCTATTTTTGAGAACTGAACCCTAAAATATTTGCATGGTTGGTCTACACACTAGGGGTTGAGGCCATGGTTTTGACACTCTAGGAAAAATGTTTAACAAAGAAGAGATGGAGTCCAAATTTGGTGGATCTTCCATTCGAGTTTCTTTTTTTGTGATAGATCACATAGTGACCCAGATTAATTACATTGTGCACAACATACATCCTGAAATGACCAATAAAGGAGCTATGGATAAAATAAATCAATGATTGGATGAGATCGGATAGAGATTCGAGCAACTGTTTGCCTTGCAACAAAATCTACAAAACTACCCTTAGTTCACCAATGCACAATGCAACTAGGGTGGATCTTCTGCTCATCTCTTTCCAAATCCAATCACAACACAACCCTTGCCCTTGGTTGGTTTCACTTTAGATATTCATAACACTGCCGAAAGTGGGCATGCATAAGTTTGATGGAAAATATCTAGTCATCTAGATCAACCAAATGAAGATTGTTTTTAATGTACATCAAATCCCATGCCGACAGAAGGTCACAATGAGATCCTTGTATTTGGAACTCGAGAAATTCATTTGATATGGATGGTTGTGCACACAAAATAAGAAGAATTTCAGTGTCACTTAGTTTTTACAGAGGAATTGCAAATGCATTATCGTAATAAAGTGACAAGGAATTATTTTAGTGAATTATCAAATCTGCGTTAAATAGGATTGCCCAAGGATTATATTCAACAATTATAAAATCTACCCTTGCATGTGGAGATGATCACAGATGAAAACTTGAATGACTTATTTCTTAGGAGACTCGAGGATCACATCCAACACGAGGTACACATGTTTAATCCTCTTATTTTATGTGATTCTATTATTAGCACTAACACAATGGAAGAAAGAACATTGACAAACATAAGATATGCCATCACAAGCATAAGAGATAGAAGCACTCCAACACCGTCATTCACTCAACCTACCGGATTGGATACTAAAAAATTTGAAGAGGAAATGGCAAAAGGGTTGTGTTTCAACTATGATAGTCAATAAAGTCATGGGCATGAATGTGCAAAAAAGTTATTCTACATTGAAGGCACTAATGAAGTAGAATTAGAGGTTGTTGATGGCACATATGAAGAGACAAAATATACCCAATCAACTATTTATTTCCATGCACTTTTAGGCATTAGCACCCCACAAACCCTAAAGGTAGTGGGTTTCCTAAAAAATAAAGGTGACAATATTGATTGATTTGGGAAGTACCCATAACTCAACAATAAATTGGTTGTCTGCTTGAACTAACAAATTTATAATTTCATTCATGATTGCAAATGGTGTTATAGTTAGTTGTACATGGACATGACATAATATTAAACTCACCATGGGAGACTACCTACTATATTTACCTATGTTCGCCATTCCCATGGGTGGCACATACATTGCGTTAGGAATCCAATGGCTCACTACCTTGGGAACAATTAAAATGAATTTCCAGTAGTTGTTCATAATTTTTCATTTACATAGAAGGAAATTTGAACTGCGCGGGCTATGTGTAAAGTCCCCATAATTGGTTCTCTCGCATCAAATGTAAAATATTTTCAAAAAGGGATTGGATGGGTTTGTGGTGTAACATTTTTCATTAAAAACACTACCAACAAATGTGCCTACATTACTAGATCTACAAGCAATTGTAGAGGGTAACTCAGTAGTTTTTGGAGATATGCCAAAAGGAATATCAATAAAAAAGGATCATAATCATTCCATTTATCTAGTACGAAGGATCCAACCACTCAACATCATACCTTATATGTACCCATATGTATAAAAGAGTGTACTAACTATGTTGTATAATTATTGCCTCAAGCTAAATGGCACTTAGTAGTGATGGTGCATAAGAAAGATGGCCCTTGGCACATGTCCAGACTCTAGGGAAATCAACAGGTACACCATCAAATATAAGTTTCCAATTCTTGTAATTAATGATTTACTAGATGATTTATATGGTGTTTTATGCTTTAAAAACCTTAATCTTCACTTAGATTATCATCAGATCATAATCAAAGATAAGGATATACATAAGACATCTTTTAGAACCCATGAGGGCCACTATGAATTTATGTTGATGCATTTTGGCTTTACAAATGCACCATATACATTTTAGAGTTTGATGAACTCTGTCTTTTGGCTATTTCCATGGAAATTTGTCTTGGTGTTTTTTGATGATATTAATATACAACAAAACATGGGCTTAACATATGTAGCATGTGAATTAGGTTATGCATATTTTGGCACAACATCAATTAAACACCAAGCCTTCCAAGATTGGTTTTAGAGTCAAGGAGGTGGACTAATTGGATCATATTATTTCCCATGGAGATGTAAAGGTGGACCCTCACAAGATCTAGGCCATGATCAAATGGAAAGTGCCTAAAACCCTCAAGCACTTAGGGGGCTTCTTAGGCTTACAATTTACCATCACTGATTTGTAAAAAAATATGGTAACATATCAACACCACTCAAAACTTTACTAAAGGACTCATTCCATTGGAATGAGGTAGCCACCAAAGCATTTGAGATGTTAAAGGAGGCCATGTGCACCACTCCAATTTTAGCTACACCATATTTTTCCAAAACTTTAATTGTTAAGTGTGATGCTTTAGGGTATGGCATAGGGGAAGGACTCATGTAGGAAGGATGACATATTTATTTTAGTAACTTCAACTCATGGGTAAAAATTTGTATGAAATGATGGCTATCCTTCATGCAATCAAACAATGGAGATCTTATCTTATGGGAATACACTCTAAGGTGAAGACAAAACATGATAGTCTCAAATAATTTTTAGAATACAGGTTATCTCATAAGAATGACAAAAATGGGCCACAAAGATGATGGGATACGACTTTGAGATTTTCTACAATAAAAGAAAGGAGAATGTAGTGGGTTATGCATTATCAATGAAGGATGAGTACACATAAGCATTATTGTGTGCCATATTCATATTATAGGGAGATTACATGAAGGAGGAAAAATCAGAATGGGTGAATGAAACAGATACATATATTCTCATTTAAAAGATTTAATAGGATTTGATTGTGTTATTCAAATTTTTATGGAAAGAGGATTCTCTATGGTAAATGGACCAATTATACCTCTAAAATAACTCAAACCTTAAGAAAAAGGTCCTAGAAGAACTACATGCTTCAACAATTAATGGGCACTCAATCTTCTTGAAGACTTATCATAAAATCAAACTTGAATTATTTTGGGATGGGATATAAGGTTAAGTCCATATTTTTTGTATCAAAATGCATGGTGTGTCAAAAAAACAAGGGTGGGACAATTATAACCATTTTCCATTCCTAGTTAGAGGTGGGAGGTGTCCATGGTTTTCATCACAAGTTTTCCAAAGTCTGAGGGGAAATATGTTATCATGGTTTTTGTCGATAGACTCACCAAATCTGTCCATTTTGTGTCTTGTCACATCCTTTTGTAGAAAGTATAGTAGCATCAACTTTTGTGGATCCAAAGCTACATGGGACCCCAAAGGTCATTGTAAGTGATTGTGATCTTATATTTACTAGTAGATTTTGGATTGATTTATTTTATTTCTTGGGTAATCAATTGGATCGTAACTCATCTTATCATCCCCACTCTGATGGATAAATTGAGGTGGTCAAAAATTTCTTGGAAGGTTCTCTCCAATGTTTTGCTTCAGATAAACAAGAGAGATGGATTTAATGGCTACCACTAGTAGAATGGTGGTATAAAACTTCTTTCCAGACTTCATCCATAATGTTCCTATTTTTGGCATTGTATGGGTACCAACCACCATTCATCACCTTGTCTATGAGGGTTAAACCAAAGGTTTAGGTAGCTAAATACCACATCCATCACTACGAGGAGGTACTCTCTAGTCTTCGAGAACATTTGGAGTTACCTTATTCAATGATAATACATCTAGTCTTTCATGTTTCCAACTTGAATATTGTCATTGTAAAACATTTATCATAGATATAGTTATCAGAGCTTGATGAGGAAGAATGAATCATTTTAGAACCTAAGGAAATCCTCTAGACACACACAAATAAGTTGTGGATAAGGATGATTATAAATTATCCGATCGAGTGGAATAATCTGGCTAGTGAGGATGTAACATGAGAGGATGAAGTGTTCCTATAAAATCATATAGAAATCATCAATGTTTGTTTGAAGGGGAAAAACATGTTATTCCCTTAACCACTAGTGTGTATTAGGATAGGGTCGCTAACTTTTAGCTAACATTACATTTTACTTAATCATATGATAATTGTAGTCATCTAAAATGTCATTTTGGTGCAATGAGTGTCACTTGAGACCACCTTATCCTTATATTATCCCTAGACCTATCTTAGGGCCTCTTTTGATCACTTTCCAACTTTCATGTGAGTCTAACCCATTCCTAGATATACCAAAAACAACACTAAGCCAACCCCTAGGCACCCAAGTCTCTTTTTCACTAGTTCTTACCATCTGGACATTAGCATGATCCTTTGGACTATAGCTCACTACACTATTAACTAAAGGGAAACACTAATGTCCCCTTGTTCTTTACTCTCCCAACATATATATTTTTGTTTCTAAAAAAACTTAGGGTCACCCTAGACCTATTTCACATCTTGACAAGCACCAAAATGCTATATATAGACCACTTTCATTCATTTATCCCCTAGATAGAAATCAGATGTAAATACTCATAAACAAACTCAAAAATAATTGTACAAATCAAAGTCATTGATCCCTATTTTTCCCTATTTATGCATACACTCATCTATAGTAGCCCAGATCTCAAACTACTTAAATTTTTAGTCTCAAGTCACACTCAAAGCACTCAAACCAACACTCATACTAGCATTCACTTTCACTTGCACCGACACTTAGATTGAGAGAACTACATCGGGATTGATCCCCTTTTGAGGTATTGGTATATAGGCAACGCTCAACACATGGGGTGGTGAGTTCATGTCCAATGTACCATACCAATGCCACTCTTTTTCTATTTGTTCTCCTCAAATACCTTAAAAAACATGGAGGCCTAGGGTTTTGCATTAAAATTAGTCAAAATAAGGAATATATAGTGAACCATCATTCATTCACACAAGAACATGCTTCTCAAAACCAGGCAAAGATCCACCTAGAAGATCACTGTCCCTATTGCCAAAAGACACTAGCACAATAAAGATGACACTAACATGGTGCCCTACTATCCAATGGATCACACTATTATCCATGAGGGTTTCTGACTCCTGATTGCTATTTATGAAACCTTACATAGTTTTTATACCAATTTCTAACTTGTCACTTGTTTGTCTCAGTCAACTTTTAGCTAAGTACATTTTTTTGTAATTCATTACTATTTATAGAATAACCAAATAAATTAATTATTATGTAAATTAGAGGCTATTGCTATTGTTATATTTATTGCCTAATTTATAATTCTAGCACTTTAACAATTGAGGGTTTTACATTTCATAACTCCCTTAAAAGTTAAATCATTTTGTGAACCCGACTTACTTCAAATAGTGAAAAAATCCTAGACTTAGATGCTCTTAGGGTTTGTATCCTTCTTTTTCCTATTTCTATTTATTATGCTAGGTTTTTCAGACTTCAAATATTATATTATAGAAGTCCTCTTTAGTTTTGTTTACTATATGCCATCTAAAAAGGTTATATCTTTTCCTTTAATAAGAAGTTCTAGGCTTAGTGGTAACCCTATTGAGTGTACCCAAATTCTTTTTGTTCGAGCCTACACCATGGATAAAGGACTAGTTACAACCCCCCTCATTTATCCTTCACATCCTAATTATGTAGGATTTAATGATAATACATCAAAACATGAGCAATACAATCAAGATATTTATGATACACAAGATGGGACTCAGAACACACTCCCTCCCATCCATGATGAAAATATAATAAGTAATAAAGATGAGGTCTTACAAAGTTTCAAAGATAGACTTTAGGAATGACCCCATGATCATGCGTAGATTTTGAAAGATATATTAGAAATAAAAAATAAATCACTTGGTCAATACTCCAACCCCATAGATAATAACATTGTTACACCTACTATGGGGGTAACTTAGATTCTGCAACAACTTGCTATAACTAGCCAACTCTCACAGTGGTACCACCTCTTATGGCTAGTACATATCCCTCCTCTTTAGATGTATAATCCCTTAGGTAGGAGATCAAATATTTGAATTTCAAGGAGTTACATATTCAATAGGGTGTTACTAGACTATTGCATGCCTTGGACTATCATGTTCTCCTACATACACCTTTGGCAAAACATATAGTAGTAAATCCTTTACCATTCAGATTTGTGGCACTGAAGCTTACTCTATATGATGGTAAGGGTGACCTAGATCATCATTTATGCACTTTTCATGTAGTATGTTTGGAATACATATCCAATGATTGGATCCTAACTAAGATATTATCTCACAATTTAAAGGAATAGTCCTTTAAATTGTGAGATAATATCTTAGTTAGGATCTTCCTAATCAGTTCATAAAAATTTAATCAACTAGAAGATACATTTTTGGCACACTTTTCAATCAACATCAGTGACAAGGTTTCATATGCTCAAGTTGCATAACTCAAGAAAAAATACAATGAGCCAATAGTTGAATATATCTTGAGATATAAAACTATATTAACAAAGATGACTAGCCCCATGGAAGATAGATAACTCTAGGACATAATTCAAGCAGAGTTTGTTACCAACATTACATAAAGCTATACTATTCAAAAAGTTTCCATCATTCACAGATCTATGCCATATAGTGAAATAACGGGAAGTCAAACTTCTCTCCATGGAAAAATTAAAGTACACAACTAGATCAGATTCATCTAATAAGAGTTCCAATAATCCACCATATAAGGTGAGGCCCATTAAAAATAAGAACGATCAAAAGAAAATAATTAATGCAACCTCAAAACCAACTCCTTGCATGGTTTTATTAGCACCACCAAGGAGACCTTTCATAAATCTTCCTGAAGCTCCTACATGTGTTCTCCAACAACTCTTCGAATGAAATGCCATATCTCTCCCTCCCATCAAAGAGGTTGATATGACTAGGCTTCTTCCATGGAATTATGATTCCAATGCATTTTACGACTATCATAGGGCACTAGGCCATACTACAAATAGATGCATCAATTTATGACATAAGATACAATATTTGATAGATGTTAATATCATTGATGTGAAAACTCATACAAAGGCACCTAGAGCACAACCAATGGAAGCAAAATCAATGGAAATATTTTTTGATCCATTTCCAAAGCATACATCTAATAAGATAACAAATTGATTTAAACTTTTAGGGTTTTACAAGTGTAATTCTTATGTTTGGTTAAAGGGGTTGAGATGCTTAAATTAATTTAATAAATATGAAATAATCAAGTAATCATTTGTTATGAATTTTGACCTTGTTTGACTTTCTATAAATAACAATAATTTGGGATAAATAGAGACTTATCTAAAAATTGACTATCGTGGATGATCTAGGTTTTGAAAGTTGAGATTTGGGTAGTAGTTTGTGTCATCAATATGATTTAGGTGTTTATCTACTCACTGGATAATAACACCTAGTTTGGACAGTAATGCCATGCCATGTCCCCTCTCTAGTACAACATGACACTTTACGTAGATTTGCCTATTACAGACTCTCGTAGGTAGATGGTGGTGATGAGAGAGTCATTTCTGCATTTATTTGGCGATTGGATGGCTCATTATGTTCTTGGAGACATTATATTTATTTATTACTTTTTATATGGGGCCAAAATGTTATATTTTTAAATTAAAAATGCACTTTTATTTTATAAAGTTACTTTTTATTTAAAAAGTACAATGAGGTTTTACAAGATGTATTACAGATACTTCTAGAAGTTTTCAAAAAGTGCTTAAATAGACCCCATGGGTCTCTCATTTGGCATCCAAGTTTAATTTATCATTTGAGTCTTCTTGAGCATTTGTGGGGCGTGATAGTCTGCAAATCTTCAGCATAATCCTTGAGAATGATACCTCTCAAGAGATTGCATAACTAAGGAAGTGGAAGATCATCTGAAGGTTGCCCATTGAAAGTGGTATTCAACCATTTCATGTTGAGTTTCATTGAGTATTCAGGTTTAGTTCAAGAATTAAATAATTTTGGAGTTATCTGGTGAGGAGATTGCATTATCATCCAATTGAAGGGGCACACCAAGGAAATAAAATTATATATATATAATACAGTCCATATAGGTACGGCCTGTACCAACAGTAAGGTACATATAGGGGTTTGCAAGGTCGAATCAGAATAATATTCATAAAATTCAGCCTCCAACAACAACGAACCACTTCAACCTATTTTTCCTTACTATTGGCATCTCCAACAGGCTGACGTCGACTCCTGAGAAGGCTGCATCACACCTTCTAGCAGCACGGCAGGGTTTTGGCGCTGCCAGCAGACTGCAATTTCTAGCATATTTAGCTGCAGCATTTGCAAAGAAGCTGAGTAGATTAGCACTTTATACACCTCCATCAGGGTCTTTTCTTGTAATTGCATTGATTCACAATCTTCCTCGGAGGCATCCTTCAATTAATTATTTGGTGCATCGGAGAGCTCATTGTGGGAGATAGAAACACTACATCGCCACTATTGCCCAGCTATCTCCAGATTTGTTGCATTGTTTGAAAATGATTTGACAATTAGATCGAAGACAACTAAAGTTGCCGTCAAAGACTTCAGCTCTAGTTCTTATGTTACCATATTTTTGGAAGAGGTTGGTCGAAGAATAAAACAAGTTTCGCTTACATTCTACAAGATTATACCGTCTACATTATCTCTTGGGAAAACAACAGAGGACAGTGCTCCAGGTTTAGATTTTTGCAGGCTTTGGCACTCTTAGATTCATCATTGGCATACCTGGGTGAACTTATTCTAGGTCTGAAACTATTTATATCTGCCTTATTTCTATTGTTACTCAGTCTTCTAAGGCTTATGAATCATTAATGTTGTTGTAACTGGGTTGTAAAGAACAATATTAAAATTTAGAACTGTTGTAAGCTCATCCTGAGCATTGTATTCGTGCAAATCAGACATTACAGTATTCACTATCGGTCCTTAATGGGTTACAGTCAGGTCTAATATAGCTATTTCTGCTTGACCATCAGGGTTAGACTGCATTGTAGTGTCAGTAAATTATCCCTGTTTGAGTACCATTCAATTTTGAGCACTATTTAGCATAATTGAATTGAGTAAATTTGTTGCTTAAACATTTTCTACAAACAGACATTTACTTTCAGCAGTATAGTTATTTGCTTACCAACTATTTGACGAAAATTTATAAGTACAAATTCAGTGATTTTTGTGATCCTATTAGTAAGGGTCATTACAATGGTATCAGAGCCATCATCCTGCCATCCTGTGATCAGTTAAATAGCATACGAGTGAGAGAGAAATCAGATATTATAATAGGGAACAATGGAGACAACCAAATCAGAATCCTCAGGTCGAAGGAGATACATTGTCAGAAGCATTAAGAGACACTGGCAAATCAGTTCAAAATATGGCAGAAGAAGATAGTGATACAAGAGCGAAAAGGAAATTTGACACTCTGCTTGATATGATGTCACGCTTATTAGGAAAATTGGATCAGCAGGCCGTTCCAAATCAAAATCATCAACACACAGCTGAACATAGTGGAGTTAATGAGGAAAGGTCAATACAACATGTTGGAAATACTAGAGGATCATCCTCTAGGCCTCTTTTTCCCACCTTTACACCAAGAGAAGAACAATTACCTACTGCTCCAGCTACTCCATTTGGAGAAGAAGCTAGACAGGCCTACTTGGAGTATACCACTCTCCCTCTTGATATGAGAGAAATATGGACATTTGATCAATTCATGAAACAAAGAAATAAGAGAGGAGGAAGAAATGATCGCTATGCTCCAAGGAATGACTATCAACAAGCACTTGGTAAGATTTCCATGCCTTAGTATGATGGAAGTAACAAATGCACAGCTAGGTCTTGGATTCAAAAGCTTGATAATTATCTTTCTTTGAGACCAATGCCTAAAGAGGATGCCATAAAAATTACCACACTACATCTCGAAGGAGCTACTCACGAGTGGTGGTATCATGGATTCGTCACTCTTGGACACAACCTTATCACTACATATGAGGAGTTTACCAACAGGTTGGTTGAAAGGTTTGATGTCAAAGATCTTGAGGTGAGTTTCCATGAATTGGCACAACTAAAACAACATGGTTCCCTTGATGCTTATATTAATGACTTCCAGAAGCTAGCAGCAACGGTACCTGATATTTTAGAGTGGAGGCTAGTCATGTTATTTACAAAAGGGTTGACTGAACCACTCAAGGGGTGGGTTAAGGCCTTTAATCCTCTCAAATTTCAAGAAGCCATGAAGAAAAGCCGTAGTATGGAACTTGCAGCACCAACAAGCAGGTTCGGTTCAAAGAGCTCTTCATCATACAAAGATAATAAAGAGGAATTCAACAAAGTTAAACAGAAGGATGATGACACGAAAGACAAGTCAGCTACACCTTTGAATAAGGAGATGCTTAATGACCTACATAAGAAGAAGTTATGCTTCTATTTCAAGGGTCCCTATGAGTTTGGACATGACTGTCCTATGAAGCCTAAGGGAAAGGCCAACAGGGTAATGTGGGCTTATTACGAGGGCTCAGATTCAAATAGCTTAGAGTACCATGATCCTGATGATGCAAAGCAAGAACATGAGGTAGATAATGCTGAACAAAAGGAGGAACCAGAGTTACATTTACAGGAGGCATGTCTATCTAGTATTTAGAGAGAGGGTGCTTTCAGAATTAGAGGTATCTTGGTAGGACAAAAGGTTATTACACTCATGGATACTGGTGCCATGAACAACTTTATTGATGCACGCTTCACTAAGAGGCGTGGGCTCACCACTAAGGATTTTGAGGGACTAAAAGTTAAGGTAGCTGATGGATATACTCTTTGATGTGACAGGATTGTACGTGATGTACTTCTACGCTTGAACAACTATGAGTTCAAGGCAGATTATCATGTGGTCAACATGGGTGACATGGACATAGTGCTTGGGATGCAGTGGCTACATTCATCAGAGGAGATTACCCTGAGACTTAAGGATATGGAGATGCGGTTTGAGGTAGATGGTAGAACACGTGCTGAAGGCTATTCATAATAGTGATGTTAGGACTATTACACTTAAGAGGATGGATAGGCTAGCCATGCATAATGATATAGAGTGGGCAACTATTTGTACCTTGATGCCTACACATGAGGAGCAACAAAAGGCTAAATATCATCTTGATGAGAAGGCATACATCAAGATTCCACCAGGCAGACTGCCAGATAGAATGCATAATGTATTTAATGTATCACGCCTCAAGCAGGCGTTGGGTCAGAATGTGGTGCCTTTTGTAGTGTTACCTCCCTTGGATAATGAGGGGAAGTTAATTCCAGAATCCATATTGGATAGCAGAGAGAAGCAGCTTCGCAGGCAGGTGATCAGAGAGTACCTAATTAAATGGAAGGATCTACGCATTGAGGGTGCTACTTGGGAGGGTGAGGCCATTTTGCAGCATCCAACATTGAGATTGCTTGAGGCCAAGCAATTTCAGGAGGGGTGGACTGTCATGTCCCCTCTCTAGTACAACATGACACTTTACATGGATTTTCCTATTCCAGACTCTCGTAGGTAGATGGTGGTGATGAGAGAGTCATTTTTGCATTTATTTGGCGATTGGATGGCTCATTATGCTCTTGGAGACATTATATTTATTTATTACTTTTTATATGGGGCCAAAATGTTATATTTTTAAATTAAAAGTGCACTTTTACTTTATAAAGTTACTTTTTATTTAAAAAGTACAATGAGGTTTTACAAGATGTATTATAGATACTTCTAGAAGTTTCCAAAAAGTGCTTAAATAGACCCCATGGGTCTCTCATTTGGAATCCAAGTTTAATTTCTCATTTGAGTCTTCTTGAGCATTTGTGGGGCGTGATAGTCTACAAATCTTCAGCATAATCCTTGAGAATGATACCTCTCAAGAGATTGCATAACTGAGGAAGTGGAGATCTTCTGAAGGGTTGCCCATTGGAAGTGGTATTCAATGATTTCATGTTGAGTTTCATTGAGTATTCAAGTTTAGTTCAAGAATTAAATAATTTTGGAGTTATCTGGTGAGGAGATTGCATTATCATCCAATTGAAGGGGCTGCCCAAGGAAATAAAATTATATATATATATATATATATATATATATATATATATATATATATATATATATATATATATATATATATATATATATATATATAATACAGTCTGTATAAGTACGGCTTGTACCTACAACAAGGTACGGATAGGGGTTTGCAAGGTTGAATCAGAATAATATTCAGAAACTTCAGCCTCCAACAGTAGCGAACCACTTTAGCCTATTTTTCCTTGCTATTGGCATCTCCAACAGGTTGACGTTGACTCTTGAGAAGGCTGCGTCACACCTTCTAGCAGCATAACAGGGTTTTGGTGCTGGCAGCAGACTGCAATTTCCAGCATATTTAGTTGCAACATTTGCAAAGAAGCTGAGTAGATTAGTGCTTTATACACCTCCATCAGGGTCACTTCTTGTAATTGCATTGATTCACAATCTTCCTCGGAGGCATCCTTCAATTAATTGTTTGGTGCACCAGAGAACTCATTATGGGAGATAGAAACACTACATCGCCACTATTGCCCAGCTATCTCCAGATTTATTGCATCATTTGATAATGATTTGATAGTTAGATCAAAGACAATTGAAGTTGCCATCAAAGACTCCAGCTCTGGTTCTTATGGTACCATATTTTCAAAAGAGGTTGGTCAAAGAATAAAACAAGTTCCACTTGCATTCTACAAGATTATACCGTCTACATTATCTCCTGGGAAAACAATAGAGGACAATGCTCCAGGTTTAGATTTTTGTAGGCTTTGGCATTCTCAGATTCATCATTGGCATACCTGGGCGAACTTATTCCAGGTCTGAAACTATTTATATCTGCCTTATTTCTATTGTTACTCAGTCTTCTAAGGCTTATGAATCATTAATTTTATTGTAACTGGGTTGTAAAGAACAATATTAAAATTTGGAACTGTTGTAAGCTCATCCTAAGCATTGTATTTGTGCAAATCAGACATTATAGTATTCACTATCGGTCCTTAATGGGTTACAGTCAGGTCTAATATAGCTATTTCTGCTTGACCATTAGGGTTAGACTACACTGTAGTGTCAATAAATTATCCCTGTTTGAGTACCACATAATTTTGAGCACTATTTAGCATAATTGAATTGAGTAAATTTGTTGCTTAAACATTTTCTACAAATAGACATTTACTTTCAACAGTATAGTTATTTGCTTACCAACTGTTTGACGAAATTTTATAAGTACAAATTCAGTGATTTTTGTGATCCTATTAGTAAGGGTCATTACATGCCATCCATGTGTAGTGTCCTCAATGTGGTGCTAAAGTCCCCTTTTTGGTACTATTCCTATTTTTTGGGAGCACTTGCACCTATGTGTTTAGGTCCTATTCCTGCATGACCAAAACCTATAACTCTGTGTTTTACCTGGAAAACCTAATTTGATGTGCAAACCCTAATCTCCTTTCAAGTATGGCATAATAATAATTTTTGTGTGTGTTAGTAGGATGGACTAGACATCCTCAACACCCCACTGTGTAGAGATTTGCCTACATACCAATACTTTGAGCAGGGATCAAGTCTGATGTAGTTCTCCCACCTAGTGCTTGATGTATATGCAAGTGAATACTAGAATGAGAGTGGCCTTGGATGCATTGAATGTGTTTTAGCTTTGAAATACTTCAAAACTGGACTCAAGGCTACTGTAGATGGTAGTATGCAAAAAGTAAGGAAGAATAGGGATCAAATACCTTGATTTTGCACAACTTTATCTTTAGTTTAAATAGATTTTGCATCTATTTTCCATATAGTGAATAGAGGTGGATTAGACTTGTATTTATAGGGTTATGTTGCTTGTGAAGATAATAAAATCAGCTTAGGCCAAACTTAGAAGGGGCATACATTTGAAAAACTATATGTTGGGAAGATCTAGGGCTAAGGACAATAACATCCAATTGGGGACACTAGCACCATGTGGATGTAGTGTCCTAAATATGGTGCTAATGTCCTTTTGGTAGAGTATTAAGCAATTTGGATTGGGGTCTAAGATGACAATTCTGGGATTGTGTTATGAATATAGGTTACTATGGTTGAATGATTGGAAATGTAAGTCTAATGCATAAGGATAGGTTTATGACTAGCCTAAGGATAGGTTAACTCATGTGACACTCTTGACATCCAATTACCACTTTTAGGTGATTACACCCCGCCCCACCTTTATGCTAATAATGCAATGAAGTGAAATGACTAGTAAAGGAAAAAGAAACATACCTAGACTTACCTTACAAGTAAATACCATGTAGTTGAGTTTGAATATGTGAATGTGGGTCTACGTATGTGAAACATGATACAAAGAAATGTCCTAAAATGAAACATATAAAAACAAATCCTTACTTAAGATATGATCTAAAGCAAAAGACTATTCTGAAATGATATAACTAAGTAAAGCTAAGTAAAGAGAGAGGAAAGGAATGAATGCACCTCATTGGTTACGCAAACCAATGATTGAAATTGGTGACAACCTATGTGTTTGAGTGTGCATAATGATCATATCATTGAATAACTTGGAATGAGTTGATGACTTGCTCAATCTTCATATGGGTGGCTCAATAAATCAATTCAATTTTGACTCCATTGCTCACCCCTGATCGTTGGCTTCTATTCTCTATGAATAGCTTGGATAAGATTGTGAGTGTGTCTAACCCTTTCATATAGGTGGTTCAAGAACTCAAGGAGGCCATAAATCCATCATTGCCCCATGTGTGAAGTAGATGCATCTGTAATTGTACTATGTAAAGTGCTAAAAGTATTGAACTAAGTAAATCTAACTATGTATTCAGCTCCATGGCCACTCAGGTATATTAGGTAGATCTGGGCCACTCAAGAATGCCAACCACTATAGATGGAGTAAGGCATGAATCTGGGGATAACTTATAATGTGATAAAAAGTGTATGTAGCATAGAGAATGACATAGAGTTTGCCATTCCATCTGATCAACCTGTCTGATGCTGAGTATATGGAAATTATGTGTCACACACATGCCCCCAATCTAGTATTTGAGTATATTTAATCTAAATCAAGTATGTAATAGATGAACCTATGCAACTGATCTGAATGCATGAGTGATCATGACACACATGATGACCTAAAATATAAGTAATTGGTATGCATATAAACTAAAATGGATGAATCTGAGCTAAATCTAAACATAACTACAAACCTATGACTATCTCTGTGTAAATCTATACTATACTTAGTGTATTGGTCTAAATGATCTGGACTATCCTAAAGATGGGGATATTGGAAAATAGTGCCCTATAGTGTAAAGTAGTGCCCTATAGCACTAGTGTCCCAATCTAGGTGCTAATGACTTCCTGGTCTAATTTTTGTATGATTTGGACTAAATTTTAAATCTCTGATCTATTCTATGTTTGACTTGATTTTGATATCTAAAACTAAACTTGCATGCTGAAATGTATATGTGAAAAATAATGTAAGATCCTGATCTTTATGACAAACCCCTGTGAATTCCCCTCTTTTGAGGGTAGTTGTGAAACCTGTGTAAGAACTACCCTCTAAAGAAGTAGCTCTAAAAAATGTGTTAGCCAGAGCATGTGCATGATATTCTAATATAATGTAAAACATAACATCATAATGTGAATGTATCTAAGCATAAGCAAGAAATCTATGATGTATGTTGTAATCTAGCATTGCACAAGGGTGTCAATATAGATGTAAGCAATGTATATAATAATAAAATCTAAGAAAATACCTACAGGAATGGGGATTGATATCCATCATGACTCCCAAGTAGGAAGGGGAGATGCATGAGGTCCCTCATGGCATTGAAAACTAATGTGTGTATAATAAGTAAATACAAGTGTCATGGTGTATAATCATACAAATAAGAAAACATACAAACACATGAGGCACATAAAAAGTAGGCCAAGGGGCCAAAATATAAGGGACATGGGCACATGTCACTAAATCTGAGAATGAATACATACAAGGACATGTTCAAATTCCCGCATACACAAACAACAAAAAATTTGGTATAGAGCTGCATAGAAGGACATGTTTAAATGCTCATATATAGAAGCAAGAAAGAACACACAAGGGACATGGGCACATGTCCAAGCTATATAAATAGAGAAGTGGCATAGAATCCAAAGAACAACAACATATTTAAATGCCCTTAAAGATGGAATAAGCATAGGAAACACAATCAAGTCTAATGTAGGAAATAGAAATGAAAGCATGTATAACTGTGTAATACACATCTATGTAAATTCTAGGATGTATATATACTGGGTCTAACTAGTGATAGTTGGCAAAAAAATTGAGCAATGAGGAACAATGAGGAGCAATGATTAATATCAAAATAAATCAATAAGTAAACTGGAATGTATAATATGTAAAGATAAAACCTGGTAATAACAACTGTGTATGAGATGCCGCTAAGTGGGTGGATGTATCAAATATATAAACCTAGATCGATCTAAATGCCCCCAATGGGTAGATGACATCTTGTCTAGATTAGTGTAAGGGACCAAAGTCCCATTTGGAATTTACAAGCACTTGACAAGAACAAGTGAAGCATATATGTATGATAAAACTAACTATACTAGGATAGCTAGTAGTATGCAATATCTGACATGTAGTAGAAATGTAATTATAAAAATATAGACAATCTATACTTTTTTTGTATTTTTGAAATATTTGAATGTTTTTGTATCTTGACATGTTATATTATTTTTGTATTTTATAATTATAAGCTATATACAAGAAAATGAAATTAAACCATGTACAAGTATTGAGAGAGAGAAAGTAAATACTGGAAATGTAAATGAAACAAAATAAAGTGTAATATTTCTATAGACCTAAGATCACACCCATGGGATGTGGATAATCAAATGATGGATCTAGTGAAATATCATCCAGTGTCAGATACTAGGCCTGATCAAACTCAAATAAGTCATCATCATCATGATCATCATACCAATATGTATGTATCAGTGTAGCCTTATCCTTGGTATGAGTCTGGACTCTATGCATCCAAAAGGCATGCTACTTGACTATGTAAGATGCCTCTTGCATGGTCCCAAGGTACACTACATTAGACTGTAGATTATCTATGTGAAACCTATGGTTCTCATCTATGTCATCATGTAAAATGCAAACCATGTATCTATCATGAGTGAATGTAAAGCATCTGTCTATCCAATCAACTATAACATCCATCCCCTATAATGATGTACTTTCAAGTGTAAAATATATATGAGTGTCTTTGCTCAAATTGAAGAATAATGTATTGGCCACCTTGGGGCCACATGCAACTAGTAATGTAATATGTCCAATGGAGTCCATACAGTGTATAACATGATATAGCTCATTCTCCTGATAACCAATGTGGTGTAAAAATCCCAAAGTGAAAGTATTAGGATCAGAATCATCATCTATAGCTACATATGGAAGATATCTATTTGCTATAAATATTTGTATAGTCAATGGATCATGTCATGTATATTTGTGTTAGTAACAACTCTTTCATGGTGTTCATGTCTATTTAGTATCTCATATCACTAGTGGTGGTGGTGCCTATAGGGGTAAAGGTTGTATAATCTGGATAGTTCCCTTAGCCTTAAATTTATTGAGCTTATGTTGTAGTGATGCACATGTGTCTATTTCATGTTTTGTGAGTTTATAGAAGTGACAAAATGGTTGCTTTTCCTATGGTGACAATTTTCTAAGTGATCTATGTCAGACTGTGGGTAATAACATCAATCTTCTATCAAGTAATATCTATAATATCTGGTGTGGTCTGTTATATAGGATCCCTACCTGAATTTGTATGATGAAATATGTATCCATGGATGTGACCATATGGAATGAAGGGATCAAGGGATTTGATGCTGATTGTGGATAAGAATGAGATCTTATAGCTGTAGAATCTTGAACAAGTGTTGATACTAGTACAGGGTGAGGTATAAGTGCCTTTCAATTATCTTTGTATTCCCCTGGGCCCATTGGTGTAAAACTAAATCTACATAAATAATCATTGATGTCTATAGGTGGTTGATCATCCTCTATATGGGATTGTAAATTTGCATTAGAATTATGAATGTAAGCCTTTTTTGAATTAACAAGTAGTGGTAACTAGGTAGTGAGAATCTCATCATCTATCTTGAATGAGGATGTCTATACTATGAGAGGATATTCCTCTATGCTCAATGAATGCAACTGTGCTTAGAGAGGTTGGTCCTCTATCATTGGAGAAGGTAGCTATGCTTAGAGAGGCTAGTCCTCTATCATAGGTGAAGGTGTCTATCCTATAGGATGCTCGAAAGGTGATGTATGAATAGTCTTACTAGACTCCCCCACCTCATAAGTATGCATCTTCTCAATGGGAATCTATTGAGGTGGAGGTTTGATGAGAACATGAGGTATCCCATCAGATGATGTACTTGGTGTAGGAGGCTCTATGAGCCTAAAATATCTAAATGGATGATTATATGTTGGACATGTATATAGGTACCCATTATATATAAATTTAACACATCTATGGAGAGTGGAAGGTACAACCTCCATAACATGTATCTAAGGTCTCCCGAGTAACAAATTTTAATGTAAATGGTTTGGCATGACTTGAAAGTGTGTAGATAATGTATTTGGTCCCACTGTAATATCCAATGTGATTGATCCCACTGTTTGTATATGAATGTCATCAAACCCTCATATGTTCTTGTATGTTTTCTGAATAGATTCTATATCAATCCCAATGGTTCGCAAAGATGTGAAGTTACATATATTGAGTCCTAAACCACTATCAATGAGAACTCATTTAAATGCTATGTTATTGATTTGAGCTTGAATAAAAAGTGGTAAGTTTTGATCAATAATTGATTGTGAAGGTAAATGCTCATTGGAAAAAGATATCACATCCTCCACATATTTGATAGTATTCAGACAGATGCAAAATAGGATGGCTCAATATCACGAGGCACAAGTGTGATTAAGTGTTTGAAATAAAATATCTTTGAAGATTATTGCTTTTTAAAGTAATTAAAAGATAGTTATTTTAGCTAGTGTATTCCTCAACTGATCCATAATATCAAATTATCTTTGCTAATATTTGGGTGTTTTTGTAGTGTGTTGGGGATGAGGAGGGATGACAAGGTTACACTACTGCTGTATAGGGTGAGGAGGCACCTTATTTAGCCTAGTGATAGCTCAAACCATGAGATATACTATTTTTTGGGGGTGAGTAGTAGAGGTGGGATGGGAGAATATATAATCAAGTGGTCTAAGTGGAGGTGGAATAGAAGGAGTCCTTCGAGCCCTCTATCATCTAGTAGTAATTAAAGGTAGCTCAAAGTGAGCCATATAGCAATAATCTATAGAAAAATGAGGCTCACATGATGGAGGACCAATATGTGAAACAAGCTTAGCTTGAACTGAATCCATGATAAGAGTAACATACATGTTTACCTTTCTTACAAAGAGTTGGTAATAAAAATGCTAAGTAAAGTGCAAAACAAGCGTAGCTCAAAATAAATCCATGATAGGAGTAACATACATGTGTACCTTTCTACAAAGAGTTGGAAATAAACATGCTAAGCAAAGTGCCAAGATTTGTACCATGAAATGAAAGATTGATTCTATCATGATAATCATGGTAGCAAGATTTAAATTGAGACTTAGTGATGACTAAAAATGTGAAACCTAGGGTTGTCTAGGGTTTATTTTATAGCAATTTAAATTAGATATAAATAGAAACCCTAATGTAAAATTGATTTTAATTAGGTAGTTTGTCTAAATAAAGTTAGAAAATCAGAAGTATTTAACAATAAATTTATTGCAAAAAATTTAGATGAATGAAATCTAGGGTTTGATGCAATATTTGAAGTAAGATGGGTTCACCAAATATTTTAAACTTTTAAGGTTTTACAAGTGTAATTCCTATATTTGGTTAAAGGGGTTGAGATGCCTAAATCAATTAAATAAATATGCACTAATTAAGTATTGTTTTGTTATGAACTTTGACATTGTTTGAATTTCTATAAATAGTGATAAATAGGGATAAATAGAGACTTATCTAAAATTTTACTATCATAAATGATCTGGGTTCTAAAATTTGAGATCCAGGTAGTAGTCTATGTCATCAATAGGATTTTAGTGTTCATCTACTCACTAGACAATAACACCCAGTTTGGAAAATAGTGCCATCCATGTGTAGTGTCCTCAATGTGGTGCTAATGTCCCCTTTATAAAACTATTACTATTTTTTGGGAGCACCTGCACCTGTGTTTTTAGGTCCTGTTCTGCATGACTAAAACATGTAGCTCTATGTTGTATCTAAAAAACCTCATTTGATGTGCAAACCCTAATCTCATTGTAAGTATGGAATAAACAATAAATTTTGTGTGTGTTGTTAGGATGGAATGGACATCCTCAATGCCCCTTTATATAGAGAGTTACATACATACCAATAATCTGAGGAGGGATCAAGTTCAATGTAGTTCTCCCACCTAGTGCTTAATGTATGTGCAAGTGAATGCTAGAATGAGAGTGAACTTAGATGATTTGAATGTGATTGATCTTTGAAATACTTGAAGACTAGACTTAGGGATATTATAGATGGTAGTATGCAGAAAGTAGAGCATAATAGGGATAAAATACCTTGATTTTACACACCTTTGTCTTTGGTTTGAATAGATTTTACATCTATTTTCCATCTAGTGAATATAGGTAGATTAGACTTGTATTTATAGGGTTATGTTACTTGTGTGGATAATAAAATGAGCTTAGGCTAACTTAAAAGAGGCACACATTTGAAAAAATATCTATTGGGAAGAGCTAGGGATAAGGATAGTAGCACCCAGTTGGGAACATTAGTGCCATGTGGCTATAGTGTCCCAAATGTGGTGCTAATGTCCTTTTGGAAAACTATTAATCAATTTGGATTGGGGTCTAAGATGAAAATTCTAGGACTATGTTATGACTGAGTATAGGTGACTGTGGTATACTAAATGACTAAAAATGTAATTTTAATGCATAAGGATAGGTCTATAGCTAGACTAGGGATATGTTAACTCAAGTGACACTCTTATCATCCAATTACCACTTTTAGGTGACTACACAAACACTTTAGGTGTTAATTATACTTATTAGGCACATCCACCACTAACATTGATGATGACTCCGATTTATATGCACTCTTTATACAAACTTACATTGATTATCATCTTATTCAAAGTGTCATGATTAATAATAGGTCAAACATAAATATGTGTACTATTACACTTCTATATCACTTGGGTTATTTAGAGTATGATATTTATTAGATAGATAACATTATTCATGGCTTCAGTGGCCATGTTCAGATCTCCATTAGGGAGATAGTACTTCCATTATAGGTTGGTCCCACACATGTGGCTACTAGATTCTTAGTTGTACATAGTACCGACCCATTTGGTATGTTATTGGGTAGGATTTGGATTCAAAAACTTCAAGACATTTCATCCACCACACAAATTCATTACGTATATACATGCTAATCAGGTGGTTACAGTTGAGGGCCTTTCATATAAGTATCCTTTACCTATTCCAAAACCAATTATATGTCAAACAATAGTCACAACTCCATGTATAGCTTACATTATCACATATTTGATATCAATTGATCCATCAATGTAGGTGAGGTATACTCCTATAACATTACCACATACACATACTTTCCCATGAAGAACTATATTAGAGAGACCTCTAAGTCAGAGACATGTTGTGGATTCTAGAGAGCCTCTCTCTACCACATCACTATGAAGATTAGTGTTACAACATAGATCACCTACACCAGTCACAACTTATTCTACTATTAAGGTCCCTAAGAACCCCAAAGTTTACAGGCCTATTGAGTCAACTCCATAGATTCATATCCCCACTCCACATATAGATTCAACTATAAATTACTTAGTACATCTGATTCATAGATCTCAAATACCACCTCACAAAACATGTGTAATCAATCTTCCTTTATTTGATATAGGACATCTTGATAGTGAGTCTCTTATGAGACTCATTGGTTAGTATGTTTTCATAGTTTACTTGTACATAGTTTCTCTTACCTTGCGTGTTGTATATAGTTTAATTTTCATGTTGCTTGTACATAACTTATACTCAAAAAACACAACAACAATATAATATTTTCAAAACTATAAAAACATTCAAATATTTGCTAAAAAAATATAAATTTTAGATTGTATGCATTTCCATGTTTACATTTATTCTAGTTTCCAAGTACTACATATGCTATCTATGATAGTATAGTTGGTTTTATCATACATACATGCTTCACTTGTTCATTTTAATTATTTGTGGATCATTACAAGACTCAGGTCCTCTACATAGATCTAGATTTGATACTATCTACACATTGGGGGCACATACACAAATACATAGATTCAACATTGACATATCACTCCATTTTGGGGCATCATACTACACATATTTTAGTTTTCTAGGTTATATCTTTCTATATTCCTATCACATATTTTACATTGCTTATATCTTGATATTGATCATCCTATACTACACATATTTTTTACTGACTACTACTACTATAGAGTCATAATATGTACATATTTTCTCTTACATGGATTTGTACCACATGCTTATGTATACTTAATTTCTAGCTTTATTATTTTAGATTTGATTGTGTCTATTTACTTTTACATCTACTCTAAGACATTTAAATATACCATTGTTTTATGGATCTAAGCCACTTCCTTCATTATATGTATGCTTTAGACATGTGCCCATGTCGTTGTGTATACCTTATTGATTATTTATGTTGACATTTGAACATGTCCTTCCATGTGGCTGTAAGCCAACCTTAATTTATCTTTGTGTATATTGACATTTGAACATGTCTTTGTATGTATTTATCTCTCAGACTTAGTGATATGTGCCCATATCCTTTGTATTATGGCCCCTTGGCCTACTTTGCATGCCTCATGTGTTTATATGTATGATTTCATGTATGCATCATGTCCATGCCACTTGTCACTTGCATGTTCCTTTCACACTCACTTGGTGATGCCATGAGGGACCTTATGCATCTCCCCTTCTTCCTTGGGTGCCTTGATGGACATCATGCCCCATCCCATAGGCATTTACTCATATTATATCCAAATTTGTTGTTCATATACATGCTTGCATTTTTATATATATCTTGACAACCTTGTACATGCTAGATCTAATATACAATGTACATTGCTAACTTATGTTTAAATTATTTTACATCCCTATGTCATGTATACACATTATATTGGTTTATCACATAGATATCATATGTTTACTATCTAACACACACGATGAATATATTTTATTTTGAGTATAGTTATTGTAGAAGTTAAATAAATCCCCTAAAAAGAGGGGGCATTCACATGGGTTTGTCACAGAGATCAAGCCATCTTAGTGCACTCAGAACACAATGTTTAGCATGCAGACATAGATTACAATGCCCAAACTCAAGAAAACACAATGAAAAATAATCAAATATATATCAGTCTCAATTTTACATTAAAAAACACTTTTGGTCAATAACATGACATAATTGACTAGGGGACCACACTACTATCAAATAACCCCATAAACATAAAAGTCTAGAATTTTCAAAAAGGTACAATAGTTATATTTCAATTTTTCATAGTCTCAGTCATAAATTATTAGATAGGTTCAATATATACTCAGTTTTTACATAGATTACATAGGTTTAATTATATTGGGGCATCATGCATGGCATGATCATTCCTATTTTAGTTTTAGATACTCAGACATAGATTATTATGACTTAGTCTAGAATATATATACACAAATATCAGAGTTGGGTGCTTGTACGCTACACATTATTTCCATATGTTTAGTTTGGCACCAATACTCTCAAATGTAATGGTAGCTCCATGTCATTCTCTACATTATTACTCTAGACACCATTTACATTGGTTTTTCACCATATTTACTCTAGATTGATTCCTTATTCCATATACAGTGGTTGGCATTCCAAAGTGTCCCCTGAGCTACATTTTAGAGTTCCTAAATGGACCTTGAGTCATTTTACATTTTAGAGTTTTTGAGTGGCCCCAGAGCCATCCTACACAATTTTAATTACATCACATAGTTATAATTACATCACATAGTATTAGTTTTAGATGCATCTACTACACATGGATAGGTAATGATGGAGTCAAGGCTAGCTTAATTCTTGAGCCACCTACATAGGAGGGTTAGACAAATCATCACTCCAATCCAAGTTATTCATAAATTATGATCCACCAAGCATTGCTTGGTAATGATGGAGTCAAGGCCAACATGAGTTATTGATCTACCCACATATGAGGATTGAGCAAACCATTAGTGTAGTCCAAGATATTCACCATTTGATCACCATCCACATGCACACACAAGATGTCACTAGGTTTTAGAATTAGATTTCATACCTAACGATGTGTATTCATTCATTTCCTCTTTATCTCATATCTTTACTCAAATTTGTCTTTACTTTTTATATTTATTAATTAGGTATTGATTCGTTCATGTTTAATTTGTAAGAAACATAATAGAGCACACTTCATAGACTCATACCTAGATTTATGGGCTTCACCTCTTAGGTAAGTCCAGGTACATTTTTCTTCCTTTATCCTAATCATTTCACTTTACTGCATTTATAGAATAAATGGGGGGCAAATGTATTCATCTAAAATGCCATTTTTTTGAAATGAGTGTCACTTGAGACCACCTTATCCTTAGCTTAGTCCTAGGCCTATCATGGGGCCTCTCTTAATCACTTTCTAGATTTCATGCAAGTCTAACCCATTCCCAGATATACCAAAAACAACACTAATCAACCCCCCTAGGTACCCAGGTCTCTTTTTTGCTTGCTCCTACCACTTAGACATTAGCGTAATCCTTTAGACTATAACACACTATGTTATTGAATAAAGGGAAATGTTAATGTCGCTTTCTCTTTACTCTACCAACATATATATTTCCATTCTTCAAAGAAAACTTAGGGTCGACCTAGACCTATTTCACATCTTGACAAGTACTAGAATTATATATATATATATATATATATATATATATATATATATATATATATATATATAGGCACACACACACACACACCACTTTCATTCATTTATCCTCTAGATGTAAATCAAAGAAAAATACTTATAAAAAAACTCAGAAATAGTTGTGTAAATCAAGGTCATTGATCCCTATTATGCCCTACTTATATATACACCCATCTAAAATAACCTAGATCTTAGACTACTCATATTTCCAATCTCATGTCATAATCAAAACACTCAAACTGACACTCATACTAGCATTCACTTGCACTTACACTAGCACTTATATTGGGAGAAATACATTAGGCTTGATCCCATTTCGAGGTATTAGTATGTAGGTAACTCTCAACACATGAGGAGTTGAGTTCACATCCAGCCCACCCTACTAACACCATTTTTTTTCTACCTATGCTCCTCAAATACCCTAACAAAATGAAGGCTCAGGGTTTCATATTAAAACCAATCAAAATAAGGAATAAATAATGAACCAACATTCATTCACAAAAGCACATGCTTCTCAGAACTAGGTGAAGGTCCACCCAAAAGCTCATTATTCTTGCTACCAAAGGACACTATCATGACATAGAAGACACTAATGCAATGCACTATTATCCAGAGGACCACACTTTTGTCCAGGAGGGTTTTTGACTCCTGATTATTGTTTATGACACCTTTCACTAGTTTCCAACCTATCACTTGTCCATATCAATCATTTTTCAACTAAGTACATGTCATGTAATTCATTGATATTTATAGAATAATCAAATAAATGAACTATTGTATAAATTAGAGGCTTTTGATATTGCTATATTTATTCCCTTCTTTATTATTCTAACACTTTAACAACCTAAGGTTTTACATTCCATAAAATGATTAAAAATTAAATCAATAATTTTATATATTTTCATATTGGTAGTAGTGTTGGTCTATGAAATATCCATAGCCTTAATAAGGTATAAATAAGAGGGAGTGTTAGTTATCCAGATAACACCCAATATAGGTTAAATTTTTTCAATTCTAGCCCATACTTGGACTAACATGGGAATGATCTAACGCTATGGGATGCCTATATCTAGACCAAACCTCTAGGGTTTTTAATGAGGCTAGTTCCTTAGATATGATAATTTGGATCTCTCTTTCTAAGATCTAAAAAAATTTAGGGTGAAAAGAATCAAGAGATTTGCATAAAGTAAAACCTATTCTAACATGTGGTGATACACCATAAATTTATCATATCCACTCTTAAGCTTAGACTCTTTAACACACTAATGGACTATGAAAGAAGCTAATGCAATGCTTACTATAGTTTTTATGCAATAGTATTTCATATAGAGGTTAGTTTGATGCACTAAAACTAGGGAGTAATGAAAATAAGGTCTAGTTGAAGGCACTTACATTCGACAATCCACTATATCCTTAAGAGATCAATGCTAAGACACATTATATGACCTAAAAAGAAGTTTCTAGCATTTAGGTTGAACTTAGACCTGCAAAGGGAAGATGACAACAACTTTTATATATCAAATAAATATAAAACACTAAGCCTAGATTAGTAAACAACTACAAAATGCTCTATTCATTTCTCCAAGAGGTGTAGAATATAATTTCTTGCAAATTCTAATTGTACCAACCTAAGGGATATTTAACAATAGCTCCAAGGCTATATTTATAAAATAAGGAAAGCAAGAGAGAGGGATTTTGGTGTTGAAAAGGGAATCACATGAGAATAACTCCATTTGAATTATAGTTATAACTACCTCTACATTTGTGATCATTCAATCCTTATAATTGATCCAGGTCACTTCAAACCATTACATAGTTACATTATTCCTTTACTAATGCTTATTTATGATTGAAATGACATTATTAAATTGTTTTGAGCTGGGTTCCAACATTAATTTATTTACAACCATCATATCAATCTGTTAGAGATTTCTCCTTGTGCTAAACTACTCCTAACTAGTTTGTCATGACATGCAAAAGTGGAGAGAAGGGTCCTTTTCATACAATTGGTCTTGGAAATGAAACCATTGGGGTCTATGTGTATGCTTTCATGGAATCCTTTTAAATGATACCTCTTGTTCAAACTAGAACATGTTTTAACTCATCCCCATGTTCATAGGTCCACTATAAATAGAAAACCAATCTCAGACTATTGGTTTTCCTATAGTCATTATACTGATGCCAACCTATAGACTACATAAACCCTTTTTTGGATTTGAATAGGTCCACATAGACCCATTCTATCCTTTTACAAGTTGATATTTCACCATATGCATAGGTCCTTCTAAGAATGGTGAAAAAAGTCATAAAACAAACCTATAAACTATAAAAAGTCAAACCAGAGGTCCATTTGATAGACTTAATGGTAGTCATTTTATGTTATTTAACTTGAATGCATAAATGTGCCCCTTTAATGGGATTTATTAAAGATCCTATGGTGATAGGAAGGACCTACAAGACCTTATTTTCTTCCATCAAAAATTGGTCCTTGGCTTCAACTTTGAATGTTTAAAACTGACTCAGATCAATCAAAATGCTCTTAGTTTTCTTTATTCCCATTGGCCTCATAGATCCCCACTATTAGATCTTTACCTTTTAACCTTTTGTATACTATTGATCTTCTTAGTATGAACAAATGTGGTCCATTAATTTATTTCCACAAAGAAAGTTCTCATGCCACTTGTCAATCATGTATTGATCTCAAGATTATCTTGTCAATCTATTTAGGCTTCCATGCCTATGCCACATGGTGACCTCTCAAACTCCTTTACATTTTGACTCATCTCACACCATTAGATCAAGATGTATGATTGAACACTGATCATTTATTTTGATTAGAGCCACCTCCTTATTAGTCAATCTCACACCATTGGATCTTTGCTTGGTTGATCTGCTCCATCAAATCTTGTCCAACTTGTATCTCTTTAAAGGGATTTAACCTAGGGACCTTTTAACTTATTTGACCTCAGTTCAAACTATTAGATCTCAAGTGTCAGTAGGCAAGCTCACATCAAATATTAGATTTTGATTAACTTAAAACCTTTTAAGGACCTTATGAACCCAAATGGTTACTTTATGGAGCTCAAACTTGACATCAACATGAACGTCTTATGCTATAAGTCCAATTTTGAATGCTCATAAATTAAGCTAAAAAGCTCATGTAGACATGAATTTTATAGAGCATGTTCCTGATATGAAGATAAATATGGAGATAAAATATATTATCTCACAAGGCTTTCTAAGGTTCATTTATAAAATGCACAAGTGAGCTGGTCCATGCACTTTTGGAAGACATCTTGGTGATGGTCTAGTCCTTCAATCTTGCCCGAGTCATTTTAGTTCAATCTTTCAAGGTCCTAATGAGTTTTTAAGGTTTTTATAATCTAGTCCATGTCATTATGAGATTATGAACACTATGAGATCATGATTGGATCCCTTTGATTGCATTTTTGGACCCATTTCTAAGCCATTAAATCTTTTACTTTATTAGGAACCTGCTAGGCTTCTTCATAATTCTTCTTAAAACTGCTCAAACCCTTCACTTTGTAATGTTGAGCTTGCTTCTAAGCCATTTGACATACTAATAAATTGGGAACCTAATAAGGTTTTCTATTTAATTTTAGGTAAAGCTTGATATGTTGGCAAAAATGGTCAACACTTTTGTTGACTTAGCTGGCTTGACCAACTTACTGGTCATGGGACCTAAACTTTGATTAAGCTTGGTCAAAATGACTAAACAAATGAAATGTTACTTACAAAAAGGCTCTAATTGATTTATGAAAACAATTTTTAGAGAAATTGCGAACCCAAAAATAATAATAAATCAATAAAACAAACTAAAACAACTAAATAAAAAACAAAGCAATGTGCCAAAGCACTTGGAGGAAAAATAGGCCTATCTACCTATGTACAAAGAGTGTGAGCTCAAACTAATAACATAACTTAAGATATTTCCCATTGAAAGGGATGGTAAGTATCTCTCAATTAAATATATAAATCTCAAAGTCATTTCTCTTTTTGTAACTTGTGATGACATAAGGTCCACTCTAAACGCTGTCAAACTTAGAGTGTTTTCCTTGCTTTGCACGGTTCTCATCCCATTTGAGGACTATGCCACCTTGATGAAATGTCTTCGTTGAATTTATTTTTTCAAAAGATTTATTGGATTAATGTTATTTATAACACATATTATGCATGGTATAATCTCTGATTTCTTCTAATTCTCTTAGTTCATTCATTCTAACCTCCATTGCATCATTTTTTAGAAGCTATAGCTAGTGTGCAAGTTCCAAAGCTAGGAGCTATAATGAGATAGAAAACCTTGATTATGTTATATAAACTAAGAGATAAGGTTAATGACCAATGTAATTATTAGGGGTGATCCTATCAGCCCTTAAATCAGTCTTCATCTTTGTATGCCAAGATCTCTGATTATCTTTCAGTGTTCTTTTGATGATCCAAATCAGGTTCATGTTAGTGGAATCAACTAGTCCATTACCCTATGGATAGTAATTTTATGAATATGTTAGATAAATACCTTTATAAAGAGACCATTCACATAAATTTTCAATTCTGAATGCCAAGGCATTGTCTGATATTATACGAGAAGATACTCTAAAATGGGTGACTAGACTCTCATAGAACTCAAGCACAAAGTTCTCATTTGCTTCCTTCAAAGTCACTGCTTCCACCCATATGGTGAAATAGTCTATAAATATCAAGATATATTTATGACCAGCACTAGATGGAGGATTTATCATGCCAATAAAGTCTAAACCCCATTGCATGAAAGGTTTCTCAACCTAAATAAGCTTCAATGACATGATAGCTAGTCTCTGCTTTCCTGTAAACATTGCACATTTTTCACACTTCCAAACCCATGCATGTGCATATTTAAATAAATTATGCTAAAATTAAATTTATATAATGATTTTTTATCTTTGGTCTTGGCTATAAAATGGCCTCTAGAAGGACTATCATGAAATTGTTCAAAAAGCTTGTCAAATTGATTAGCTTCAACACACCTTAAAAACATACCTCCAATATCCTTTTTGAACAACACTCCATAAATCAGAATGTATGGTACTGATTTCATATTTAAATATCTTCTCCTTTATTCATATAATCCCATTGGACATTTTCCTATTTGAAGGAATCTAGCAATGTCTTGTGTCCAGCTAGATGGAAAAGTGGGTTCAAGTTCTTGTTGGGTGTCTTGAAGTGTCAAAACCATCTCCTTTTCTTCTTTCACATATTATAAAATATGTTCATATAAACCTTTTCCTCAAACAATATTTTTTACTTTCATTTTAATATCATATTCCATGTACTTAGTGACTCATTCAAATCTCTTTTCACTTAAGTCTTTGTTGAGGATGAAATCCTTCACACTAGGATGAGCTACCATTAGTATAATCTTGTTATTTGAAAAAAAATGTATAAATTTATTCAAACCTATTATAAAAATAAGAACATACTTTTCAAAAAAATATTACCTCTCCTCATAGTATTTCGAAGCTTTATTGAAAAAATTAATGGGTTGCTCTAAACCTTCACTATTCTATTACATAAGCATGGCTGAAATTGTACTAAATGTAGAAAAAACATACACAAAGAATTCCTTACTAAAATATGGATTAAGAAAATAAGGAGATTGGATGATTTCTTGTTTGATGGATTCAAATATTCTCTTACCCTCTTTCCTCCAAGTGAATTATTGATGTTTCTTTAGCATTTGAGTGAGTGGCCTCACCAATTATGTAAATCCAAGAATAAATATTCTAATGAAATTGATCTTGCATAAGAAGATTTGCAATACTTTTTTATGTTTTGGAAATTATATAACAAATATTTATTCTATTCTTTCTAGATCAATAAAAAGACCATCTTTGGACACTACATACCCAAATAGTCTCCCCTTATACACTAAAAAGATACACTTATTCGATTCAAAGAAACTCCAAATTATCTGCATCTATCAAAAACAACTCTCAAGTGTGTTATATGATTATTAGGATCCTTTGAAAATACATTAATGTCATCTATATAAACTAAGATAGTTTCACTCAAAAGAAAACATCCATTACCCTTTAGAAAGTAGCTCTAGTATTAGAGAGCCCAAAAGGCATTTTTTGATAAGCATGAGTACCTCATTTGGTTATGAAAGATATCTTATACCGATCTTAATCTTTCAAAAATATCTAGTTGTAACCTAAGTACCCATCTAGTAAGGATAAAATTTGTGAACTTGATACTCTCTACAAGATTTGATCCATGAAAGGAAGAGGATAGTGGTCTTTTAGTGACACTTTGTTCAAATCTTTGAAATCCACATATAGTCTTATCTCTCCATTTTTATTTCTCATTGGTATAAGGTTTTATACCCATGTTGAGTGCTTGATAGGCAATATTATACTTGACTCAATCAGCTTGGTAAGCTCCTTTCTCATGAGAATTTAAACCTTAGGGTTGATGGGTCTTTGCTTATGTCTTACTGGTTTTGCATCCTGCTCAAACTTAAGTGTGCTATGCTAATTTGGGGTTAAAACCTAAATTCATGGTATTACCAAGAAAATAAATCCATTTACTCATTACATAATGAAATGAAAGGTACTCTCTTAGAATCGGTGTTCATTTTATCCCATTTAAGTTGCTTACCTTCAGCTATGTGAACTTGCTCATAATGTTCTTCCTTAGAAGAGATGCTTACCTTGTCATTTCTTAGTTGATAATATTATATGAAAGTTCTCTCCAAGGTTATTAAACCTTTAGGAATATTTCTTGATCTCAATTTCACAATTCTATCTTCATATTGGTGTTGTAATTTATTTTAATTCTTTGAGCAAAATTCTGCCTCATTCTATAGGAAGCAAGTTATCTATTTGTCATTATCAAAGACTTGAAAACTTACCTCAATATTTGTAAATGAAGGAACATATACAAACTTTATTTGGGTATAATTTTTATTATCCTTGAGGTAGTCCATTATATCATATTTTGCTCTCATGACAACAAGTCTATCTACATATTGATTGGCTCCTCTACGAATGGAGTGTATATCAAATGCTAGGAAATCCTCCATGAAGTCCCAAAATTTATGTTTGTAGGCATTTATGAGGGGTTTCTTTGATACACTTAAAATTTTGACTTGTTGCACCACCAAATCACTATTATCTTTCACTTGCAAAAGCTTAATACCTCTCTTTCTAGCCATTTAAGGTCATGAATGAGATCTTCATACTCTGTAGTATTTGATGTAAAACTAAAATGAAATATAACTAAAGAATAATAACTTAGATTTTGAGGTGAAAATAACATTACAACAGATCCAATCCCATTCTTTGATTTGGATCCATCAAAGTATAGATTTCATACTCCCTCTTCCTCTTGCTTTGAGTTGGTGAGACTAGGTAATGAGTCTCCTTCTTTATGCATGTAGTAGACACCAAGAACAAATTATTGAATACCTTTGTTTGGGTCATACCCATGGTTATTATAAATACACTCATCCAAGAGTAGATTTGGTATGCCTTCAAGTGGCTTAGAAGGTTCTTGATCAATAATATCTGCATCTTCTTCTAAAATACTACGATTCATATTAGACATATTTAGCATATATGGTTCAAGGTGAAATCTAGAAATAGGCTCAGATCCTAGAGTGACTTTGGTTCCAAATATGATTCTAAAAACCATGTATGACCAATCCAAAGTAAGGCACCCCCTATTTTAGTATTAAAATCTCTAGATAGGCATAGTGCAAAGTATGGAGGTAAATTAACAACAACTATATCCTATAAAATGGTGAAATTTGGATAGGCAACAAGTAAATTATTAAGATCTTTGAAGATGCCCATAGTCTTAGTAGGAGAACCATCTAACTTTAACACTCCTTTTTCATGAGGTTCATACTTAATCCCTAGTTTGTTTGCTATGGATTTAGACATGACAAAAGTACTAGTTGCACTATCAATCATACAATTATGGATAAGACAATCTCCTATGATAATTGAAAGATAGAATGAAGGAGGATTAGTCACCTTAGGAGATTAAGGATAAAAAAATGGATTAGAGTTGGTTAGAAAAACACTTACTCATTCCTTTTCATGTGGTCTATCAGAGATATTGAGCTTTGAAATCTCATCTTTTATATACTCCTTTTACCTTGGGATTAGAGTATATCCCACATTGAAATTGATACTAAAGTTTTCTTCATATGATCCAAAATATTGAGTGGAGAAGTGACTATCTTTGACTATAATTTAGGAGCAAGAGGGGATCCCAGATGTTGTGTGAACTAAGGAATGTAAGGCCCTTTCAAATTCTACCCCTATGGATCCTGAACCTTCTGAGTTGATGTCTTTTGAGGTATCTCATGAGTGGTGATCCTTTATGGTGGATAAGGACCAAAACCATCACTAATTTCTCTTTTCTTGGATCTAGTATGGGATGCAATTGAATTATCAATGTTAGGCATATTTTGAATTTGATTTGCTTTTATGTGCTCAAAAGAATTCTCACCTTATTGGAAGTTAGCAAATGTAGTTTCAATAGGTATTTTACCATTCTCTCTTCCTTATTGATTTGGAACTTATGCTTGAGTGAATTAAGTAATATCTCCATGTAGAAGAGAGTCTTTCTTATTTGGATAGTTTTTATGTGGAGGAGGAGCTAAACTCTGTTGCATATAAGACTGGTGTGAGCTCTCAACAGTTAGAGCTATTTCCATGTTATTTGATTGATCTCACTGATTGTTCCATTTCCCTTGTTGAGCATAATTATTCTAAGTTGGCACAATATCTATAGAATTGATTAGGGCATTAGGATTATATTTTCATGACTAAGAATTCTACCCTTGTCCTTGATGATTGGACTGATAGGGTGGCCTATTGTATTGATAATTTTTATAGTATTCTGATATGACTTGTATGGTGGAGCTTGTTGTATTTTCATTGCAAAAAACTTGTTATGAGTCTTAATAAGACTCTATATCTTCCCCAATCTATCAGTTTGATCACCTTCTATTTGATAGAACTTTGTTAAATCTAGAATTGGAGCAATAGTTGGAGTAGGAGATGGATCTTTGGAAAGAGAGGCATTGATGGCCTTGGAGACAACTTGCTTGCTTGTATAAGGAAATTTTTATACTTAATTTATACTTCAAAAACATCAGGTAGTGTTCCCTCCCATGGATTAAATTATCACACCACATATAAACTAAGAGCCTTCAAATAGTATATAAAAACATAGTTGGGTGTAGGCTTGATCAATTCAATAATTTTGTCCTAATTCTTCTAGAACCTGTAGTTAAAATCCACCATGAATTCATGATTAAATATCTTGATCATTATAAGCTACTCCAAAAGTGAAATATGATCACTCTTATCCTCAAAGTGCTTGCACAAGACCTTTCCAAACTCATCCCTTCTATTTATTGATGCAATAGACAATCCTATATACCATTGAAGTGTTTTCCATTTGAAATAAGTTGCTAACAACCTCACTGCTATATTTTCCTAAGTTACATGATGCACTGAACAAAGGTTATCAATGTTTGAAATATGTTCTATAGGAGTGACTAGATTTTTCACTTTAAAATAAGGAAGAGCCTTCAAATCTAAGACTAGAATATCATCCCATTAGGTAAGATTCAGAGGACTAGCGCCATTGAATGGCACAAAGGCTTGTCTTCAGGGAAAAACCATATGAGGTATGGGATTTAAAACAATATTTGGTTAAATAATATTGGCTTAAATAGGAGGATTTTGTGTAATAATAGCATGAACAAGAGGTGTAAGTGTAGGATTTTCCTGAGAGGATTTATTCTTCTTTGCTAATTGGAAAGATAGCTCAGATAAATCTATCTCTTTCCCTTTCATAGAGGATCTTGTGACAAATCTTGGTGGCATGAAAAGTATGAAAACCTAGAAATGAGACTCTAGAACTTGCTATCTACTCAGATATACATATATATGACTCAAATTATGTAAATAAGGGGTCCCACTAGGTGTGCCAAGACTGTTAACTATCCAGATAACACATAATAGAGTTTAGATTTATTCAAGTATAGCCCATACCTAGACTAACATGGGAATGATCTAAGGTTGTGGTATATCTTTATCTAGACCAAACCTCTATGGTTTTTAATGAGGCTATTTATTTAGATATGATAGTTTGGATCTCTCTTTATAAGATATAAAAAAATTTAGGGTGAAAAGATTCAAGATATTTTCATAAAGTAAAACCTATTCTAACATGTGGTGATGCACCATGAATTGGTCATATCCACTCTTAAGCTCAGACTCTTGAACACACTAATGGACTATGGAAGAAGCTAATGTAATTCTTATCATAGTTTTTATGCAACATTATTTCATATAGAGGTCAATTTGATGCACTAAGACTAGGGGTAATGAAAATAAGGTCTGGTTTAAAACACTTACATTCATTAATCCACTATAACCTTGAGAGATCAAGGCTAAGACACATTATATGACCTGCAAAGAAACTTGCTAGGATTTAGCTTAAACTTGGACCTAAAAAGGGAATATGACAACCACTTTTTCATATAAAAAAAAATACAAAACACTAAGCCTAGATTAGTAAACAACTACAAAATTCTCTATTCATTACTCTAAGAGGTACATAATACAATTCTAGTAGAGTCTAGTCATACAAATAGATACAAGGCTATATTTATAGAAGAAAGGAAAGCAAGAGAGAGGGATTTTGGTGCTAAAAAGGGAATGAAATGAGCATAACTCCATTTGAACTATAGTTACAACCATCTTTGCATTTATTCTCATTCAAGCCTTCTAATTGATCTAGGTCAATTCAATCCATTTCATAGTTACATTATTACTTCACTGATGCTTCTTTATGGTTACAATGATGTGATGAAGTTTTTCTTAGCTGGGTTTAGGAATTAATGTAGTTATAACCATCAAATCAATATGTTAGAGTTTTGTCCTAGTGCTAAATTGCTCCTAACTAGTTTGTTGTGGCATGTAAAAGTTGAGAGAAGGGTCCTTTTCATGTAGTTGGTCTTGGAGATAAAACTATTGGGGTCTACATGTATGCCTTCATGGCATCCTTTGAAATGCTAGCTATTATTCAAATTAGAACATGCTCAAAATCATCCCCATATTTGTAGGTCCACTGTATATGGAAAACCAATCTCAGACTATTGGTTTTTATATAGTCATTATACTGATGCCAACCTATAGATTGTATAGCCCCTTTTATAGATATGAGTAGGTCCATATAGACCCATTCTATCTTTTCAAGAATTGAGAGTTCACCATATGCACATGTCCTTATAAGAATGGCAAATATAGTCACATAACAAACCCTACAAACTATAAAAATTTGAACCAGAGGTCCATTTTATGGACTCAACGGTGGTACCTTTATGTTATTTAACTTGAATACATCACTGTTCCCCTTTAATGGCATTTATTTGAGCTCCCATGGTGATGGGATGACCCTATAAGACCTTGTTTACTTCCATCAAAAATTAGTTCTTAGATGCGACTTTGAACATCAAAAATTGAATCAAACCAATTAAAATGCTCCTAGATATCTTTATTCCCATTGGCCTCAATGATCCCCACTATCAAATCTTGACCTTTTGACCTTATGCATGCCATTAATCTTATTGGTATGAACAAATGTGGTTTATTGATTTCCTACCACAAAAAAACATGGTCATGCTAGTTGTCAATCATGCATTGATATTAGGATTCTATTGTCAGTCTATCAGTTTCCATGCTTGTGCCATGTGGTGGGCTCTTAATCTCCTTGAATTTTTGACTCATTTTTCACCATCAGACCAAGATGTATGATTGAACACTGATCATTGATTTTTATTTGAGCCACCTCATTATCAATCGATCTCACACCATTGGATCCTACTTGGTTGATCCACACCATCATATCTTGTCTAACTTGTAGCTCTTTAAAGGGGTTTAACCTAGGGACCTTTTGACTGGTTTGACTTCAATGTGAACTATTAGATCTCAAGTATTAGTATGTGAGCTCACATGGAATTTTAGATCTTGATCAAATTAAAACCTTTTAAGGACCTTGTGAACCCAAATGGTTACCTTATAGGGTTCAAACTTGACATTAGTGTGAATGTCTTATACTATAGGTCCAATTTTGAATCCTCATAAATTGAGATAGAAAGCTCACGTGGACATGAATTTTATAGATCATGTCCCTGATATGAAGAATAATATGGTGCTAAAATATATTAGATCATGAGGCTTTCTAAGGTGTATTTATAAAATGTACAAGTGAGCTGGTCCATGTACTTCTAAAAGACGTCCTAGTGATGGTCTGGTCCTTCAATCTTGCCCAAGTCATTTTGATTCAATCTTTCAAGGTCCTGATGAGTTTTTAATATTTATCCAAACTAGTCCATGCCCCTATGAGCTTATGAACATTGTGAGATCCTATTTGGATCCCTCTATTTGCATTGCTGGACCCATTTATAAGCTATTGAATCTTCTATTTTATTAGGACTCTACTAGGCTTTTTATAGATTTTTTCTTCAAACTACTCAAACCCTTCACTTTGCAATGCTGAGCTTACTTCTAAGCCATTTTACCTACTCATCAATTGGGACCTTGATATGATTTTCTCTCCAACTATAGGCAAAGCTTGATATGTGGGCCAAAATGGCCAATAGGTAGTTGATAATACTAGATCATCATATTACACATTATATTGTTATTGTAAATTTGGGGAAGTTACCCACTCAAAATGACTTAGTAAAATATTTTCATTATTCTACTCTAATTATAATCATCTTGTGTAAATCTATTCTATTATACACTTATTATTATGAATTATTGTTATTATTTTGCTATAAATATTTATATAGAGATAAATTTTATTAGTTTCACTTCATCTCTCTAAGTAATTTGATAAGATGAAAAGATAATCTTGATGAAAAGAAAGAACAAATTATTTCCTTATCATTTAATTTTAAACAACCATCACGTCGGCATCATGCAACTTGAGGTGTTGTTGAGTTGTTTAGAAACATGTCACCAAATCAAAGTTATAACCATCTTATCATACAAGAAATTAATAATGTGATCTACTAACCAAAACCATCCTTTAAAATTATCTTTAGGTGGATTAGTAATTATGACGAGATATGATTCCAATTTTTTTATAATATTCATTATTTTTTATTTTAATTTTCAATCATAATTATGGCTAATACAAATTATTAAATGGTCTCGCTACTCCAAGGTACAGATTATAAGTTATACATTTTGTGAACATAGGAATCCAATAGAGGGGAGGTTAGGATAGTATTATTCTAATAAAACCAATCAAAATAATACACTAAACACTTAACACCTATAGCCTAGACACTAGGGATAACATAGGTAACAATCATATAAATGAAAACATAACTAAAAAACAAAATAAATCATCCTTTACCTTCTTAGTAACTCCAAACGTCTTGTTGAAGTCGCTTGCTTGGTTTTATTCATCAAAAAATATTTATCAATTAAGCTCCATTTTCTCTTTCTCTCTTTGGTAACTTGGCTTGGTTGGCTCATGAATTTGGCATGATAACACTACTTGAAAGGCTTATTGCATTTATTTGAGCATAATAACTTTACACCAAAAGAGCTTCTTGGAGGTATTTTAGCATAATCACCTTACACAAAAAAAGCTTAGAGATCAATAGGTATGCATTTGTATTTATAGCCTCCAAAGTTAACTCTTACCCAAGGTGAGTTAATGTTGATTTTAAACATGAAATGAGTTCAAACTAACCCTAGGTGAGTTGAGGCTAACTCCAGTTGATTTAAAAATTGTCATGTAATTTGATTTTTAATTACTAGGAATGACTCTCAAATTAGATAATTTTAGATATTTTGGGAGAGCTTGACAACTCACAAAGGTAATGATGAAAAGGCTTGATATTTTGATTTTTAGAATTTCCATTTTTAGATATTAATTAATTAAAAATAGATAATTTATCTAATAATTTAATCTTATTTAATTAGTTAATTCATTTTGATTATCATTTTATCTCTTTTAAGAATTATTCAAGTGCCTTACTTAATGGGTCCATAGGTGAAACTACCAATTGCTAGGTTGCAAGGTGATCGGGGATAAATTCATGAGAGGTTATTATTGTGTATGGTAGAATACCCAAAATAAGGACACCTCAATATAATTTTGAGTATTTATGAGTGATGCATAGCCAAAATTGAGATGTTTAATGATTCATAGGCTTAATTTTTAATGTTTGGTAGAAATTAGTCTGAAGTTTGGTCAAAATCTAGTTGTGACCAAAATGGGATGTCTATAGTTTTCTTCTATTTGGGAAGGTGTTGTAAGATATAGGAATAGTAACATATTATTAAATAATGAAAATTTATTGTATGCCTAATGCCCTAGATGATAATGGATGAGTCTTGGATGCCCCTTAAAGGAGCAATTGATAAACAAGGTTAGTGATCAATCCCTTGAAAGAAGGAAAATGATGGGACCAAAAAGATAAAAGGGGTGAAAAAGTTTGATTTTCCCATAGGTGGTTATAATTAGTGGCATAGTGAGATTCCCCAATTAGGAAGATAAAAAATAATAATATACCCAAAGGTGGTTATAATCATTGGCACAACAAGGTAAAAGGATAATTATTTGCCCAAAAGCAGTTATAATCATTAGCAAAATGAAAAGGTAAAAAGATAATGATTTTTCCAAAGGTGGTTATAATCATTAATGTAATGAAAACATGACTCATTTTAGTGGATAGAGATGATTAGTTTTTCAAAGGTGGTTATAATCATTAACATAATGAAAACATTCCCTAATTGGGTAGATAGAGATAATGATTCACCTAAAGGTGGTTATAAGCATTATCATCTAGATATGTAATTTTTATCTAGCTGATTTTTGCTATAGCACATGATGGTATGCATCATGGTTTAAAAAAAAATAACTTAACCAAAATATACATAAACATTGACAAATGATCTAATAAATAAATTAAAATAATACAATGATGATAAAAACCATGATGATAATGTTGACATATGAATATGGATGGACTTAAGTATAATGCACAAGAAATCACCTAATGAATGAAAATATACTAATTCAAGGCATAATAATGAACATAAATAAATAAATTAAAAAAAATAGGAATATACAACACCAATAAATAAAAACCACAACAAAACACTAAGAAACAAAAAGTGAACAAAATAATCAAAATAACATAAAATGAACACAAATAATGTTTAATCATAATGTTAGCACAAATAAAAGAAAAAAACAAATGACACGGGGTTTCCCCTAAGCCATAGGGAAACAAAAACACATAAGATGATTTTTTTTTCCTTAGGCTATAAGAGACAAAAAAATAAACAAATGAAATGGGGGGAATAGAAAAAAAGGAAGGGGTAGTCGAGCTAACTCCAGATGCACGAGGCAAGTAGACGCTGCCTACATAGTTCCATAGATGAAAGATCCAATATGAGATTCAGGCCAAATGTTGTTCTCCAAAGATATGATATAGAATAAAAATGATGATAATAAAAACATGATTATGTTATAGAAGAAATATGGAAATGGTCTCAAAAAATGATGAGAGCATTTGAAACAAAGAATACTCATAAAATGGCTAGAGCGTAAGATGAAGCCTAGAGATCATTAATGTATCAAAGTTGAATAAATAATGCATAGAATAAAACCTCTCAAAATTATGAAAGTGTAAGATGAAGCTTAGTGGTCATTAATGTATCAAAGTTGAATACATAATGCATAGAATAAAAACTTGCAAAATGGTGAGAGTGTAAGGCTTAGGCCAAATAAGGATGGGGAAACTAAAAGACAAGTGATGAATTATGAAATAGTTAGAGTTTCAAGGATCCTTAAGGTAAATAAGTAGTCAAAAATAAAATAAGGTGAATGATTGAGCTAACTTGAGATACCCCATGTATCCAAGTGCTATTTATATAGTCTATGTGAGCCTCAGGATAATGTAGTTGTACTATAAATGGGAGGGAACAAACTAAGGTGGTCTAGAAATAAATTAAACAAATAAGGTGTTCCAACCCAAAAATTTTGATGGATTTATATCTCTCATGGAAATCCTAAGCTAATTTTCATATATTTTTTTATTTTTAGGATTTTGTAGGTCTTTTACAAATGTTTGTGTAATTTTCTATGCATCTCATCTCAATTGAGAATTATGAGATATGAAACAGTTCAAGTCACAAAATGGTGAGATCACTCAAACTTAAATTTCTTAAATAATGGTGAGAGCATGGAAAAGTCTAACTGAGCTAACCTTATGTGAATCAATCACTACCTACATAGTCCTATTAGGACCTCAAGTCACTATAGTTCTACCTTATAGTGGAATATTCTAACTAGGTAGTTACAAGTTTGTGAATTAGGCAGATGGTAGTATGGCATATGAATGGCAAGGTGATAAAATAATGCATGATAAAGGCATTTTTCCTAATTTTACCATAGGTAATTATAATTAGGAAACAATTACATAGGGCAATGATATTAATTTGCTCAAAGGTGGTTATAATTAGTATCACAGAGTGGGACACTGATTTGCTCAAAGGTGGTTATAATCAATAACACTCATAATAAAACAAAATGACAAATTAAGGATGTAACTACCAAACCATTATCATACAGGTCCAAGATCATACACACACACACACACACACACACACACACACACACACACACACACACACACACACACACACACACACACACACACACACATATATAATACTTAATTGATGAGTCATCAATTCGTCATTTAATTAACATTTTGGTTGATGTCATTCAACCCAGGGCTAGTGTCCAAGGCTATCTGAATTAGAGACAAGAAGATATATAACAAGAAATAAAATCCAAACTTGCAGGAAAGTAAATCATACCACACTTTACAAAAAGTAAATCACACCACACTTACCAAAATAGAAATCACATTTGCAAAAACTAAAGTGCATTTGAAGAAATTAAAGCACACCTACAAGAAAGTAAATTGCTAAATTGAAAGTAAACAAAGAAAACACCTACAAGTTCATAACAAACTTTACAAAAAATAAATGTTTAAATGAAAAATAAATGATAATAATTCAAAAAAATAATTACATAATAAAGGAATCAATAAAAATAAATTGATCTATCTTCCTTGGAATGAGTGGCCAGCTCATCCCTCAGAAGAGGATTTTAATCAAAATGTTGGATTTTATGTCACAAACTTTAGAATGTATTATTGATAAAGATTGATTACAATGATGTGGAAGGTTACATTTATAATTTTATGCTGCCAACCAAATCCTTATTCAAGAGTAATAACCCTAGATGTTCTCCTCCAAAAATGAAAAGAAACATCACAACATAGATATCTAGCTTATCTCAATCTTTCATAAAATATGGAGAGAGACATTATTATCTATTTATAACATAAACTCAATCTTCATGAAATATGAAGAGAATTATTTATAAGATGAAATTATAAAAATTTAAATTTAGATGCAACTATACAAGGGAAGTTTATATATGTAAATCTATATAAAAAATAATATCCATACCAAAATAGCTAGAAATAAAATTGAAAGGCTTAAGAAAAGAGTTTGTAGATAGGCATGCACGGTCTATAGATATGCTTGCACAGTCCATAGATTTCAAACCTATAGAGTCCATAGATTTCAAACCTATAGAGTTCATAGATTCTCCAAATTATATTCTTTGAATTGTTGATGACTATGATGATGCCCCTGGTGTTTGATGCTTCAAACTGGTCTTCAATAAATAAACTACATGGATGTAGAACTATTGGCCGAGTCTATAGATATGAATTGAGTAAGTCTATAGATAGTTTGGGTGAGTCTATAGCTATTATCAAAATGCATATAGGTTACATCAAAGTTTATATTTGGTTGGGTCTTCATGCTTAAGTTTAATATAGTTTATTATGCACTGCATATACACACATTAACATCATTTTTCAAATATTTAGTAACAAGAATTAAAAAAACAAGAAAATAATGATTTATAAAGAAATAAAGAAGATGTAGTTCTATATTTCATTCTAAATAATCATAAGATCATAAATTACACTTAGATCAAATTCTTATTCAAGGAAAAAAGATGTTATCTCATGGATAAAATGAACCATTTTATGGTCTCATCATCTCTCCCACACCTAACCTCATGCATGTCCTCATGCATGCCATTATTTTATCAATTTTTTTTTGGGATACAAATACATGAGTTAGATGTTCTTATTTTCAAATAGGCTTTCCAGATTTGACTTTACATGAGTAAAATGATTTTTAATCTTGTAGAATCCTCTTGAATTTCATAGACAAAAGTTTCCAATGGAAGTGGTCAGTAAAACACATTTGTCAAGGATAGGTTCTTGTGTGGAAATTTGCCTTCTATCCTTGGTTACTCTTTGACACAAGTTCTTGTGTAGAACTCTCATGCTGCTCTTTTATTTATTTATTTTATTTTATTTTTATTATTCTATTTTTTTAAGAACAGGTTCTTGTGTTGAGAAGTTCTTACTGTGCCTACATAACTCTATTTTGACCACAAATAATTCTTGACATAAAATAAATTTTGATGCTTTAAATCTTTGAATAATCTTGAAAACTATATACCATTATCAAAGTCATTAACTTGATTTTAATAAGCCCCATTCTTTATTTATTTCTGAGACTATTTTCCTTCTCCTCTCCCACACCTAATCCCATGCATGTAAATGAAAATATGTATGAAGTGTGGGGATATTTGACTCTTTTTACTTCTTTTGTATTTAAAAAAAATAGATCTTTATGTAATAACAAAACTTACAAATAATTTTAAAAATAAAATAAAAGAAACTAAATACCTTGGCACAACTTCAGTTTATCTTGTCTTTCATGATGTCAACCCCATGAAACATATTGGAAAAGATGTTTGAAAAATGGAATCCCAAGCAATGTTGAAAATGAGAGCATAAAGAGTCAACAACTAAGTATTTATTGTAGGTAGGAAAAGTAGCCATTTTTTGGTTTTCAACTTTTCCCAATTTATTTTATTTTATTTTATTTTAATTTTTATTTTTTTCACCCTTGTCTAGCCAGTAAAATTGCTTTTTTAATCAAGGCTCATTTTTTTAGTACTTGGCCTGCTAGCAAGTTGATTTTTAAACTAAGACTACTAACAACACCTGAGGGTTTTTATTGTTGGTTTTTTTTGATAAATGTAGAAATGATGATAGAGAAAATGTTAGCAATAATTGTATATATCCTCATACTATTTTCAAATGTATCAATAAATTTATCGTATGTTTGACATTCTTCATCATTGGTCTATGTAGTGATGCCCAATCATTGGTGGAAGATTCTTGTTGATTCTATTATTCACATAGGATAAAGTGTTAGGTACTTGATGAAGCTATGGACAAAAATTGAGCTATTATAATCTTAAATGACTCCATAATTTCCAAACTTTGAGTCCATATACATAAAGATGTAGCCCTGTAGGTGATTCTTTTCTGTTTAAAATCTTGTCTATTGATTTGTCTCTTTTGATCTCTCCATTGAGGAGCAACCCTATGAGAGAATTCACCCTTGTGATGAAGTAAATTTGTGTTCCTCTATTCTACCTTGAAAACTTCTTGTTGATCTATATTCATGCAATTATCTTGTAAAAATGCAAAACCAAAAAAACTTTCCAAACCAGTATAGTATCAGCGACATCCAATAGTTATAAATGTCAATAATATGAAGAATATGAGGAATATTTAAATATACATGAAGGAATGTATTTTAACCTACGTAGGAATGATTGATGGTTGAAAAATTAATATTATTTCTAATGGAATTTTATGATGGAAATAAGAACTCCCTCAGATAAATTCTATTATTATGATTGGTGGATATGGGTTTGGCTAATGGATGGAATTGAATGAAATTAAATGTCATCAAATATTTTTATTTACAAGGTAAGTAGGAAAATCTAACTATGATGATAGATATTTAAAAAATCTTTAGCTAAGACTAGATATTAATTTTATAAAAATCTAACATACCTCAAATGATAATGTATAGATGGAAGGAATATACAATGACCTATGATTTATATGTATAGTAGCTGATGGAGAAATGATAAGAAAATACCAAACTAAAAATAGAATAGATTACAAAAAACATATCTAAATATTCTTCATATATAAGATTGTACTATAAGATATCATTTTTGCTGCTACTATATTAGACCAAGGCCTTTTTTAGTCTCAAAAATCAAGGACTAGATCAAGGTCTCTATTATAATGCTAATGTCAATACCTTAGCCTCAACCTTGTTATTGATATTAACATTTCCATTCACATCAACCCATCTAGTATGTGTAGTAAATTCCTATTTGTTCATCATTGTTTTCCTAGGCTTTAAATAAAATGTTCAAGCTGCTCCTTTTGACCACAAATTCTCTGTGTTTATCTTTATTTGGCATTCTCAAAATCTATCTATAAAACATTAGTGAGGAATATTTAACATTTTCTTCAATTATTAAAAAAATAACGAAATAGGGGTTAAGGGAATGCAAATTTTAGTGGAATAAAGGGTAGAGCCCCGTAGATGCACTCTTTGTCATGATATAGGGTGGGGTTAAAGGGTAGAACCCCCTCGAATCTAGGACTAATTTACCAATTTTTTCTACTCATAAAATCCCTTAATGTTGAATAAAAAGATGAAATCTTTTTGATGTGTTACAACATCCTATAAATCATTAATACTACCTATTTAATTCACTCAAAAGAGAATGATTAATTGTATGATTTCATGTTAACATACTCTGATCAATTGCATTGTTAACATAATCTAAAAGTTCACACCCTTATCAAAAATTGTCTTATATAATCTGATCTTTGCTGGAAACTATCATTTTTTTTATAATGATCCAGATTTCACTATCCATGCAAACTGATAGTTAAACATAGAAAATGAAATAAACAACTAGTATGGAGACCAAATTAAATAAATTTTCTAAGTGTCTAAGGTTGTAGCTATTCTTAGAAAACATTACCAATTTGCATGCAAGTCAAATATATTTATAATTCCTATAAGATGTCAATACTATAGTTTGAAAAGAATTACAAAAAATACTACACCAACTTAGTAATAAATAAAAAAAAAATTAAAAATTATAATTTTTATAATGTATGAACAATAACCCCAACAACCGTTCATGAGAAAAGGTAGAGATTTGTTTAATAAAATAAACAATTACCTTAAATTTTGGGATGTATTTATGTTTCCATGTAGAATCTGAATGCAAAATCTATTGCATGATCTATTCTAATAATAACACAAACTAATGTCACTTTTCTTCCATTGAAACTCAGATTCACTTTTAGTGTGATCTGCTTTGCATGCAAATTTTATTATTTTTGACTTATCAAATCCATTGACCCATATGGAATCAACTTGAACTCTATGCATGATGAATTATTTTCATGCAATGCTTGATTTGTGCATTCATCCCATATCTACATGAGTCAAAAGAGTAATTACCCAGTATTATTTTGGTTTAGGAGTCCCTCATTAGCAGATGCATGAAATCTAATATAGACCATTTTTATCAAAATTTTCATCAAATATTAATGAATTTCTCTTCTTTCTTTTGAGAAATCAAACAATTGTCTTCAGACACTTTGGCATGCCTGAAATCAATTTGAATACATGAGCTTCCTTTTCCTAGAAATTGTGTGATCCTTTGTTGATGGTTTAAAAAAAAGTACAACTATGTTTCATCCTTCGTATAGTTGATCTCAACTCTTTTTTAAGGTATATCAATCCTCAATTAGGTATATTAATTCTTCAATAGGCATGTTAGCTATAAGGACATAAATTCTAAATTCCTCTTTGTGAGTAGTTATAGAAATTTGGTGGGGTTTCTCCATCTTTTATGCTATTTTAGATCATCATTTTATTCCTCCAATCTGCATCAACATCTAAATCCTTTTGTATGATTTTATTAGTTTTTATTTCCTACACAACAAGTTAGTATGGCATGGGGGGGGGGTTTACATTAAAATTTCTAAATCTAAATTGTAGAAATTAAAATTCTAAATCTATTTGCAAAAAATAAATTTATAAATCTAATTACACATAATAGAAATAAATCTAACTGTTTAAATAAATATATTATTTAAAATTTTTCCAAAATAAGGTTCCTATTAGTGCTTCTAAATCCAAAAAATTCTATCTGCTATCACCAGATGATTTTAGTTTGAAGCGTACACATCTAGTTTTAGTCAGATATGATTTATTTTAGTCAATTTGATTCTCTAATAAAATTATGGTTCCTTGAAAATGACACCAAAAATTTTGAATTATCAATTCATCATTTAATCAACCTTCTAGTTGATGTTATTCAAACTAGGGCTAGTGTCCAATGCTATCTGCATTAGAGGTAGGAAGATACATAGCAAACAATAAAAGCCAAACTTGTAGGAAATTAAATCATACCATACTTTATGGAAAGTAAATCACACCACACTTTCTATAATGGATATCACACTTGTATAAATTAAAGCACACTTGAAAAAATTAAAGCACACTTGCAAGAAAGTGAATTGCTGATTTGAAAATAAATAAAGAAAACACCTGCAGGTTCACAACAAACTTTACATAAAATAAATGTTTACATGAAAATTAAATGATAAAAATTCAAAAACATAACTACATAATAAATGAATCAATAAAAATACATTGATCCATCTTCCTTGGAATGAGTGGCCGGCCAGCTCATCCCTCGAAAGAGGATTTTAATCAGAACATTGGATTTTCTATCACAAACTTCAGAATGTATTATTGATAAAGATTGATTAAAATGGTGTAGAAGGTTGAATTTATAATTTTATGATTCTAACCAACTCCTTATTCAAGAGTAACAAACCTAGATGTTCTCCTCCAAATATATAAAGAAACATCACAACATAAATATTCTAGCTTATTTCAATCCTCCAAAAAATATGGAAAGATACATTATTATCTATTTACAACATAATCTCAATCTTCATGAAATATGAAGAGAATTATTTATGAAATGAAATTATATAAATCTACACTTAGATGCAACTATACAAGGGAAGTCTATATATGAAAATCTATATAAAAAATAATAGTCATGCCAAAATAGCCAGAATTTTTTTTGAAGGGCCTAAGAAAAGAGTCTATAGATAGGCCTACACAATTTATAGATATGCTTGCATAGTCTATAGATTTTAGACCTGTAGAGTCCATAGATTTTAGACCTATAGAGTCTGTAGATTCTCCAAATTATATTCTTTAAACTATTGATGACTATGATGATGCCCTTAGCATAAGATGTTTCAAACTAGTCTTCAATCAATGAACTACATGGATGTAGAGCTACTGGTTGAGTCTATAGATATGAATTGAGTGAGTCCATAACTAGTTTGGGTGAGTTTGGAGCTATGCTCAGAGTGCATGTAGCTTATGTCAAAGCTGATATTTGGTTGGGTCTTCATGCTCAAGTCTAATATAGCTTATTATGGGCTACATATACACACATTAATAATTTTTTCCAAAGATTTAGTAACAAGAATAAACAAACAAGAAGATAATGATTTATAAAGAAATATCCAAGATACAGTTCTCTTTTTCATTCTAAATAAATAATAAGTTCAAAAATTACACTTAGATACAATTATTACTCATGGAAAAAAGATGTTATCTCATGAATAAAATGAGCCATTTTATGGCCTCATCATGAATCAACTACTAAAACTTGGTTTGAATCCCCTCATTGAATGTGGTCAAAGAATGAATGGAATAGAACCAAGGTCAAAGGGTTAGGTAGGGAGGGTAAATTTTTTTTTGACCAATAATGAAGATATTTTAGAATAATATAGGGTATGATATGAATAAGATGATGATATGAAAAAAGGGATATAATAATAATAGGGCTATCCCCAAGTGACAAGGTAAGGTAAATGGTAAGGTATGAAACAATGATAAGAGGAATGGAAAGGCAAATGATTTTGTTGTTCTTGATGATATGGAGATGCACATCCTAATCAACATATGATACAACCAGAATAGTCAATCATTTAATTTTCTAGTCCACACCTCTTTTAAATTACTATTCTATCAAGAACCTATGATGGATTTAGAATCTAATAATGTTTTGATATTCATTGATCATTGATTCTATTTCCTTCAAACATCAAGACAAGATGTCTTTGTAGCTTTTATAAAGGAAAATGGAGATAGGGATGGTAAATATGGATAAATATTAGCTGATTGGTCTGATTTAGCAATGTAGTAAAGGTATGGAATGAATAAATGTATTATAATGGTATGTATAATGGTTGGGAAACAAATGAAGATTGGGATTTTTAGGCACATACAATGTTGCTTATTTTAGATTCAACATAATTTTGGTTTTGGTGGGGCTAAAGATTTATGAATATGCTCATGATAGGACCACCATGTATTATTATTATTATTTTAGATTGAGAGTAGCTACCATTTGGTTATACTATAGATTGGAAGCTGTAGTGATTTTATAGTTGATAATGTCTTCCTCAAGCAGTAAAGAATTATTGTGCTTAGAAATCTATGCCTCGAAGAGGTTTTTACCAATAAAGATATCTTGATTGTACAATAACACTATGATAAGGTTTCACTAAATAATGTTTATATTTAACTTTGATTATCTTCTATCACATTTGAAAAAACTTCACTATAAGATTTTAATTTTGGATTTTGATTATCCCCTATCACCTTTGAGAAGGTTTAAATAGGATATTGTTCTTATTCTACATGAATGTGGCCTTGGTCCTCATGATATTATTCAAATGATATGTTTCTATGGATGTAATTCAATAAGGTGTGATTTTGTTTGTCCTAATCAATGTTTGTGGGAGGTGGAATCTTAATATAATGGATATATTGGGTGGTGTTAATTTCACATGGGATGGTAATGGAATGGAAAGGGGCAACAAATTATTTATAGAAGATACTAGGAAAACTTATATAGATGTTGAAGTAATTTTTATCACTTGGATTTGCACCTCTTGAGGATATGCCTAGCTCTCCTTATCCAAATGGCATAATGGAAACATCTTTCTTGCTATGGGCAATAATTTGATGAGATGAATCTCTAGTAGGGTAGTTTCCTTGATGCACTCTTTGAAGTAATTTATTGCCTATCAACTTAAGTTAAGAAAAAAACTAAGAAAGATAAAAAGGGTGATACACCAATATTATATTTCCTTCTATTGACTGAAATTGTACTACTTGGAACAAAACAAATCTTCTCTTACATAAAAATCACAACACAAGATAGATTGTTACATCAATGTTTCATAAGCTAGGTTCAAGAAGGTATTTTGATACTTAGGAGGGAAATGATTGATTACTTGAGAGAATATAGTCATGAACCACTTGAAAGACACTTATACACTTGTAATAGAACACTAATAAAGACCTGTAACAATTACTCTTTTGCACACTTGGTGGATAATCAAGGATAACATGTTAGAAAAGATCATCTTCTACTAGACAAGACCAATGAGATTACAACAATACTTAATTGTAAAACATGTAAGTAGGAAAATTCACTTATTTTATTGCTTCAAGAGAGATTCAAGTACAAAATTGGCTAGGGTTTCACCATCAACCAATAGAGGCTACTAAAAAAAGCTAAAAGAGTCAATATTTATAGTCTTTGAGAGAAAAACAAGATAAGGGAAGTCTAGAGTAAATATGAGAAAATAGGTTAAAATTGAATGATAAAGAGATATGGGACGAACCATGTAATTTAATGAGGTTTAAGTGTCCATACAAATCATGAAACCTATGAAAAATGTCATAAAACTCCTTATCTTGGTTCAAAAGATTACTTTCATAATTTAAATTTGTCTGAACATCCCACAACTAACTAGGGATAGGTCTGATGATTGGAATGAGAGGTAAGGCTTGTAGGTATGCCTCTCCATGCATTGGTTCTAGTAATAATCATTTAGAATCATCTGAGAGGTAACCATCACTACCTATAATCTAAAAAACTCCTCTTTTTTATCACCCCTCACACTTAGTCTCAAAAATAACATCATTTTTCCATGAAAATCCATGGGATAGAGTGAATGACACATATAAAGACTATCCATGGCCTTAGACTATTCAATTACTCCTTAAAAAGGCTCACACTTAGAGTTTCAACCTTCTCACCCTTGTGTCCACTATGCCAATTTTGACTGGCTGGGATGAAAACTCTGATTTAGACACTTAGGAGTTTTACCTTGAAATAAAATATCCATAGGGAGTTATTACAAGTCATAATATTCCACCCAAACTTGATTGCATCCCTTGAAATCTCCTAGAACCTACAAAACACAAAAATGGTAAAAATACCCTATTTTGCATGCTGTCCCTAAAATTCCATACATATCATTTTAGTGGAAGATAGCTTGAGTGAGTCCTCTACATGGTCCAATATTTTTCATTTCCAAACTATGTCATTAGGATAGCTTTCCAATCTCATTTTCTCCATTAGGTCTTGATTAAGGGTTTAGTAGGGTTTTACATAGTTTTTGGTCTTAAGATTTATTCATAAATATTTGATGTTGGATATACTAATAAATTCCACAAAATTGATGCTAATGGACCCTGCTAACCCCTCTAAATTCCTTTGGTTCCCATGCAAATCTTTAGAAGAGATATGAACACTTGAAGTCTCCCCATTGAGCTTATTTCTACCTTTCTTGCAGGTTTATGCTCTCTTTGAGATAAAAATAGATTTAATATAGGTTAACCTATTTAATAAAAGTTAAAATATATATAATTACATCTCTCTAACATGTATCAATCATCTGGATAGCCCATCAAGAGTTAGAAATGAAGATGTACCCTAATTGGTTCTAGGTCCCCTCAAAGCCTAATAGGTCTAATAGGCATCTTGATAAATTTGGTTATTAGGATTGATATTTCATGATTATTTTTGTGTATTATGAATTTTAACATCGCATTTGAGCTTAAAAATCCACTATGTAACCCTGCAAGCACTCTTCTTCATCTTCTTCTCTCATTCACCAACTCGGCCTAATGAAAGTTTGCCTAGTTAGATTATGTGCATGGGTAATTTAGTCACCTTGAGGGGTATGAGATTGATATAGTGATTATATGTAATATATATTCCTTCCATACACCTCATTATATTATTACTAAGGTTTATAAATATCCACATCAATCCCTTTGCTCATTTTGTACTCACTAGCTTGCATTAATAAAGCCTAATTTTCCTAGACTAGCTGACTTATAAGATAAAAAAATGAGGTATATACCTCATACCTAAGGTAAAATGAGTATTTTGGGATTTTTTACAAGTCATTATTATTTTTTTTGCTAGAGGGTTTGGATGGATTCTTTAGTTTAGGTGTCCAACTAGCTCCAAATGTTCAAAAAAGGCCTCTAAAAAGCCTATTTTCTTGCTTTTTCTTCAAATCCTTCTAAGAGTGACCTCTAAAAACAAAAAAAATTAATATAGGTTGATTAAACATGTTTATAATTATAAATTTATTCTTTTTAATCTTTGGATTCACTAAAAAATTCTTATTTTCAATGGATTCTTCATATTCACCTATTTAGAAAACCTGGTTTCCTAGCCCACAATACAAATTACTGGCCTTTAGCTAAGAAAGGAAGGTAGATGGAAAATTTGGAAGTGTATTTTTATTTTTAACACAAATATTTATTATTCATATCCAATTTTCATTACTTATAACCCCTTTCCATCTCTTTAGATAAATTCATGCCTTACACTACCTTTGCTAGCTTACACCTTGCCTGTAGGTGCATACAAGAGTTTTGGGGACCTATGTAGGATTATTTTGATCTTGGAAGAGTATTATTAAATAATAAACATCCTAATTTATGTTATAAATCATTAATTAATCAGGTTTGAGCTCCCATAAACCTTGTCTATGCACTTTGGTCTTCAACACTGAGTCCACTACCTGCTGACCGAGACACCTTGCTGTAGGTGTGTATGGGTTTCAATTAAGCTCATTCATGATGTTTATAGGTATATAATTTAATAATTATATGTAAAAAATATAATATTTAAATTATTAATCTCTTTAAATGTCCTAAAACATCACTTAACATCAACCTAGGTCCATTATCTTAACCGAGATACTTTACCCTATTGTAGGTCCTGCCTATAGGTGTATATGCTTCTCTCTGGCTTATCCATGATGTTAAAAGACTCCTATTGAAAACCCTTGAGGTAAATTTTTTCCTATATGATATTTTAAATCACTTTATGTGGATAAAAACCATTAAATCCCATTACCTAGTTGATTATTTGCTTGTCTTACCTATTTGACCCTTGTAGGTGTCTATTTCCACAATATACAGACTAGAAGTGTGCATGGGAAGCAAAAAAAAAATATTATTTTACTTTGATGATCCCTTGATTCATGAGTTCCAATTGAAACAATTTTAACTAATATAAAATATTTTTATAATCTATAATGATCAACCTATGGTACAAGGTCACTTTTGGATCCAAGTCCTGTAGATACCAATACTTGATTTTAGTGGTTTTGTAGGCAACTTTAAGGTATTCAAATTCTACCTTGCATTAAATTTTTGATTCCCACCTTTGGCATAGATATTTTCTAGACTATAAGATACAATATTCACCTCTTTATATGCTTTGAGACCTTGTGTAAAATCATTATATGAGGTCTACAAGAACCCTTTGGACCTCTATTTTGATACTTTAGGGAAGGTTTCCCAGAATTCAACCTCTTGTCTCTTTAAGATAATTACACACATTTTGGTCTCTTTGATAGTAAAAACAAGTTTTAAATTGTAAAATTTCATAATAGAAACCAATATTATGCTTCCTCCCTACTTAAATCCTTCACACAAGAACCCCAAAGCTCTACTGGTATACTTGTGAGTATTCTTACATGCATATAATAAAGCTCCTCTACTTGTCATGGAGTGAGATGAATAAATTTTCAATTGATTTAAATGGTCCAAGTACTCTTTCCATACCTTAAAATTAATCTTTCACCTTTTCAAAAGGATTGAAATCAATACTAAGGCTCTGATGATGTCATCATGAAATGATTGTAGTTGAAAATGAGATAGATATGGACAGTGAGTGTGAAATAGAGGAACAAAATACACAAAAATCCCTAATGGGCATATCAAACCTATTTTAAAACTTCCACACACATGATTGACAATAATTAACTATTTAAATAAGCTTCAAACATTCCTTTCAACATGGAAATCATATGCAAACACTTGGAACAAGGTAGTCAACATATTTCATGACTATTTTAGCCTAGTGAATGAGCTTATGAACACACTTACACTATTTTTAAAGCATATATATGAAATATTTACAACTATTTTATAGATTTTAAAATTAATATAGCTTGATATCCATTCCATGAACAAGTTGAACAAGCTTATACAAGTGATTACAATTGAAGTTGGGCAAAGAATTGACAATGGAGAAAGACAAGGTGGGAAGTTGCTCTAAAGTATGATGTGATGAAACCAAACATGGGAAGGGGTGATAATATGGATTTTAAGCATGTGGGACATATTTTTACATTTAAAAAAAACATCTTTAAAATACAAACATTCTGGAATAAGGTAAAAATGATTACAACTTCGCTCCTTCACTCCTCTTTGAAAACTGAGTTAGTTGGCTCATCAAATCAAATCCAAATGTGAAAATAATCATGGATAACATGATATAATGGAGTGAAATTAATATAGAACCAATATTAGTAAGTGAATTATATGGAATTTAATAAACAAGAACAAAACCTATAGGGTACATAGATTAGTAAGCATATTTAAAAGGTCAACTTCTTAGGAATGGTTCATAAAGATCAGATCACCATTCCTCTAAAACCAAAAATAAAATGAAATATAAATGAGTTTATAATACACCCCAAATATAATTTTTCTTGAAACCTCTTGTGCTAACCGTACCAAGTACAAACTTGTAGGTCACTTTTGCTTGTTAAGAAAGGTAAAAAAATAGAATGGTTTTGGGCCAAAAATGACTCTTTAAAATCATTTCAAACATGGAAATAATTATGGAGAAGATAAAGAGGAATTTTATAACCCTTTACCACATGACACACTTCCCCATGGGTCATATAAGTGCTATTTGTTAATTCTTTCTTAAGAAAACTACCTTTTCTTCTGTACAACCTGCCACTTTTCAGTTATCTTAGTTGATTAAGACTTAAGTGGACACATAGGGTATGAAATAATCTTTGTAACATTCACACTTCCCAATAAATATGTAAAACTCATTAAATGCACCCTTTTTGACCTCAAAATGACCTAAAATGACTAAAATAACTAAGGACCAAGGCTAGTATAACATCAAATGGCATTAGTTTACCTATAAAACACCTTGTGACATAATGTTTGAGCCCCTATAACACTTAAAGTTAAAATTTTTACTTAGGGGTGCACTAATTTGACCTAAAAGTTAAATTTGGTCACTATTAATCATTCTAAAAAAACATGGAAGAATCACAAATGTATTCAAATTAATCTACAAAGCATGTGTAACCAATGTCATAATAGTGAATAATGTGTTCTGATTTTGAAGATGAGTATGATTGAAGAGACTCTAAATCTGATTTTGAGACTGATGTTGATTCTAATTTTGATGCTAAATCTAATATCAGTTCAAGAATATAACCAAAATTCAATGTTGATATTTCATCTAGTGTGATCTTGACACACTACTATCTTGTTGAATGTTTCATAGTGGAAAAGTAATGACCTATGATGGCATAATGGGATCTTCAAAAATAGATTCATCTAAAAAGAGTTCTATTGTACCCAACACACCTTTTTCCCCTAGAAGGAAATAGGGATCCACTTTTTTTCAAAATGTGATCTTAATAGGGAGCCCTTTTCATATGTTTATGCAAAATGTGGGAAATCTAAGACATTTCACTTTTCTAGCAGGATGATATTGGCATTGTGTTTACGAGACTAAATTGTGTATTGCAGATGAATTATTTGGGTTTATAGTCTTTAGGTTAATTTTTTTGACCTTCATACAAAATTATATTTTTAGATGTTATGTTTTGGGAAATTTTTGGTCCTATTTTATTTTGGGCTTATTGTTTAGAGGATCCTTATTTTATCAGAGAGATTATTGTGGATTTTTTGTCTGAAACAATTCTCTTGAAAGAATTTGGCCTATCAGACCCTTTCTCCTTAAGGATTTTTGGATCTATATACAATTTCCCTAAAATAAATTACTCTAATGGATTTATCCCTTTAACCTTGTCCAAAATTATCCTTTGGAACTTTTAGAAATGACCCTTAACCATACGAAGAGTACCCTTTGAGGAATTTTGGAAGTGCCCTTCAACCTCTATGAAGTGGACCCTTTAGGCAAAAATTTTTCCTTGAATGTAGACCCTTAAAATTCTTTCCATACCTACCCTTTGGAACCCTTTAGAATAACCCTTTAGCCTTCCCCAAATTGACCATGCTTACCCCCTTTTTGACCACTTTTTTTAGGGAACATACCATTTGGGTTTTGTGTGATAGACCCTTTAAAACCTTTTGATCTCAAACCACTTACCCTAAGTGGATTTATCCTTAAAGATATTTATTTTCACCTTATTTTCCCTAAAAAAGTGCCCTTCAGCCTTTATAAATGAACCATTTTGTTATGGACATGAACCTTTTTTCCATATACATACCCTTCAGGGCTTTTGTCCTGGACCTTTTTTCCCTTAGCCAATTTCTTCAAATATTTTGTTTGAGAGAATTATACCCTTTATGATTTTTGAAATGACCCTTAGCCATACAAAAATTACCCTTTAGGAGGATTTCAAAAGTTCCCTTTAGACATTCACAAGTATACCCTTCAAGACTTTTGTCATAGACAAAATTCCCTATGAAGTGAATCCTTTAGATCAAGAGTACCCTTTGAGGAAATTAAAAGTGCCCTCCAAACCTTTGTACTAGCCCTCTAAAAGAATTACTTTAGGAATTTTTCTCAGATGAATCCTTCAAAGAAACTATTGTAGACACTTTCTCTGAAACTAATTCCCTAAAATAATTAGTCTACAAATATAAGCCCAAAAACATTTTTTTGGCGGACATCCTAAAGCATTTTAGTACCAAATCTCACCATACTTAGCTAATATAACAACAAAAATACTTCATATTGATATTTTAAAGGTCCCCACCAACCTAAGCTAATAAATTTGAATTATACATGAAATGAAGCCTAAAGTGAATGTTGCACATTTATGTCACGTGAACTGGTACTCAATGCTAGATTTTATATAGGCAATCTGATATGACTGTAATTTATATTTGAGCTAGATTGTATTGAAAGTCTTCTACTATCTTGTAACAAGAAAGGGCCCTAGTTTATACTTTGAGAGTATACAGTGAACAATAGTCAAGCTAGAATTGAGTCATTTTCATTGGCATATAGGTATATATAGCATGTATCATGTTGTGTAAGAGAGAAACACAAAACATACAATCATGGTGTCTAAATCCAAAACATTCTAAGGTACCAATCTACCATCTCCATACTCGATCAAAGATTTAATAGAATTTACTGATATAGTCTTTGATGTCATAGTGTTTGGAGATAAGTACAAGAATTACTCATTGTTGTAGGATGTTATCGATTTAGTGGACATATTTTCATTGGAAGATGATATGACATTGGTAGACCGATTATTCATGAATGAATTATTGGCTTACAAATGCCAAAGACTACACTTCATTGCTGTAAAACTAGAAGTGATGCCTTGTATAGACCTCTTGTGGGACTTATTCTTTATCGGTAGAATATCATAGGATGTATTCTTACACCACTCAAAAAATAATATAGTGGTAACTTGTATCTTGGGGGTAGATTTTCAGATATATTTGTCATTGAACATCCACAACATCTACTTAGATAAGCACACACTGGTGCAATCCAACATAGAGACCTCGATGGAGAAGGTGCTATCATCATGGATACTCCTAGACTAAACTATCACCTAGAAAAAAAAGAATCCAAAAGGGGCTATCCTAATTGATAGGTTTAGGATGGGTATCCACATTAGGATGGTACTCCTCAATAGATTATATGGTATTCCTAGCATCCACTTTGCCAACTTGGATTAGGTACCATTATTGTATATGTTGCTCACACATGATGCCGCTTACACCCTCAGTGAGATCATAAGCCTATGTTTGAGGGAGAAACTTATCCATAAAGATAGACATCCTATACCCACTGGGGATTTATTCATGATGTCATATCTATTAGATGTAGTCATGAGAACATACTATAGAGAACTTGGTGCATTTTGGTCTCCAACCAAAGATTGTTAAAAGAATAAAATTTGTGATTACTATCAGTTTATGTATATCTATTACTATACAAGGCACATGGTGAGAATATCTAAGGATGTTTATCCTCAAATTTGGAAAATTATTCATGGCTCACCTATGCCTTAGATTGGATATAATATAGTGAAAAACCTAGCTAGAAAGGGATATTTCTTCCTCTACCCCAATTTTACTATCATCATGGTATGGGGGAATAAGGTTGTCCCCTATGTCTACCAAGATTTTTTCTAGATAAGTTAGCTGAACAAGAGAATGCCTTCTAATTATGGGAGAGTGTAAAGGAAGATTTGTCAAGGCAAAATAAAGCCTTATATATCATCTATCTAATCACCATTTTCAAAATGACATATAAAATGAGAAAACATTTTGGAAACATAGGTGGAAAACACATGAGCTATCCTTTCCCTAAACTTTCACATAAGGATTGGGATCCCCATGGGTAGATCCAAAAACATATCCATGGGTTTAATATTCCATATAGTCATTATCCCTATGAATATGATTTTATATTTTTAAACACTTAGTTAGATGAGGAATTATTGGAATGACCACAACTTGATGGATTATAAGAGGATCATTTGAGGATGATCTAAGGTGATCCTTCTATTTCCACTAGGGAATTATATAACAAGAGGGCACTTTTTAAGGGGTGGTAGAATTTGGGTTTTTGGAGAGGGTAATCCTCAGAGAAACCAAAGGACCAGGATACCCCTTCCCATCAAAGACCCCCTATAAATTTGAAATTAATAAAGAAGGAGCATGGGCTACTCGAGCCCAACATGACTAAAAGAGTGCAGGCAAGAGCCCCATCAGTCTTGACTCTAATGATGAAATTTAAATATAAGAGGATCCTACTGTAAGTTATACCCAAGGGCTAATTATTACATCTATTGGGGTAGTAACTCTTGAGATGCCATCACCTTTGTACTCTCCCACTCAGGTAAGGACCCCTTTGGTCTACAAAAGAAAGCCTATGACTGCTATGGGTAGTCCCACAATAGAGGCATTATAGGGTTCATCCACTTATCCTCCACATTCAGAACTGATCAAGGGAGACATTGTGATAATTAAAGACATTAAATATGAATTTAATGAGGAATCTAAACTAGAAATAGCCAAGGATATAAACCTCCAAGAATAACTAGTGGAACTCTTTCTTCAAGGTATCCAATCTTTTGATAGTGTTATTTTATATTCTCTATGTATTTTTGATTAGAGTTTATCTATGGAAGTCCATTCATTCATTCTTTCCACCTCCCATACAAATATTTATCCTTTCATCTCAACTTTCATCCCATTTATCATACCAAATTTTCCTATTCCTACTAGGATCTACACAGTTAGAGACCTTAATAAAAAGGTGTATAAGAAGGTGAAAATGGCTTTGGCCACCTCTCAAATCCATGTTTAATCCATCCAAATCACCCTTTCACTTCTAACCACCACTTCACAAAGGAGACCAATATGACCACCATTGGTAGGGGGAGGAAGACCAAGATTCAAATAATCACATCCCAACTAGTCCCTTAGTTTGGAGGGGTGGATTGGTCTAAAATCATATGGTCTACCCTTATAGATGTCCTCGCCAAGGCCTCTAGGAAGAAAGAGGAAGCCCAATAGGAAATAGAAGTAAAGGTTGTTACTACAACCTCTAATGCATCTCAACTTGAAATTCCTACATGGGCATTGGACTTGAGGAGTAAGGTTTCCCAACTTCCAAACTTTAAGATCAAAAAACTCCCATTGGTCTCCACATTATTTGACCCCCCCACTAATAGCATCCAAAGGGTCAAGAAGATAAAACTAGAAGATGATAGGGGAACCCAGCTTATATTAGAGGAGAGACAAGAGGTGTTCTACCTTACTAAAAGGTAGAATAGATAGATGGGGCAACCCTCATATGAAGAAAATTTATCAGACCTAGACCACACACATAAGGATGCTATAGTGCCATTCATGAGAGTAAAAAGCTAGTTTGAAAAGAGATAGAAGTAGAGGTGTAGGTGATATAAAATGAAGTATAATAACTCAAATAAAAGGCCAAAATGGTGCACATCCTAGATGGAATTGAATCCTAGGTCCAAGAGGTAGCCTCAAGATGTTATAACATGCTAGAATATATGGAGTTTATGAGGGATGAGATGGCCCCTCATGTGATCCAAACTAATCTATTGTACAACTCCTTGAGAGATGATAGTGCTAAATCAAAGATGTTAGTGGCCTACATAGGTGATTCATTCTACAAACATCTCAATTTAATGACTACAATAGAGGCATCCAATGCCTTGAACCTAGTAGTCATTAGGAAAGAGGAAGAAAGGGATTGGTTATAAAATGTTGGGGATTTAGTCCCCAAATACCAAGCAAATGAGGCCCAAGTCTTTTAGGTTTTGCATGAACTAAAACTATCATAGGTGAAAGACTCCACTAGTAAGCTAGTTAGTAGGCTCAATTTTGATAAGCTTATCTAGAAGGGAGTTGATGAATTCAAATAGAGCTTGCAAGGTTTATCAATCAAAGAAAATGAATTAAAATTGAGAAAGGCTCAAAATAAGGTCATTGAAGTGGAGATATTTAGGAATAAATTTCAAAAAACCAAAGATGAGTATGCCAAGCTCTTTGGATAGACAAAGAGAATTTATTGACCTTCTCTACTAAATTTGGACATCATATGAAAGCAACATGGAGTAGCCCAAAAGGTCTATGAAGATAAAAAGGCAAAAAAAAGGCAAGCTTTTAGAGGTGCAACTGCTGCTTTAATAGCCACATTTACTTCCACTCCCACCAAAGTGTATGTGACACTTCAAACGAGCAAGCCTTGATAGGATAAATCTCATGTATATACAATTTTGTAGCAGTCTATGTATTTATTTTTATGAGCAAATAATTATAATGAATTGAATTTGTATTTTGTGTGCATGCACACATTACATGACTTTGAAAAGTCAATTTATTTATTTTTAGCTCCTAGATAGTTTTGGAACTACATGTTTAAACCATTACTTGTAACCACTTACATGAATTTGGAGGATGAGGTACCCCCTTCCCCAAGTCTATATAATTTTAACCCCACTTAGTGGGGAAAAAATCAAAATTTTTTAGAATATAGAGAAATAAGTAATTTTGACTGTTAGCAAAGTGTCATGAGTATTTTATTTCCAATTTCATGTAATTGATTATTATTTTTATGGTTGTGTGATTCAATAAATATATAGTGTGCTATAGCTATGAGTAGATTATTGATATCTTGATTGATATGATGATCTTAAGATGTGTAATACATATTAAAATAAAAGTAAATATATCAATAAAGTGAGTTAGGTATTTGAATCATATTTTTGAATGTGTATTTATGCTTTCTTTGGTGTAGTTTTCTATGTACAGGCAACACCTCCCTGAGATAATTCACTTTTCTAAGACATAATCTCTTAATCAAGGGTGTACAATAGCTTCCCTAAAAGGAGAAAACATTTTTTGAGGTCTGTGAACTTATTATATTTCTGTTCCTTTAGACTTCCTAGCCATGTCTGACTACCTATGTGCTATTTCTACTAATAACAAACATTAGTTTGAGAAAGCATAGGTTTGTCCAAAAACCAACCACAGGAGTAATTCCTAATGACCATGGAGTCAATTTTTTTGCCCTACCTTACCTTCCTTTTTTGAAATTTTTATTGAGATCTATCCACTATATATTAGAATCTAGCCACCCATCTAACTCACATAATAACTCACTTTATTAGAAGGCCACACCTCCATCCATAAAACCTTATTCAAAACCTACATACCCTACCCACTATTCCATGAATAGGTTGTCAAAGAATACATACCTATAACTCATGCCCTAGAGTGGAGTTTACCTCCATTAATATCCTAAAATGTTAGAGGCTACCTCATTAAGGTTGTGGTGTATATAAATCCCGCATCAATAGTTTCACTAGCACTAAAATGAGGGCCCTAAATTTCCTCCCAATATATGAGGTTAGTCCTTGTGTATATTTTCATTAGAGTCACCCAGGAGAGTGACCGGATCCAATTCCTAGGTTGGTTTATTAGTATCACCCTTAGCAAGCCATAAAAGACCTAGAGCTATGCCAACAGCTCCAAGTCAAAACAATCCTCCTTTACTAGGGTACCCTTTACCTGTAAGGAACCCTTTACCTATTAATCATCTAATGGCTGAACAAAAAACTTGGTTAGTTGGATATACCATTGACATCCTTGGAGATGTGCATGATTTACCCTAAAACCTTAGAATATATCTTCCATCCTTTTCTCCCTCATGGCTAAAGACCATAAAAAAGCATATCAAATCTATTAAAGCTGATTCAAGGTTAATGAATGTAATTGATGATGATGTTGCATTTTGGTTATTCCCTTTTACTTTAGTGGATGTTGCTTATGATTGGTATTTAAATTTAATGGAAAACTCCATCACCAATTGGGAGGAGTGTCAAATAGATTTTCTCACATAGTTTGGATAGGTCACCAATCCCATATTGGTATACCCAGATTGGTATATCAACACTTCACCAAAATGAAGAGGGAACCTAATGAGCCCATCCATGATTTCAATGTAAGATGGTAAAAGATGTACAACTGGTTGATCCTGAGGTATAAACAAGAAATGGCATTAGCATTGGAGATGTAAAAAAATGCGTGAGATCCTATTACCACTTTGTTTTAGAGGAGAGCACTTGGTACCAATAATTTAGCATTAGCTTTCAAAGAAGCCATTAGCATAGATAAATAACTCAACCTGCAAACTCCTCGGGCACCTAACATTAACAATGGATTCTTAGTGCTCAATCTAACCACATGTGAAGTAGAATATTTTAGTATACAATTAGAATCAACTATACACATTGCCTCCATTGACACAAATGATGCAACCAAATTTTGGCTATTTGAACAATCATGTGACAAGTAATAGTTACCAATAGAACCAACATGAAACTACACTTCCTATGACTATTCTATAAGGTGCAAAATTAATAAAAGTTGAATTAAATTTTATTTAGAATATGGTTCAAAAATTGAGTAATGATTTTTTGAATATGCAATGAAAGATGGGAAATACTAATGCTTTGATTAGAAACCAGAACACTGGGTTCTAAAGATATAATATGCCATTTAATAATTCTACAAATAATATGGAGAAACTTGGTAGACTCTTAGAAATCAACATCATTGAAATAACTCTCCCTAATTGGTGAAAAATACACAATGTGCCCCAACATGGTGAGCTTGATTGTGTTGAGTTCTGTACAAGATTCAAGATCTTTTAGAGGGAAGTAACTAGGTAGGATCAGATGAATAATCCACCAGAATCTCATTAGGACCCTGTATCTTTTAGCATAGCCATGTTCTTTGAGACTCATGAATTTCCCTTCCTAGGAAAAGATGACAATGAACTAGAAGATAATATAGATGAAGTTCATGATTTTCAGTAGTTTTAGAGAGGTGCATATAGCTTAAGGAACAAGTAGTCGCTTACCACCTCAACTCCTCCAAATACCATAATGATTCCTCTAAATCCCAAAGTAAACAATAATCCACCCCCTCCAAAAGGGAATGATCAACCATTAAACAAAGAAGAATAAAATAAAGGAAGATATAATATTATAGAAGACATGAAGAATATTAAGGAAAATATAACTCTCCATAGTTAACCTAGATCACTAGGCAAAAAGAACTGTTATGGAAATCCATTGCTAGAAAAGCCCTTGTGGAGAAAACTAGAGTGGCTATAGATAAATCAAAGGTTGCTAATTTACACATCATTTACAAGACTAATACCAAAGTACCATCATTATTGTTGGCCATCAAAGCATTTGGTAAGAATATTCATAACTATTTGGTTGATTTTGGAGCATCCACAACTGCTATGCCTACTTATATATGTAAAAATATTGGTCTCACTCCCAACCCTTCAAAGAGATTATTCTCTCAACTAAATAAAATGGTAGTACTAGTAGTGGGATAATTGAATGATGTACACATTTAAGTAACATCAAAATTGAGAGTCCAAATGACTATCAATATACTGGTAGTGGATATACCAAAAGGTTACATATTATTTATAAGTAGAGATTGGTCTAAAATGCTTAATGGGTATCTTTCCATGGACTTTTCACACATCTATCTATCATGGAAAGGAGTTGAAAACTAGATCAAAATTTATAGAGATACAAGAATGAACTATCCCATCATGGAATAGAATGTCAAGAATGAAGAGGTTAAGTATGATTATCCCTTGTTGGTTATTTACACTTTTACCACTCATAATTAAATACATAAGCCTAGAACCTAAAGGTTCAAATCAGTTATGGATAATGCATTTTGATGGAGCCAAGTCCAAGTAAGGATTAGTCATGGGAATTGAGCTAATTGATCCTCAAGGTAAGAAGTTTTGGCCACCTATAGATTATAGCTTTTGTGTATGAATAATAGGGTCGAGTATGAGGCTCTAATATTAGGACTACAATTTTCACTAAAGAATAATGTAAAATAGATAAAATTATCCAGGGACTTAGACCTGGTAGTTTACCAGATAAGAAACAAATACCAATGTAAATTATCTTATTTAAAGAGGTATAAGCATAGATCATGGGATTTAATTGAAAGATTTGAAGATTTCAACATAGTAACACTCCTAAGAGAATAAAATTAGGACACTAATTCACTAGATATAACTTCTACCAATATCAAACCATTACAGGAGTCTAAGGTAAAAAGATTTTCTATTAAATTGGTTCCCTATCCTTCTGTTCTAGATAATGTATAAATTTTTTAGGTCTTCAGTGATGATCAATAGATTATCTAGTTCTTAACTAATATAGGGGATTTAAAATACCAAATCATTGATGAAAAGGACATTAACCATTTTCATCAAGAAGAAACATATAAAGATGGTATTCTCTAACTTAAATAAAATTGAATTCAGCCAGCTTAGTCTCCTTGGAAAGATAATTCAACTTATATCATCATTTGAAATAGCTCAAATAGCCCAAGGTTGATGAATTATACTTCAAGAGGGAAAATTTGGGAGATGACCATAACCCACATTATGTGAATATTGGCCTCAGCTACCCTGTGGAGGAAAGGAAATAAGTCAAAGATTTGATTGTTCAATAAAAAGATGTTATCACCTGGACGTATGAAGACCTTAAGGTATATGAACCATAGGTCATCACTCACACAAGTCCTCTAAAGTAAGACCATAAACCATTTAGATAGAGGCAAAGGCCAATGAACCCTATTCTAGATCCTTTTATTTAGAAGGAAGTTAAGTGCTAAAATCATCTTCCCAATTTGACACACTACTTGGGTGACCAATTTGGTCCTGATTAGAAAGAAGAATGGTGAGATCAAATTATGTGTAGACTTTAAAAATCTAAATAGGGATTATAAAAAGGATAATTATCCCCTACCTTCTTTAGATGAGGTAATACAGATAGTGAGTGGTTAGGAGATGATATATTTTTAGATGGATTTTTAGGCTACAACCAAGTACTAGTACAGCCCAAGGATAGAATGAAGATGATGGTTACCATGAAATGTGGTACTTATTCATACAAGAGGATGCCATTTCTCCTGATTAATGTAGGAGCTACCTTTCAATATGCCATGGATCATTCCTTTAAGGGAATAATAGGAAAATGCATAATTATCTATATGGATGATCTCATGGTGTTCTCAAAGTATAAAAAGGATCACATAACTCACCTACAATCCATATTTGAAAGGTGCAAGAAGTTTGGGATTTATTTAAATCCAAAGAAGAGTATATTTAGATTCATTGAGGGGAAACTCTTAGGACATGTTATCATAAAATATAGGATTGTAATTAATCCAAAAATAATCAAAGAAATCTCAATGATTTAGTAGCCAAATAACAAGAAGGAACTGAAGTCATTTTTTGGGAAAATCAACTTCATTAGGAAGTATATCGCAGGGTTCATAGAAATTGTCAAGCCACTAAATGCTATGATCAAGTAGGATGCTAAAATAGAATGGATAACTAAAGCTAAAAAGTCCTTCAAAGATATAAAAGATGAGATGCCATATCTCAAAATCTAGTATTGATTAGTCCATACTTCACAAAAGATTTATATCTATACTCATTCACCTCAGAACACACCATTACTACCGTTATCACATAGAAAAGGGATGAAACTAAGCATCCAATTTCCTTCATGATTACAAATCTGAAGGATTTAGAGTTCAAGTATTCAATAATTGACAAGCAAATTTTTGCTTTGGTCAAAGTAGTGAAGAAATTTCAACATTATATCTTAAGGAACAAAACCATTACCATTGTAATCAATCCAATTGTTAAGCTCACCCTATCACAGAATGAGCTAGGAGAACATCAAGGAAAATGGATGGCTAAACTCCAAGAGTTTAACATAGAGATCTAGCCTGTAAAGATTATTAAAAGACAAGGCATTATTTAGCTCATAACTGAGCTAGATCCTTAAATCACTGTTGAAGAGATATGTACAACATAAGTTTATAAAGGGAAATGGTATACCGATATAATAAAGTATTTACTTATAGGAACATGCCCCTTAGAGAGCTTTGAGACTCAGAGCTACTCATTTCATGATCAAGAAAGGAGTCTTCTATGAAAATAACTATGAAGAAATTTATCTTAGATGTGTGTTTATAGAGGAGGTTATGGAAATTTTAGAAAACTTGCATCAACAGATAGGCAGTGGTCACCCTACTAGGAATACCACAACCCATAAATTTTTGAGGTTGGGATACTATTGGCCAACTCTTTACAAGGATGCTCATATCCACATCAGGAATTGCCATGAATGTCAAGTGTTAGCCAAGAGATAAGTACACATGGTAATGCTTCTATAGACAATCATCAAATGAAAGCCCTTTGCATAATGGGGTTTGTATTTTATTGGTGTAATTAACCCAAACTCCTTAGTGAGCCATAAATTTATGTTTATGGCTAAAAATTATTGAACTAGATGGATGAAAGTAGATGTTAAAAAGAATAGTAAAGCACAATATGTGATTCATTTTTTGAAGGAGCACATTATGACTAGATTTGACATGCCTATCTCTTTGGTATGTGATAATGGACCATCAATTATATCAATAGAGTTCACTGAGTGGGCACATGATAATCAGCTTATAATCAAGTCAAATTTTGACCACTACCCTTAGGGAAAAGGATTAGCTAAGTTGATGAATAAAAGTTTCATTGAGGTAATCAATAATTCAGTAGGGGACAAGCTTAGAGACTAGCACAATCTACTAAAGTATGCTCTTTGGGTAGACTAGATGAGATACAAGCAAGCCCTAAAAGCTTTTCCTTACCTACTAGCATATGGATGCAAGCCAATTTCTCCCATCATATTGAAGCTTCCCACTTATCAATTCAAACATTTTTACATGGAACCAAATGACAAAGTAGAAACAAGATTGCTAGATATAATAGAAATGGAGGATTCAAGGGCTAAAGCTTTGCAAACATTTAGCAAATACTAGGATGTAGTTAAAAGGTGGTTTGATAAAAGAGCAAAAGTCAAAGCATTTATAATTTTAGATCTGATATTAATATGGGATAAATCTCATGAAAATAAAGGACAACATGACAAGTTTTCTCCATTATGGATCAAACCATATTAGATTGTAGAGATCATGGGAAATAACATGTTTTGTCTGAAAGACCTCCAAGGCAACAAAATTACATATCTAGTTAATGGATAGTTTCTGAAGCATTAATTCAAAGCTATTCCATCTACAGATATTACTGATTGAGATGATTTAGATAAGTTTAGACATAGGACTAGATTAAGTTTCCATGCTTTCTAGGTTAGATTTCCATGCTTTCTAGAATATATTTTCAATGCTTTCTAGTTATCCTACTTTTTAGTACCTTGGTTTTCTTAGATTAGATTTCAGTGTTTTCTAGAGTAATTTCTTGATTTCAAGATTAATCATCTTTGTTTTCTTCTTTAGCATTCAAAATTGTGTTTTTTTAGTTATTACCAAAACTAAAATCTAAAACAATTGAGTGTGAAAAGGGGAAAAGTAATTTTGTGAATTTTTGGGCTAGTTTATAGCTTAGATGTATTTTTGTGTCTCAAGGCTTTAGAATGAAGGGAAATGATCATATGATTAGTTTGAATTATGTCATAATTAAATAATTTTATTAGGCATATGGAAGTTGTTCCTAGAATTCTTCATATAAATTTAAGAAAGTTTTCTTATTTTAATCGATCAAATGCACTCATAATGTTAAAAAACTTGTTGGAAGTGATGATTCTAGGTCTAGATTTGGTTGGTAGGGATGTTATAGTAATGGTTTTTTTTCTACTTATACCAACTCATTGGGGTTTTCCTCCTCTCTCGTTTCTACTAATCTGAACTTCAAAAAATAAAATAAAGAGAGAAAAGAATCATTGAGTTCAAAAGAGCAAAAGAAAATTAAAAGAGCTCACATGATGAAATAAGGTCAATTCACCATGGATGATGGTTATGAATAAAAAATAGAGGGAGTGGAGACAGAACCTAAGGTATCTCTATCAGGGCTATAGATGCCTAGCTAGAACTAGAGAAATGCCTAAGCTTCCCTTGATTTAATAAGCTTTAATAGATACTAGAATGAAACCTACAGCTACATCAAAACCTTCTAAAAAACTCATCATAATAAGGGATAAATCAATAACACTCTCACACACACAGATTTAGGGAATTAGAAGTAAAGTATGTTGTGTGAATTAATTTGGGAATCTCTTACATGTTTTTGATTTGAGATTTTTTTTGTGACATACTCCAAGATTGATCTAAAGATAGCAGACTAGAGTTTTGGGTTCTCAAATACTTTGGAGTATTCCCCTTATAAGTCACCATTTTTTTTGAAATGTGATCTTAATAGGGAATCCTTTTCATATGTTTATGCAAAATTTGGGAAATCTAGGACATTTTAATTTTCTATGGAGATAATATTAGCATTGTGTTTATGAGACTAACTTACGTATTATAGATGAATTCTTCGGGTTTATAGTCTTTAGGCTAATTCTTTCAGCCATCATGTAAAATTATCTTTTCAGATGTTATGTTTTGAGAAAATTTTGATCCTATTTTATTTCAAGCTTGTTGTTTGGGGAACCTTATTTTGTCAAAGAAATTGTTGTAGACTTTTTATCTAAAATAATTATCTAGAAAGAATTCAACCTATGAAATCTTTGCCTTAAGGAATTCTGGACCGCATACACTTTCCCCAAAACAAATTCCTTGATGGATTATCCATTTGACCCTATCCAAAATTATCCTTCATAACTTTTAGAAAATACCTTTAGTCATATGAGAGTACCCTTTAGGAATTTCAGAAGTGCACTTCAGCCTTTGTAAAGTAGACCCTTTGGGAAATTTTTTTCCTTGAAGTCAACCATTCAAATTCTTTCCATATATCCTTTAGAAGCCTTCAAACTAGACCTTCGACCTTTCTGAAATTGACCATTTACCCCCTTCTTGACCTGACCACATATTTTAGGCTACATACCCTTCAATTTTTATGAGACATACCCTTCAGAACCTTTTTTTGAGCCTCTTATCTTGTGGGACTTATCATTCAGGGTATTTCTTTTGACCTTTTTGCCCTACAAATGTGCCCTTCAGCCTTTGTGAATGAACCTTTTTTCCATATACATTCCCTTCAAGAATTTTGTCCCAGACCTTTTTTCCTTAGCCAATTCCTTCAAACATTTTGTTTGAGATAATTATACCCTTTGGGATTTTTAAAATGACCCTTAGCCATATGAAAGTACCCTTTGAGAATTTTAGAAGTTCCCTGTGGCATTTATGGAATTAGATCCTTAAGAAATTTTGTCATAGAAAAAATTCCCTATGAAGTGGACCCTTCATATCAAAAGTACCATTTATGAAAATTGAAAGTGCCCTCTAGACCTTTGTAATATCCCTCCAAAAGAATTACTTTAGGACTTTTTCTCAGATGAATCTTTTGGAGAAACTCTTATAGACACTTTCTCTGAAACTAATTCTTTGAAAGAATTAGTTTACAAACATAAGCCCAAAATAATTTTTTTTGGTGTACATCCTAAAGAATTTTAGTACTAAGTCTCACCATACTTAGCTAATATAATTTAAAAAATATGTCCTATTGATATTTTAAAGGTCCCCACCAACCTGAGCTAATAAATTTGAATTATACATGAAATGAAAGCCTAAAGTGAATGTTGAACATTTATGTCACTTGAACTGGTATTCAATATTGGATTTTATATAGCCTATTTACTATAATTAAAAGTTGTCATTTGCATATGAGCTAACTTATATTCAAAGTCTCCTACTATCTTGTAGCAAGAAAGGGCCCTCATTTCTACTTTAATAGTATACAGTGAACAAGAGTTGAGCTAGAGCTGAGTCATTTGCATTAGCATATAGGTATATATAGCATGCAACATGTTGAGTAAGAGAGAAGAATGAAGCATATAACCATGGCATATACATCCAAAACATTCTGAGGTACCAACATGCCATCTCTATACTCGATCAAAGATTCAACAAAATTTACCAATACAATCTCTGACACCACCATATTTAGAGATAAGTACAAGAATTACTCAACATTGTGGGATGTTATTGATTCAATGGACATATTTTCATTGGAGGATGATATGACATTGGCAGAATGACTGTTTGTGAAGGAGTTATTGGCTTATAAATGACAAAGACTATACTTTACTACTACAAAACTAGAAGTGATGAATTGTATAAACCTCTTATGGGACTTGTTATTTATCAAAAAAATATCAACTGGAAAATAAATAAGCTAAAAGGGGCTATCATAATCGACATGTTTAGGATGGGTATCTACATTAGCATGGCACTCCTCAATAGATTATATGGTATGCCTAGCATCTACTTTGTAAACTTGGATCAGGTACTGTTATTATATATGTTTCTCACACATGACATCACTTACACCCTTAACAAGATCATAAGCCTATGGCTAAGAGAGCTAGTTATCCATAAAGATAGTTATCCTACACCCACTGGGGATTTATTCATGATGTTGTATCTATTGGATGTGATCATGGGAACATGCTATAGATACCTTGGTGCATTATGGTCTCTAGCCATAGACTGTAAAAAAATAGACATTGTGATTACTATCAATTTATGCATATCTATTGATATATAAAGCACATGGTGAGAATCTATGAGGATGTTTATCCTGAGATTTAGAAATCTATTCATGACTCACCTATGCTTTAGATTGGGCATAATATAGTGAAGAACCTGGTCAGAAAGGGAGATTTCTTTCTCTACCCCAATTTTACTGTCATCATGGTATGGGGGAACAATGTTGTCCCCCTATGTCTACCAAGGTTTGTTCCAAATAAGTTAGTTGAATAAGAGATTGCCTTCCAATTATGGAAGAGTGTAGAGGAAGATTTGTCAAGGCAAAAGAAAGCCTTATATTTTAGCCATTTTATCACCATTGGCAGAACGACATATATAATGAGAAAACATCTCAGAGATATAGGTGGAAAATGTAGGAGCTATCCTTTCCCTAAAATTTCATATAAGGACTGGGATCCCCATGGGTGGATTTAGAAACATATCCATGGGTTTAATATTCCATATAGTCATTAGCCCTATGAATATGATTTTGTATTTTTAAACTCTTAGTCAGATGAGGAGGTATTGGAGTGAGCATAACTTGCTTGATTACAGGAGGATCATTTGAGGATGATCTAAGGTGAGCCTTCTCTTTCCACTAGGGAATTAGATAGTAAGAGGACACTTTTTAAGGGGTGGAAACATTTAGATTTTTGGAGAGGTGAATCCTTAGAGAAACTAAAGGACTAGGCTTCCCCCTCCCAACAAGGAACCCTTCTAAAGTTTAAAGTAGTAAAGAAGGAACCTGGGATACCTGAGCCTAGCATGACTAAGGGAGTGTATACAGGAGACCCCATTTTTATCAACTTTAATGAGGAAGGTTGAATACAAGAGGAGCTTACTACAAGTTCTACCCAAGGGCCCATTGTTACATATATTGGGGTAGTAACTCTTGGGGCAACATCAATTTTGTACTCTCCCACTTAGGTAAGGACCCCTTTGGTCTATAAAAGAAAGCCTAGGACTCCCATAATAGAGGCATTATAGGGCTCATCCATTCAAACTCAATGTTTAAAACTGGTTAGGGGAGACATGGTGATAATTAAAGACATTTAATATGACTCTAATGAGGAAGCCAAGTTGGAAATAGCCAAGGCTATAAGCCTCTAAGAAGAACTAGTGGAGCTCTTTCTTCAAGGTACCCAATATTTTGATAGTGTTCCTTTATCTTTAAATTTTTTTGATCAGGGTGTCTTTATGGAAGTCCCTTCATCCATTACTTACACCTCCCCTACTACTATTGCTCCTTCCATCTCCACTTCCATCCCATTTACCACACCAATCCCTCCCATTCCTACTGGCACCTCCATAGTTAGAGACTTCAAGAAAAATAAGGTGTCTAAGAAGGTGAAAATAGCTTTGGCCACCTCTCAAATCCACATTAAATCCACCCAAATCATCCTTCCACTTCCAACCACCACTTCCATAAAGGAGACCACTATGACCACCACTGGTATGGGGAGGAAGGCCAAGCCTCAAATAATCATAGTCCACCCACTCCCTCAATTTGGAGGGGTGGATTGGTCTAAAATCATATGGTCTTCCCTCCCAGATGTCTTCACCAAGGCCTCTAGGAATAAATAGGAAGCCCAATAGGAAATATAAGTAGAGGTTGTTACTACAAACTCTGATGTATCTAAACTTAACATTCCTACATGGGTACTGGACTTGAGGAGTAAGGTTTCCTAACTACCAAAATTTAAGATCACAAAACTCTCATCAGTCTCCACATTATTTTACCCCCCATTGGTAGAATTTAAAGGTTCAAGAAGAGAAAACTAGAAGATTACAGGGGAACCCAAATCATCTTAAAGGAGAGACAAGAGGTTTTCTCCCTTACTAAAAGGTAGAATAGATAGTCAAGACAACCCTTATATGAAGAAAATTTAGCAGACCTAGCCCATGCACATAAGGATGCTATAGTTACCATTCATGAGAGTATAGAGATATCTCAACAAGAGATAAAATTAGAGGTAAAGGTGTTAGAGAAGGAAGTGGAACAACTCAAAGAAAAGGTCAAAATGGTGCACATCCTAGTTAGAATTTAAGCTAAGGTCCAGGAGGTAGCCTCAAGATTTTATAACATGTTGAAAGCTATGGAGTTTATGAGGGTTGAAATGGATCCTCATGTGATCTAAACAAATCTATTATACAACTCCTTGAGAGATGATAGTTCCAACTTAAATATGCTAGTGGCTTACACATGCAACTCATGCTACAAACATCTTGATTTAATGATTACATTAGAGGCATCTAATGCCTTAAAACTAATAATCATTAGGCAGGAGGAGGCAAGGGAATGGTTACAAAACATTAGGGATTTAGTCTCCAAATACCAAGCACATGAGGCTCAGGGCTTTTAGATTTTATATGAAATAAAGTTATCATAGGTGAAAGACTTCATTGGTAATCTAGTTAGTAGGCTCAATTTTGATAAGCTTATCTAGAAGGTAGCTGATGAATTAAAACAAAGCTTACAAATTTTATCAATTGAATAAATTGAATCAAAATTGAGTAAGGCTTGAAATAAGATCACTAAAGTGTAGATATTTATGAATAAATTTCAAATAACCAACGATGAGCATGCCAAGCTCCTTGGACAGACAAAGAAAATTCATCGACCTTCGCTACTAAATTTGGACATCATATGGAAGCAACATGGATCAACCCAAAATGTCTATGAAGATAATGAGGTATAAAAAAGGCAAGCTTCTAGAGGTGAAACTAGAAATTTAGTGGCCACATCAACTTCCACTCCCACCAAAATACATGTGACACTTCAGATGAGCAAGCCTTGATAGGCTAAATCTCATGTATATACAATTTTGTAATGGTCTATATATTTAATTTTTATGAGTAGATAATTATAATGAACTGACTTTGTATTTTATGTGCATGCACATGTTACATGACTTTGAAAAGTTAGTTTATTTATTTTTATCTCCTAGATGGTTTTAGAACTACATGTTCAAACTGATGCTTGTAACCACTTACATGAACTTGGAGGATGAGGTGCCCCCTTCCCCAAGTCTATATAATTGTAACCTCACTCAGTGGGGAAAAAGTTAGAAAATTTTGGAATATAGAGAAATAAGAAATTTTGATCATCAATAAAGTGTCTTGAGTATTTTCTTTCCAATTTTGTGTAATTGATTATTATTTCTATGGTTGTGTGATTTAATAAATCTTTAGTGTACTATTGTTATGAGTAGATTCTTGATTTCTTGATTGATATGCTGATCTTAAGATGTGTAATAGTTATTAAAAGATAAGTAAATATATAAATAAAGTGAGTTAGGTTATTTGAATCATATTTTTAAATGTGTATTTATGATTTCTTTGGTGTAGTTTTTTATGTGCGTGCAATAACTACATCAAATAATTCACTTGCTCAAGTCATAATATCCTAATCAAGGGTGTGCAAAAGCTATCCTAAAAGGAGTAACATTTGTTTGAGGTACATGAACTTCCTACATATTTGTTCCCTTAGACTTCTTATCCAAGTCTAATTTCTTGTGTGCTATTTTTGCTAGCAATAGACATTGGTTTGAGAAAGCATAGGTTTATCTAGGAACCAAACAGTGGAGTAATTCCCAAGGACCATGGAGCCTTCTTTTTTGCCCTACCTTACCTTCCTTTTTTAAAAATTTAATTGAGATATATCCACTCTAGAATATAATCTAACCACCTATCCAACTCATATAGGAGCTCACTTTATTATCAGGCCACACCTCCATCTTAAAAACCTTGATAACAACATGCATATCCTGCCCGCTATTCCTTCAATAAGTTGTTAAAGACTGCATAGCTACAAATCATGCCCTGGAGTGGAGTTTACCTCCATTGAGATTGTGAAATTTTAGAGGCTACCTTATTAAGGCTATGGTGTGCATAAACCTTGAATTAATAGGTTTGACATAGACTAACTCATCTAGGTGAATCCATTCAAAGAGAGGGAACAACTCAAGGGGTGAATAAACAGAGACACTTTTGTCAAAGTGAGATTCCTTAATGAAGGGAAAAAGGTCAAGAGACAACTCCATATAGATTAGCTTGTCAAAGGGAAGTTCTTTAAAAAAGGATAATGGTCAAGATAATGATTTTCACAAAGGTGGTTATAACCATTAAGATGTGACTCAATAAAGACTGGCTTGTTAGAGTGAGACTCTTAGGAAAAGATCAAAAGGTGATTCACCATATGTTAACTCATCAAAAATAGGCATTTTAACAAAAATGTCATAGATTGGTTGGTTCTCTTGGCCTTAGTTTATAATTATTTGTAAAATTTTAGTCTTGAACACATCTTAGTCTTCAAATGATAGTTATTAGAGAGGTATTAACTTGCTCTATTGTGGATTGAAGACTGGCTTGGGTTTTCTAAAATGGGCAAAGGTTAGAAATGGATTAAGAATGATCTATGGTTGGATAATGTACTCTTTATGAATAATCTCATCTATAATGGGCTCAACAAAGATTGGTTACTAGTATAAAATGGTAACTATGACTCATCTATTCATACTTATGCAACATTATTGGGATAAAGAGCTATTAGATTTAGAAGGGCCTAAAATGGTAAGGAAAGGGCATTGTGAAATTTGGTTACTAATGCAAGCCAATGGATGAGGGTCTAAAATGGTAATGGATGGATGTTGTTAAGCTTGGTTGATAATTTAATCCAAAGGATGAGGGCCTATAATGGTAATGGAAGGGCATTACAGAGCTTGATTACTAGTGTAAGCCAAAGGATGAGGTTCTAGTATGGTAATCGTTAGATGTTATGGAGCTTGGTTGCTCATATATATTGAAGGAGGATTAATGGTATAGGTAGGGGATCAGGTAACATTATCATTAAAAAGAAAAAAATGTTATGTTAATTGGCCAAAGAAGGGTGATCATGGCATATGATAATTGACATGGCTAGGTTTGGTAATTATCCCAATAGGGTAGTATTGGTCTATGAAAATGGTGTTGGTCTAATTTTAGGTCTAAAAGTGAAATTTGTCTAGGAATGGGTCTAAGAATGGAACCATTCTCCAAAATTTGATCAATGATAAACTTAGTCCAAAATGTTTAATGTTAAATGTATCACACAAATGCTCAAGTAAAAGGATAAAATCTAAATGCCAAACTTGTTAAAAAGTGTTTTAAATAAATCTAATCTAGGTATAAAAATAGAAAAGGTGGTTAGGTCTTTAGAAACAAGGCATAAAGCTAGGCTCAAAAAAACTAGGTCTAAGACAAAAAGCAAAATCCTAGGAATTTTGGAAACATGACACAAAATATAGACTTTGAAACAAACTAGGTTTAAAAAAAATAGGAATTGTTAGGTCTTTTGGGAACATGACACAAAATCTAGACTTGGCACAATCTAGGTCTAAAAGACAAGATGATTAATCTAACAAATTTGAAACACTTTGACTCAAACTAGGAATTCAAATACAAACATAAACTTGAGCTTTGGTAAAATATAATGGACTTTAGGCACACATAAGATATACCACTTCCCCAAATTTAGGCACAAAAATTGTGTTTAAATTGAGTAAAAAATTAGTCTAAGTTGCACAACCCAAAATTTATAGATAAATGTCAAAGCCAAAATTGTGTGAGGCATAGACATACACCAATCAATGTTTGAATATGAACTTATCAAGACCAATTTTTGAAATTAATTTAGAAGGATTGGTTCTTAAATGGACAACAAGATAGACCAAAATGAATGACATAATGATACTAGGCATAGACCAAGAAGAAACACATGGTTTTGAAATTACAATTGGTTACAAGGCAAAAATTCTTTGAATAAATGTGAATAACATAACAACACTATTATGATCTAAAGGTATGAAAAATGTTTTGTTTTAAAACTTCAATACATAATATTTGAAATGAAATGGGCAATATAACAATGCCCCTTTCAGACAAGTGACACACACATAAGTTTGACAAATGACTAAGGAAAATGTGTGATGTCAAATGGATGTAATAACACCTTTTGAAACAAAAGAATGATGTGAAAACATGATTCATTTTGGATGTGGTATGATTTTTTTTTTTTTTACTCAAGACCATTTAAGTAAAAAGGAAAAATAACATAAACACCTAAGTGTAATGTCATAAATCCTAAAAACTGACAAAGTAGATTCGACTGTCAAATTACATCTATATAAATGATCTTGAGAGGAAATTAATTTTTTAATCTAAAAATTAAAATGTGCATGAAAAGTAAGTTTTTAGGCCCCCTCTTCTCTCAAGAGTTCATATGATGACCTAGAACTTTGGGTTACTCACCTTGCATTGACAGTATATCCATGGTAAGTGGGGTTGTCTAAAATATCAATTTTTGTTTATTTATAAATGGTCCCATATGTTTGTCTAACACTAGGGCACAACACATAATTTGGATCCACATTAACCAACTTGTTATGAAAAGGTCTTGTCCTTTTCACAACCACTACATCTATCAATTATTTAGTATAGTGTGATGTCCAAGTTAATTGAAAATGTCTCATCAATTGATGAACTCCCAACCACAAGACAAAATAAAATAAAGAAAGTGGAAGGACTTTATGGTTATTTTTGGGTTCACCTAAATCACTCAAACTTTGGGGAGGGCCTTAACGACTTTCCTTCTATGATTTTGGAAAAAAGAAACAAATACAATAAGTGAGAATTTTTTATTACCCAAGTTACCTAAAGGGGATGGGGGGAGAGCATACATGTGACACTTATCTTGATAAACAAACATTCAATCAATAAATATAAAAATGAAAACTCTTATGCATATTTAACTAAAGTGAGAGTTCATTTTTATAATATCAAACTAAATATGTCATGAAGTTTATCCCCTTGGTGTTGTGTTTAAAACTTAAACAAGATGAAAGATAACTCAAGTAAAAGATTTTAAAAAACCAAATTTAATTGTAAGTCTTGAAACTTGGAGTGCTTAAAACCATCTTTTATTAGCCCTTTTTAGGTCCTACAAAATATTTTAGGGGTCCTTGTGCTTAGAAGCAAAATGTAAGTGGGCAAATGGATTTTAAAAATTAGCTCTCAGGTTTCAAAAATTTTACACATAGTGCAAAACCATAGAAACATAGAGAAATACCTTGAATATACCCACAAAATTACAACTATTAGCACAAAACCACAAGTTTATGTAAAATAGATGGTTATTACAAAATCACAACTATTATAGCAATATTTTAAAAATAAAGATAATGTCGTAACTCTTAATGCAATATCATAACTCTCTTTATAATACAACATAGTTAGTGGAAAAATGTTATGGATAAAGGTAATATCACAAATTTTAGTGAAATATTTTATAAGTTAGTGCAACATCACAAAATTTAAAGCAATACTATGATTTCAAAGTCATAATATTGTACAATATCATAATTATTCCTACAACATAAAATAGTTAGTAGAAAATTATGGTGATTAGAGAAATATCACAATAGTTATAATAATATTGTATAAGTTATTACAAAATTGCTACTATAAAGACAAAATTATGAGTACAAAGTCATGATATTGCTGTAATATTATGACTCAGAGAGCAAAAATGTGACTATTTAGAGCGAAATCATGATTTCCTGTAAAATGTTTGTGATTCTTCAATTTTTTTTTGATCAACAAGTTTGGATTTTAACATGAAATTTTTTAGGACGATGTCATAAAATACCTTGGGAAAATTTTTTTGGGGTGTGGGTCCCATCGAACATGCCATCATATGAACATAAGAATCTAATAAAGGGGAGTTAGTATAGTGTTAGTCCAATAAAACCAATCAAAATAACACACTAAACACTTAACACCTCTAGCCTAAACACTAGGGAGAGCATAGGTAACAAGCATACAAATGAAAACACAAATATAAAACAAAAGAAATCATATTTTAACTTCATTGTAGTTCTAAATGGCTTGTTAAAGTGGCTTGCTCAGTTTTGTGCATTAATAAGTCTTTATCAATGAAACTCTATTTGCTCCTTCTCTTCCTTGCAACTTGGATTGGCTACTTGGCTTATGAATTTGGCATGGTAACACTACTTAAAAGGCTTATTACATCTATTTTATCATAATAAATTTACACTAAAAGAGCTTCTTGGAGGCATTTTGGCATAATAACCTTGCAAAAAAAAATATTAGAGATCAAATGGTATGGCTTTGTATTTATAGCCTCAAAAGTTAACTCTCACACAAGGTGAGTTAAGGTTGAATTTAAATTTGGAATGAGTCAAAACTAACCCTAGGTGAGTTGATGCTAACTCTAGTTGATTTAAAATTTATCATGTAATTATGATTTCAATTACTAGCCATGGCTTTCAAATATATTTATAGATATTTTGGGAGAGCTTGACAACTCATAAGGAAATGATGAAAAGGCTTAATATTTTGAATTTTAGAATTTTCATTTTTAGACATTCATTAATTAAAAATGGATAATTTAACTAAGAATTTAATATTATTTAATTAGTTGATTCATTTTGATTATAATTTTATCTCTTTTAGTAATTGTTCAAGTGCCCCACTTAATGAGTCCATAGGCCAAACTGCCAGTTGTTGGGTCACAAGGGGATTAAGGATGAATTAGTGAGAGGTTATTATTGTGTATGGTATAATACCAAAAATAGGGATGCCTAAACATGATTATAAGAATTTATGAGTGGCGCACATCCAAAATTGGGACATTCAGTGATTCATAGGCTTAATTTACAATGTTTGGTAGAAATCAGTTTGAAGTCTAGTCAAAAGCTAGTTGTGGCCTGAATGGGATGTCTACACCTTTGACATATGTAAAATAATTTTTACACAACCTTTTACTCTCAAATATAAATGGTAAGTTGTCCCAAGAAAAAAAATTGTTTGTGTTTTATCTATTATTCTTTGAATTTTTCGAGCATTTATCTATTTTATTCATGAATTATAAGGTTTATGATTTCCTCTGTGACAAAATTATTATTTTCAAAAATAAGTTGTGTTATAAAAAATAAGTGAGAGGATACAGTTGATGAAATTAAGGTAGGGGTATGATGTTTATTTATAAAATGAAAACAAAAAAAAAACAAAAAATCAACTCAATCTACTTTATAATATAAAGGTAAAAGTGTGAAAATATAGTTCATGAATTTATCCAACAATTAACCTTAAATTGGATGTTTAAAAATCCACCCCAAAAAAAATCAATGTTTCATTTTTAAGGGTTGATCTTTCATATACTTAGATAACCCATATCAAAATTTTTATTGAATTTTACACAAAACCTAATCAAACTCCCTAACTTGCATGATACCAAAATTCTTTCATTTTAACTTATTTTTGATTGTACACAACAAACATAATGTATTTATTCATTCTAAGAGACTTCACATGTTATCCATGATCATACCTTCCTATTGATATCTTATGCTTGATTTGAGACCCTCTCAACTCTTTCAATCTTCATACTTCTATTAAAAAAACATATTATTTTTTCTTTCTTTGATTTAAAATTATTTTAATTCTTTTACTGTAGACACTTCATTTTCACCTTTCCTTGTCTAAACTACATTCTGAATGACTTTATGCAATCACATGCATGTTTAACCAAAATTATTCCACTAGACATAATTTACTTACATAACTATAGTTTTAATCCAAAATCATAATGATACATCCTTGATTGGGATAATGCATCATATTACATTATTTATCTTACCATGCATCTTAAATTAAATCAATATTTCATACGTGTCTTCATAGGGAAACTAAGTGAATATTGGATTGATAAATACAAACATTGAAAAATTTACCTTTCTTATAATTGTTGATTAATCCCAATTAACCAAGCCTAATTATTCCTCAAATAAAAAAATCCATGGATTTGAATTATATTATTTTCTTAATATTAAAATTGAATATTGTCTCACCCAAGATGACATCATCAAGCAAGGTGTGCAAGAAATCAAAGGTTATGACATGTCTTATAATTTATTTACACACTCAAGATAATTTATTGCACCTCTCTTACACACTCAAGAGGACCAATGACTGCACTTTTATTTTAATGTTCAATCCATACTCCAAAAAGATCTTAAATGACATCTCTTATACACTCCATGTGCATAATAATATATTTTAGGATTGATCCTCAACCCTCCATATTAAAATGAGATTAATAGTACATAATGATTCAATAAATCTATAAATAGAACCCTCACACCTCTCATTTCATCAAATTTATTAATGTAAACTTAATCTATTGGATTATTCCAAGAAACTTCATCAATTCTCTCATGCAAGGCCAAAGCCAACTCATGTGTAGACAAGGAGATATGTTACTCACATGAGAATTCAAGCATTGATAAATACTTCTACATTGACAAGTTGAGCCTAGCCTTTTTAGACTGATTTTCAAGCACATCTTCAAGGGAGGTATAAATGTTGTGATTATCTTCCAATATTACATTTCTTGCCTGATTATCACATAACTCAACCTAAGGATTAGGTTTGAGAAGTTCTATCTTTAAATTATTTTGATTTTTGATTCACTAAAGATTGACTAACCTATCTTGAATTCCTGATCTAGTATAAAAAATAAGGATCAATAGTCTATGGTGTTTTTGTGTGACTAAGAGGATTTATCATTATTCTCTTGCCCTTCCACCTATTTTTCATATAAAAAATGGAATTTAAAAGGCACGATAATCATTCCTCTTATTTTTTATATAGAACTTGAGTTTATTTATCTTTCTAAGTGTTTTTGAATATCAATGACATTGCCACATATTTTGTGGATCTTTCCCTCAATGCCCATAAATGTTTTCCTTTCTTTTCATACTTCAACTCTTAAAAAAAATACACATAAATAACATTAAATTATTTTTATTTAAAAAAAGGTTTATTTTAATTTTTTTAAATATGGGACACATTATGGGCATCACCCTAGAGAATCTTTCCAATATTTTTGAAACATTCCTAAAGCTTGTAATGAACAATTTATTCTAAAAATAGCTTCTAATGAGATTTTTATTTATTTAACAATGTGATCACGAGTTTGTAGGATGAATACACCATTTAAATAAAAAATTGACCATGAAAGGTGATTAGATGTTTTTAAAATGGTCCAAAATGTTCTAATCTCAACTTGGAAAAAATAGACTATGAAGAAGAGATAAAGGCAACATTGCCTTAGAGACTAATTCATAATTTCAACCTTATTAAAAAGTTTTCTTATGATGATATAGTGATTATGATAAATTAACAAGTAAATTGGAATAATCCTCATAATGCTAATGGCTACTTCAAATTCAATGTCAAATGGAGGGAAAAGGAAAAAAAAAAATTCTTCCTAGTATGATGACCATCATAATTCATAATCAAATGCCATAAATTAACCATTATTTAAATAAATAAACATATTTTTGGTGATGCAAGATTTCCATCCTTACTTGGATTCTCTATTGGAATAATTAATGGTTAAGTGGTGTTATTTATGTACTCTTAATACATTAAATTACATTGGTTGAATAATAATATATTTTATTATTTATCATGAGTTTATCCTCATGTCAATAAATAGTAAAATATATTAAATAATCTTTGGAGAGGTTAAACCCATTAATGTGGTGGTTGGAAAATGTCACATTATAATGGTCAGAGTACCTTGCATATATAATAAAGAGTTTATATTGTAAGATGTAATGAAAAAATGAGAGTTGAGATAAATGAAGAAATGTGGAGAGCACATTTCAAACTTATGTGAAGATTAATTAAGAAGAAATGAGAGGAAGAAAAACTGTATTATAAACTTTTTAATTTTTCATAATATGAATAATCTTGGTGGATTTTTTACATTTTCATGAGATTTTTCTTTGATATACCTGGTGTTTCATGGTGAATGTCTTTGTTATTTATCTCACATCTAGATCTGATGTTTGTATGTAATCATATTTCTTGTTCTATCATGGTATCATAGTCGGTTGATGCATGATCAAGTGACAAGATCATAGATAAGATTTTTGGCTTGTGTTCAAGCCTAGATTCATCCTATTGAAGGTTGTGTTAAAGCTTGATCCAAAAATTGTGTGCGATAAAGCTAACCTATATTTATAAATATATTATTGGTAGTTTGATTTATCTAACCATATATAGGATATAAATTTCATAAGATGTGGGTTTTTCTTCTAGATTCATGCAGGATCCATAATTGGATCATTGGAAATTAGTAAAGTAGATATTTCAGTATATAAAAGGAACTGTAAACTTTGGTATATATTATTCTTCCTTTGATTATGATAATTTATTTGGTTATTGTGATGATAACCATACTATTATTAGTCTAATTATGGATGTGTTTATGTTTGGTATAAGTGCTATCACTTGGAGCACTTTGTGTGGAAGTTACTAAAGAAGCCTTGTGGCTATGAAGGATGATAGAATAATATCATGTTAAAGTTCCTCATTGTACCAACCTTATTAATGATATTCAAAGTTGTATAGCTTTGGTAAAAAATCAAATGCAACACTAAAAAGTTAAAGCCTATTAAATTTCATTCAATCCTAGGCCTATCGACGTTGCCTTTAAGTGGGAGTACGCATGAGAATGTCACTTCTTAACAGCCATGTGGGTCATGTGTTTCCTTATATCTCTCTATAATTCTCATTGTAAAGAATTATAATATATCACTTTATATGATTTTGGTAGAATTCATATGAAAGTCTATATTTTACCCAACACATAGTAGTATGGAAGTCCTTATGTTATACAAGACTCCAATATGCTTGGTTGATTTTTAATGAGAAATTATTAGATGTATTCTCACTGTGGGATGTAGTCTCATGATCATGCTAACCTAAACTCACTCTAAGTGTTTTAGGGTAGCAAATTTTAATACCTTTAAAGGTGTCTATGGGGACATAGTGAAATACCTTTGGGTATCTATAGTTGTATAGTGTAATTTATTTAAAGGTGACTATGTGACTATTGTTATATAGTGCAATACCTTTGGGTATCTAAAGTTGTATAGTGTAATTCTTTTAAAGGTGAATATGTGATTGTGGTTACATAGTTTAATACCTTTTGTTATCTATATTTAAATAGTGTAATACCTTTGGGTGACTATGTTTGCATAGCATAATTCATTTAAATGTGACTATGATATGATGAAGGATGTTTCCTAAAACTCATAATGTGGATGGTTCATGGTGTGTAAGTTTTTTATGTTGTTACCTCCTAAAACTCATCATGTGGATGGTTCATGGAGTTTAAGTTCATTATGTTTTTACCTCCTAAAACTCATCATGTAGATGGTTCATGGAGTATAACTTCATTGTTATAAAGGTGATTATGACTTGTATCCCCACTTAACATTAAGGGAGAGTATTGAAATAATTAATGGTTAAGTGGTGTTATTTATGTACCCTTAATACATTAAATTATATTAGTTAAATAATATATTTTATTATTTATCATGAGTTTATCCTTGTGTAAATAAATAATAAAATATATTAAATTACCTTTGGAGAGGTTAGACCTATTAATGTGGTGGTTAGAAAATATCGCATTATAATGGTCAGAGTACCTTACCTATATAATAAAGAGTTTATATTGTAAGATGTAATGAAAAAGTGAGATTTGAGACAAATGAGAAAATGTGGAGAACACATTTCCAAGTTATGTGAAGATTGATCAAGAACTAGTGAGAGGAAAAATGATTGTATTAGGTACTTGTTAGTTTTTCATAATATGAATAATCTTGGTGGGGTTTTTATCTCTTCATGAGGTTTTTATATGGTATATCTAGTGTTTCATGGTGAATGTATTTTTTATTGGTATCACATCTAGATCTAGTGTTCATATGAAATAATATTGCTTGTTCTATCATTCTCTTATATCAATAGTTATATTATGATATTTTGGGAAGCATATATTTGGTACAAATCAATTTGTTTGAGAACATAGTTGTATTTTGGTCCATTATTGGTCCATATGTATGAAAAATAATTTTGATATTGAAATCTTCAAGGTGATATTGATTTTCACCTTTTTATATCTTTTATTTCAAAACTTATTATAGATGATAAATCTAAATTTTATATGATAAACTAGTCTTGTACACTCAAAAAATATCACTCAAGGCTCAATGCTTTAGTCTCTAATCTTTTAGCTAATATAAGGCTTATGTTCACCATCTCACTATGCCTAAATTATTATCTTATTTAATTCACAATATGATTAAAACTTGATATATATCTTATACTATCAATAACAAATCTTCAAGAATTCTCTATCCTTTAGGGCACTACCATCTATATTAGGACAACAACATAGATGCTAGTATCCCAGGTTTGATGCTAGTGTCTAAACCTTATTAATGATCAAAATTTCAAATAGTTCAACATGTATGGGTCAACCTATTTTTATTAATTAACCCTCTCATGAGATAATTTAAATAGGTGTGATATAAATATAAATCAAATACCACTCATTATGATCAAATAATAATAAAAAACACATATATCTTATACCAAGAAAAATCACCTCTCAAGCCCTATTCTTACCTATTTGAGTAATATGATTTATAGGTTTGAAAAATTTAAAGAACAACCCATAAGAAATATTTATCAAGTTACAAGTTAGATCATTACATGTACTCACATATAACATATTGCACAATTACTCACACACAAGCCCACATAAGGGGGAGAAATAAATTGGTTTGAGGCCCTTTTCAAAGTATTGGAAATGTAGGTAATGTTAATTTAAAGAGGGTTATTTAAGGTCAAATTGAATTCACTTGATCCCACTAAACCCCATTTTACAAGGTGGAATGCCCTAATTGTATGACCTATGGTTTTGAGCTACACATCGATATCCAAAATTTATGTGCATGATTCAAATAGACAATATGCAAGGTGACAATGAACCCTAATAGGCACAGGTGGAATTTATATAAAAGGACATATTTTTTAAAAGATAAAATCATTAATTTTTGGATATAAATGTTGATGTTAGTGTCCCTATTGTGATGGTAGTGTCTAGGCTAACAAAGAACTAATTTTTAGAATATGAAGAATCACAACTGAGCATCATCCTAACTATTTATATATTTTAACTTCCCAAAAATGATTATGAATCATTAAATAAGTTAAGTATAATTCATTATTCATATTTAAGAAATCAAATTAATATTTGGAATTGTACTTTATATATTTGGCATATTTTTATAATTCAACATTGTATCAAAATATATTATGAATTTGAATTATTTAATTAGCCTACTTATAGAATAGTCTTCTCCTTAGTTTATTAGGCTATTATATTTTAAACTTATTTCAAAAAATGGTTAAAAATTTGGTGAACCTTACCTTTGATTATTCTTATGTAAAATCTAGCTGGCCCTAGGGTTTTCAACCTTCTAAAGTTTTAGATTGAAGTACGTATTCATATTTTGATTTTATTAATATGTATGTAACTTAATCATAGTGATAAAAAAGGTGGTGTACTTATCAAAAATATTGAGCTTCCTCTTCTACCATATAAAATGTCTTAAGTTAATACCCTATAAAATTATACCAATAATTATAATGAGAAAAATATTGATTTTTTTTTAATCATAGAAGATGAATATGGTCATTAAGACAATAAAACACATGAGAGCAATTAACATGAGAAAGTAGATCAAGAGTGAGTTAAAAATATTTAAATTTTTTGAGGGCGTATTTTTGAAACTCCTAAATATCTCTAGAATATCCTCAATACTATATTAGAAACTAAAAAATCCAAAAGTGTTAGCGAATAACCATTGCTCTTTATTGATACAAATATTGGGGCCACTAGATATGCCTATCAAACATAACTTTCATTATACTTCCCCTTGAGTACATCATTAATTCTAACATCTATTAAGGGCATGGGATATGTATTTATGCCATTGTTCTTTGAATATCAAACAAATATTACTACATCCTCCTTGGGAATAATTAATACTTCAATTCAATTAATGGTTTTAATTCATACATTAACATAAGTGGTGATTACATCCCCTTTGGTAACTTCTCAAATATAAAATTTCTATCTCAATGGGTTTATTGTGAAAAATCTTTTCCAAATTATTCAAGATTTGGAAGCTAAAGTTACAAATATTGAGAAAAATGCTTTAAAATCAACTCATGCTATTGATTCACAAGATGTATTGTATAATCATCTTGCACTCAAGATATCTTTGCACCTTTTTCCAACCAATTTTGTAGCACGTAAGTTCACACTTTATGATGAAAAAGGTGATACTCAACTACATCTCTAATCTTTATATGCATCATGTCTTGATTATGCTTCTAATGATACTTTTTTACCAAACTATTTATAAAAAGCTTAAAGGACTATACTTTAAGATGGTTTTATGATCTACCAATATGATTAGTGAAATAATTAAAATCTATAGTAGATATTTTTTTACACATTTTTCTATGAAAATTATTTAAAAAATTCCATATTCACAAATTCCAAAGATCAATCAAGGAACCAATGAGCCTATCAACCAATATGTTATGAGGTACAAGACAATGTTGGCTAAAATGACAAATCCAATGGAAGATTAAGAGCTTTAAGATATGTTCAAGCAAAGTTTGATTTTACCACTATGTGAGTTTATTGTCTTCAATACATTTAAATATTTTGATGAAATATGCCATATTATTCAAAATCAAGAAATGAAACTCAATGAATTAAATAAGCTTAAGTATTTAGCCAAACACACTGACTACATCAAAGATAAAGTTTCATATCAAACCAAGTTATAAGGTAAAACCTCTAGAGGCTAAAAAAGAAGAAAAAAATGGTAAATACAATGTAATAAAAGCCTCATATGATCATATTATCCATTTCACCCAATATATAATTTACATGATTACCCGAGTCTCTAAATTCTATCCTTAACAAACTAGTGGAGTGTCATCTTATATCTCTCCCTCCTCATTTAGAGGTTGATAAGAGTCAAAATCTACCAAAAGGACATGATGAAAATGCTTAATATTACCATCACCAATATGCTAGGCATTCTATGAATAAATGTTTTAAGTTGAATCACAAGATATAAGACCTCATTGATAGTGAAAAAATTAGATTTAATGATTTGCCAAAGGATTTAGGATCACAATATGGTGACCATCAAAACTATAAGATATTCAAAAATCTATTACAAGATCATTTTATGGAATCACCATAATTTCAAATAGAATATAATGCATATAATCCTCCACCACATTGTGGGAACCCGTTAGATGAGATTATTGGCACACTTAAACATAAGATACTTCATATGGTTTAGAGGCCTTGTATTACATTTGATGACAATGAAATTATGGATGATGACTAAAATATTCACTCATTATTTATTAGAGCACATATTGATCCTCAACTTATACACAATGTTATGGTTGATTTCTAGTGATAATGTATGTACCATGAAGTTACTCACACATTTGGGATATGCATATGACGATTTATACAATTTGACCAAGATGATCAAAGCATGCAATGGGAAAGTATAATGGGTTTATGGTGAGAATAAATTATATTTACAAGTTGTTTCAACACTTTTCAACATGACATTTTTAATTATACCAGATATGAGAGTATTTGATATGTTATTGGAATAACCTTTGGTTATTAAACTCTGTGTAGTACCATTCATAGTGCATAGATGTGTCAAGTATACTCATGCTAATAGGGTAATCATAATTTCAAGAATTTAATATGAACATACATTAAATAAATATAATTTTTTTCAAGAAAACTAATCATAAAACCTATTAAGGGTTAATAATGAGCAAAAGGGTAAGCAAAAGGAAATCTCATTTCCTAGGTGATCAATACTTGAGAGGCTGTTACATCAGAGATACATAGTGGAATCCTTAGAGTCCCCATCTTAACCTGCATGGCCTAGGTATTTGTTGAGACAAGATCAAAATGTTCTAGAGAGGGTAAAAATATGCAAAATTATAGTTAAAATTAAGAAACCATAAATAACTAAGCAATGGGCCCCATGACCACTATAGAATATACTACTACTTCATAACCATAGTCTTATGAAACATATGCAGAGTATTACATATTCTTTACATCCATATTTGGCACATATACATGATAATTGACACCATGAAATTTTTTTTACAACATCCTACACCTAGAACACACTATGAGAATCTCTTAAATGGGATCACTGACTAGCCTTTTCATTAGAAAAAATCAAAAATAAAAAAAATAAAAAATCAAGAAAATCAAAAGCATTTAAATGAATCAAAAATATAAAAATATTTAAAAGTTCACATGTTTAATATATTTTAACATATGTTATTTAATTTATGTTAATATATATCATATCATTTACTTTATATACACATATATGTATCATAGGTACTTGAGTGTGATACATGCATACACTAGATCCATGATACATGCACATATAGTTGTTGGACTTTTCTTCTACCCAGATGACACTACATTGGGGTAATTCTATTGATATGATTGATATATTTTATATTATTTATGATCACTTTACATTATCATATTAATCTTATATATTAACACTTACACATGATTACAACAATATTTATATCATATAAAATTTATTTGATATGCTATACTACATGACATTTTACTAACACATGTATGCAGGTACTAATATGACATTCTTATCATAGTTTATTCTATTTTAATTATTAATATTATCACTTGGATTATTTGAGTGTACTTATTATTTCATACCTTGTTTAAATTATGGAACATTTGAATACGTGCCTTATTTGTTGGCCCTAGTGCCATTGAGTGTTGTTTCTCTGGTGTGCATACATTTGGACATGTCCTTCCCTTGAGTGTGTGACATTTGAATATTCCACATTTTTGTTGTCTCTTTAGACCAATTTTACATGACATTGACTACTATTTTGTGTGTGATTGATTATTTTATGAGCTTGTGATTATTACTATTAAATACTAAACTTGTACCTTTGTGAAGATAATCTTAAGCCTTCACAGTCTAAAGTAACATGGAGACAATCCTAGGATATGGATGGCCTAATAGATGGATTGAATCTCTAGATTTTAAGGGTTATTTCCCCTTGATGTATCAGTTAATATCTCTAATTTACACTACCATATTTCAAGGGAAAAGAGAAGAAGGTAAATTGAAAGTAAAACCTATCTAACTAAGGTGATACACCAAAATGTGTCCTCCACTTGTGTAATATGAAATAAAAAGGATGAATAAGAACATGGACCTGATTACACTTCTATAATGAGAGTATCCAAATAACAATGTTTCACCTAGAGGCTTGGCTTGATGTATGAATTAAGGTAGCTAATTACTAGGTCTCTTAAAGACACTAAGGAAATATCACACTTACCATACATACAAGATAATAAAAGCACACTATGCAACCCATAATGATGAACTAACACCTGCAAATAGGTAAAGAGGAGAGGAAAAAATGAGAGGAAGTATGCACTATCACTATAATTTATCAATAAACCATGAAAATACACTAATCACAAGCTTTGAGAGGTAGGTATTAAATATTATTCATTCCAAAGGGGAAATTTCAAGTGTTATGCTGAGAATGGACTTGCCACAACTTAGGTTAAGGATTATTTTAAATTCCAAACATAGGCTTAAATATAGATAAAGTGAGAGGAGAGAGAGAAAGATAAAGCTAAGATACTAGGAAATATGACATTTACTTAGTCTTCCTCAAATCCTACATAGCTCTTCCTTGAATATCTATTTATTATTTCAAAAAATTGGCATAGAGGTTTAGGTGTATTGCTTGGAAAGTTTTAAGGATTCTTGAGCATTCATTTCTAGTCTTTGACCCATATAACCTCCTAAATCTTTAATTGCACACCCTACGTTCTTGGTGAAGAAGTCACCTCCTTGAAAATAGGCATTAAAGGCTTAGTCAAGTCTTCATTAATATATTAATTAAAACATTATCCAATGATTTATGATCTCTCTCCATAATTATTGGGCTATTAGAAGGCTTCTTCAATTACTTTAATTTTGTCCTCTTGACTAGGTGTTAGAGGGAAAGAAGGTGTTGTTAGGAGTCTTAGAGACCTTTCCAAACTTGAAACCATATTAAAATAAAACTATGATTTTTTCATACCCTTAAAGTTGTGTGGAAACAAGTATCAACCTCAATAAATCCTCTTGAATAGCTTTTATTAATCCATTTGGGTGTTTCGACAACTTGACTTCATAATAAAAAAGGCATAGGAGGATAAATTGAGTTTCACTTCGAATCAAGAAAATATATTCTATGTATGGATTATCCATAACATATCATACCTAAAAAAATAAAATTATAGCCATTAAATAGTCCAAAAGATGCAATTTTGCTCATTTTTCTTGCTTTCATTCATATTCCTTATAACCCTAAAAAACTTGTAAAGCTCCTTGTAAAAAATATTTTAATGATCAAGTTATAAATATTGGAACATTTTTTAGTACCTTCTATCCCCTTAAAAATAAATATAAAATTTATGTTAAGGTGTGGAGCCTAAAAACTTCACCAAGGAGTGCACTTTGACAGTTGCAGGTTTACACAGTCACCAGCGTCGGTCAGGAGCAGTTGAAGAGATGCCGGCATCGGCAGGGATCGATTGATGTCGGTCATAGGCAAGCAGGTAGGAACCGGCGTCGGTTACCTGTGCGTCCAGAGAGCTATTTTTGAGGACAGAACTGAGTGTTTGCATGATGAGATTAAGTTGTAGTCTTAAGTCCGTGTCTCTATTATTAACAAGACTATTTTTAGAGCCCTTGTTCAAGAGGCTTAACTTGTAGTTGTAAGTGCATGCTCAAGTTTATTAATTCTATATGTAGGATTAGATCTTCTTAGCTTATTGTAGTAGTTTATTGTATGTGAATGTTGAAAAGCAGTACAGAATTATATAGGTGAATCAATCTAAGTTGTTGGAGTTGATTGTACTTGAGAGAGAGAGCTCTTGAGGGAAAGAGATCTAGAGAGAGATCTGTACATCTGAGAGAGGTGTGGAAGAAAGAAGTTTCTTCAATTGTATTTCTTCTGTAAAGAGTTTAATACAAGTTTTCAGGGTGGTTTCTTGTATCTCTTGTTCTTTGCTATTTATCATTCTAGTTACTTATCTATCTAATTTAATTCCGTAGTTTATTGCTTTCATAAGTGTAATCATATTGTTGGTTGATCTCCAACAAGTGGTATCAGAGACTGGTTGTAGGTTTTTGAGCTTGATATCCAACCAATGGTATTAGAGCTCAGGTTCACTAACAGGTGCTTCAGATCTGTGTAGTGTGTATTGATTACAGGTTGCTCATAGGGGTTTCTACAGGGATTTCTGTTTGAGTGGGAGAAGCAATGGCAGAAGAAAGTAAATTGATAATGGAGAAGTTTAATGGCAAGAAATATCAACATTGGAGAATGCAGATAGAGGATTATTTGTATCAAAAAGATCTATACTTACCGTTAGGTGGAATTACAAAGAAGCCCAAAGACATGGATGATGAAGAATGGGAAGTTCTTGATAGAAAGGCTCTGGGGTCTATAAGACTGAGTCTAGCATCTACTGTGATATCTAATCTATCACAAGCAAAGACAATGGTAGAGTTGATGACTACTTTAGCAAATTTGTATGAAAAACCCTCTGCTTTTAATAAGGTATATCTTATGAAGCAGTTATTTAATTTGCATATGTAAGAAGGTGGATATGTATCTAATCACCTAAATGATTTCCATGGAATTGTTAATCAATTAAGATTAGTCAATATTGTGTTTGATGATGAAATAAAAGCTCTTTTAATATTATGTTCTTTGCTTGAAAGCTGGCATAGCTTGGTAATGGCAGTTTCTAATACTGCATCTGCCTCAAATATTTTAAAAGTAGAGGATGTTGTTAGTGTTATCTTGAATGAGGAAATTCGAAGGAAAAGCACAAAGGAAACATCAGGGAATGCTTTAAATTTTGAGAACAGAGGAAGGCAAAAAGAGAAGAGCAAGAGGAGATCAAGGTCTAAGTCAAAGGTGAGAGGTAGATCCAAATCTAGAAATGGCAGGAAGCCACAATGCTGGAATTATGGAAAGATGGGGCACATAAGCAGAGATTGCTGGCAAAAGCCTAAGGAGGACAATCAACACAAACGAAAGGAAGAAGCAAAGGTTGAAAGTATTGCACAAGATGCTTTAATATTCTCTTTGCATAATAATATAGAATCTTGGGTGTTAGATTCTGGTGCATCTTTTCATGCTACCCCTAATAGAGAATATTTTAGTGACTCTATCCATGGAGATTTTGGAATAGTGTATTTAGGGGATGATGAGCCTTGTAAAATTATTGGAAAAGGTAAAGTGCAGCTGAAAATATAGAATGGCAACACATGGGTGTTGAGAGATGTTATGCATGTTCCCATCTTGAAGAGAAATTTGATTTCTGCAGGAAAGTTAGGGGATGAGGGTTGTACAGTAACTCTCACAGCTGAATCTTGGAAGGTGACCAAGGGTGCACTTGTAATGGCCAGAGGTAAGAGAGTAGGTACTCTCTATTTATGTAATTTTGTTACTAATAATTCTCCTTCTGTATTATCTACTTCAGATGTGGATGCTAAATTGTGGCACTCAAGGCTTGGCCACATGAGTGAGAAGGGGATGTCAATTCTTAAGTCTAAAGGTAAGCTTTCAGATTTGAAAAACATGGATCTGGAATTTTGTGAGCATTGTGTGTTTAGAAAATAGAAGAGGGTGAGTTTTCTTAAGACTGGGTCAACAAAGCAGAAGCATAAGTTGCAGCTTGTTCACACAGACGTGTGGGGACCGGCTCAAGTTGCTTCTATTGAAGGATCACAGTACTATGTTTCATTCATAGATGATGCTACAAGAAAGGTATGGATCTATTGTATTAAGAAAAAATCTGATGTATTTGAGACTTTTAAGATTTGGAAAGCTATGGTTGAGAATGAAATAGGCAGAAGATTGAAGTGCCTGAGATTTGACAATGGTGGTGAGTTCTGCAGCTATAAGTTTAGAGATTATTGTTATATGATAGAATCCATAGGCAAAAGATGGTTCCAAGGACACCTCAGTAGAATGGAATTGATAAAAGGATGAACAGAACAATAATGGAGCGTGCAAGGTGTATGAGATTGCATGCTAGCTTGCCCTTAGAGTTTTGGGCAGAAGCTGTTGACACTGTAGTGTACCTAATTAATAGAGGACCCTCTACAATGCTAGATGGTGGAATTCCAGAAGAGGCATGAACAGGTAAAAAGGTAGATCTCTCATATCTCAAAGTTTTTGGTTGTGAAGCCTTCGTGCACATAGATAAGGAAAATAGAAAGAAGCTAGATGCTAAGTCTATGAGGTGCACATTTATTGGCTATGGCTCAGATGATTTTGGTTTCAAATTTTGGAATCTAGGAACTAACAAGATAATTAGGATCTGTGATGTTGTTTTCAATGAAAAAGTGATGTATAGTGATCAGATGAAGAAGCTGAATCAATTTGGGCAGAGCAATGGAGAATTAGATGAGGTGACGGTCCAAAATGAGCTGGTGGGAAAAAGAAATAATCACTTGCAGGAAAACATAGAGACCGATGTTGGCAGGTCAGGAACTGACATCAATAGAATAGAAACTAATGTCGGTCATACAGAGACTGACGTCAAAAGGATAGGCACTGACATTGGTCAAGAAGAACTGGCGTCGGCCAGTGATAAGTCTGTAGGTGACTGAGGTCGGTCACTGTCAGAGAATTTAGGTGGACAACGTGTTGTGAACGAGTCTCAGATGCCCATCAGGAGGTCAAAAAGGGTAAGTAAGCCTCCAATTTGATATTCCCCTTCATTATTCTATTTATTGCTAACTGATGGTGGAGAACCAAAGAGTTTTCAAGAAGCAATATAGGTGGAGTCTAAGAGTCAGTGGGAGTTAGGCATGAAAGAGGAAATGGAGTCCTTGAGAGAGAACCAAACATGGGATTTGGTTGAGTTGCCAGCTGGTAAGAGGACACTGAAGAACAGATGGACCTATAGGTTAAAGGAAGGTGAGAATGGATAGATGAGATATAAGGCCAGATTGGTAGTGAAAGGATTTGCACAAAAGCTAGGTATTGATTTTGGTGAGATTTTTTCTCTTGTTGTTAAAATGACTTCTATACGGGTTGTATTGTCTTTAGTTGCTATTGAGGATTTGCATCTTGAGTAGCTTGACATTAAGACAACATTTCTTCATGGAGATTTGGATGAGGAAATATATATGGAATAGCCAGAAGGATTTGAGGTCAAAGGTAAGGAGAAGCTAGTGTGCAGATTGAAGAAAAGCTTGTATGGCCTCAAGCAAGCTCCTAGACAGTGGTATTTGAGATTTGATAGGTTCATGACTGAGCATGGCTACAGGAGGTGTCAATCTGACCATTGTGTGTATTTTAAGAGATTGGATAATGGTAGATATATTATTCTATTGTTGTATGTAGATGATATGCTGGTTGCAGGATCACACATGCAGGATATCTCTGAGCTTAAGGTGAAATTAGCTCAAACATTTGCCATGAAGGATTTGGGAGCAGCAAAGAAAATCCTTGGCATGAGCATTAAGAGAGACAAGAAAAATCATAGGTTGATTTTGTCTCAAGAGGATTACGTGAACAAGGTGTTGAAACGGTTCAATATACAGGATGCAAAACCGGTAAGCACACCTTTGGCTGGACATTTTAAGTTGAGTAAAGAACAATGTCCTAATTCACATGATGAGGTAGAGTACATGAGTAGAGTTCCATATTCTTCCATAGTAGGGAGTTTAATGTATGCAATGGTGTGTACTAGACTGGATATTGCCCAAGCAGTGGGAGTTGTAAGTAAGTATATGGCCAATCCAAGAAAGGAACACTAGAAAGCAGTTCAGTGGATCCTTAGATATCTGAGAGGAACTAACAGTAGGCACTTGTGCTATGGATGTTTAGATACTTCTCTACATGGTTATGTAGATTCAGATATGGAAGGTGATTTGGATGGCAGGAGGAACACCACAGGTTATGTTTTCACTATTGGTGGAATGATGGTTAGCTGGATATCAAAGTTGCAGAAGGTTGTTGCCTTGTCAACTACAAAAGCAGAGTATATTGTAGCCATAGAGGCTAGCAAAGAGATGATATGGATGACACGGTTCATGGAAGAGGTTGGAAAGGAGCAAGAGAGTTGCAGACTATACAGTGATAGTCAGAGTGCCATTCATTTGGCTAAGAATTTGGCCTTTCAATCAAGAACAAAGCATATACAGCTTAGGTACCACTTCATAAGACAGGTATTGGAGGATGGTGAGTTGAAGGTGGAGAAAATCCATATAGATAAGAATCCTACTGATATGTTAACCAAGCTAGTTACAAAGGAGAAGTTGAATCTTCATTCAACTTCTATTGGTCTTCATGATTGAGTTGAAGATGGAGGAGCTAGAAGATGTTGTTGTACAGGTACGGGTGCAGCTATTTATCTCCAAGTGGAGATTGTTAAGGTGTGGAGCCTAAAAAATTCACCAAGGAGCACACTTTGATAGTTGTAGGTTTACACAATCACCGGTGTCGATCAGGAGTGACTGACGTCGGTCAGGAGCAGTTGAAGAGACACTGGCATTGGCAGGGATCGGCTGACGTCGGTCACAGGCAAGCAGGTAGGAACCGACATCGGTTACCTGTGCATCTAGAGAGCTATTTTCGAGGACAAAACTGAGTGTTTGCATGATGAGATTAAGTTGTAGTCTTAAGTCCGCATCTCTATTATTAGCAAGACTATTTTTAGAGCCCTTGTTCAAGAGGCTTAACTTGTGGTTGTAAGTGCATGCTCAAGTTTCCTAATTCTATATGTAGGATTAGATCTTCTTAGCTTATTGTAGTAGTTTATTGTATGTGAATGTTGAAGAATAGTACAGAATTGTATAGGTGAATCAATCCAGGTATTTGGAGTTGATTGTACTTGAGAGAGAGAGCTCTTGAAGGAAAGAGATCTAGAGAGAGATCTGTACATTTGAGAGAGGTGTGGAAGAAAGAAGTTTCTTCAATTGTATTCCTTCTGTAAAGAGTTTAATACAAGTTTTCAGGGTGGTTTCTTGTATCTCTTGTTCTTTGCTATTTATCATTCTAGTTACTTATCTATCTGATTTAATTCCACGGTTTATTGCTTTCATAAGTGTAATCATATTGTTGGTTGATCTCCAACAATTTCATGATCTAAATCGAAGTGGAAGTATCCCTTTTCTATGATTTTTCTCTCCAATTAGGCTTAATTAGCCCTCCTTGCCTAGAAGGTAGAAATATTGCTCCAGAGAGATCCCAAATATGTGAAACCATCCATATGCATTTGGTTAAATTTAATAATTATTATATTATTCTCCATGCCAATTTTGAAGTTATATAACACTATAGAAGCATGCAAACCATGAAATGGTTTTTGGCAAGGTTCTCCTTTAATGCATTTTTAGACTACCTTGAAAAATATGATTTGTTTGAATACTTATAGGTTATATTTTATGTATTTTTAGACTTTTATAGGTATAATAACTCTAAAATCACCTCTCCCAATTATTGTCATTTATCCAGACACTTCAACACCCCATTTTTGTCTCAAAAACTTGATAAAGTACAATTTTCCTCAAATCTATACAAGTTAAAGTATGGGAAAGTACCATGGTGAGGACATATTTGGAGTATATAAAAATTTTAAATAGGTTTTATAATAATTATATGTAATTTTATGTGGTTTATAGATCAATTTATTCAAACTGGTCAAAACTAGCTTTTTTACGAGCCTACGAGTGACTCAACTTATTAATGATAGTTCATAAAATATAGGGCTTTAACCCAAAAAAAGGCCAAAATTTTAGATTTAAAAATTTCCCCTAAAATCCAAATATATTAGACTCATATGAAACTTCTCTATACCATTCCAAGCATAAAAAGGTGACAATTCCTTGGCTACCAGGCTTATTTAAGAGCTCGAGAAGGTTCTACTTGATCAAAAAGGTGTGAGAGAGTTTGGTTTGGGATAAAAATGGTTAATTTGGGTATATTATACCTTATATATAATTATAAAATATTTATAATCATAATTTATACCCCTAAGATCCTCTGTAACCCCTTGAATGAAGCTCAGGGTTTCTTGATAGAATGGTGTTCTTGACCTTAACTGTATTACTTTATTGTATTTTGTCTAAAATGAGAACTAATTTTTAGGTTTATGACCTTAATTAACATGAAAAATAATCCCCTAGTCCCCATGATAGCTTGTATTTTTCCTAAAAATACTATTTAGTCTCTTAGGCATTGTTACTCGATTAGTTTTGAAGGTGGTTAAATAAGCTGTAGGTGGAGATTTGAGGTTTCATTGGTCTACCAAGAGAAAATGGAGGTTATGAGAGTCTTTATTATGTATCAATATAACTATTTAAGTGTTACATACCACTTTTTCACCCTTCTTGTCACCTTCAAACTATCATTCTTGATCTATGCCTAGATTGACCTGTGTGTGTTAAGGTCGAGAGATGTCATCTTAGGTTTTAAGACTTAAAAACTTAAATTTATATAAAATAAATTTATTAAAAATTTCTTAAATTTTATATTAAATTTATTCAACATGATTCACCATAAGAATTTACCTCTCATATAGGTCTAAAACACTAAGTTTCACCACTAAGGGTTTTTATGTCAATTGTGTGTGGTGACCCTAGAGCTCTATGAATAGAGTCTCTCTCTCTTTTGAGCTATATGAAACATGATGAAACCATTATGTAAATTATCACACTCCTTTCCACACTATTATACTTTTAACTTTTGATGAGAGAGACACCCTCCTCACTTGGCTATAGGGCAGGCCTTTAGGTTTATACTAGACTATGTATATAGACTATATTCTACCCTCAATATATTAAAATGGAAATTTATTTAATATATTTAAAATATATAAAATATAATTAAATCTTAAACTCTTAACATTTTCCCATCATCCACTCAAACTATAATCACTGTCCATGTTCATTCTTTGTTAAGACTGATTGTAGGCCATTGATTGACTATAGGTGAATAGGAATTATTTCCTTATATGTAGGTGGTTAAGAAAATTAAATAAGACTTTAAGAGTTTTTGACAACATATAAAAACTCATCAAACATCCTCTCCCACATATAAGTCCTTATGATTTACAATAAGGTAACTGTCAATCTTTCCTTGTTGATTATGTACGGTCACTAAGCTAATTATAGATCCTTAAGAATAAATCCATCCTAATTTGAGAGACTCTTTGGACTTATACACAACTCAAAAATATTATATTACTCTACCTGATCACCCATTTAACCCGCTAATTAGACCTTTGCACCCTTGGCATCCACATTGTCTTTCAAACTTAGTTAGGCCTAATTAGGTGGATGTAGGTTACCATTTTTACTTACTTGGTACTAATATATTTTATCCTTAAATAGAGAATACTAAGGTTTTCCTTAAAATAAATTCAACCATCATTCCTTCTCATCCATCTTTATGACATACTCAAACATCATTTTATGGGGCATAATAACCTTCCAGACTAAGCTAAGGTACTATGGTTGTATGTGCACTTTTTGTATGGACTGTAAATCTACAAACGTCAATTCAATCACCTTAATGCTCTCTAGATGTTATGAAATATTCTTTGTGATCTCACTTATATCTTATAAACTTGAAAACCAATCCATCAGCTTCATGTTTCCACATTATGCTTCCTTGAAAAATATAGTCTGAAAATAGAAGCCCAATGTAGGTAGAGATTTGGAGCTTGTACAAATAAAACAAGAGAATTATGACATGATTGGTAATGTGAAAATAGTAATTCCAAAAAAAATTAATGAATTTTATCACCTTGCATAAAATTGAAGAGAATCAAAAGAAATTGGTACATATGGAGATCAACATTTGACATTTAACTTAAAAATTGCTAACTTAAACTCTGCTAACAGTGTTTTAAGGAGAGTTTATTGAATGGTTTTGACATAAATTAGTAGCCTTGTGATCATATTTATTCATTTAAAATACCTAGATAACCTTAAAAAATCATCTAACCCATTCACAACACATTTATAAAGGCATACAATCCCTTGGAGGTTTCTTAAGTTGATAACACAGTCAAACATATTATTTTAGTGTTATTTAGGCATTAAAGGCTCTAAAGAGGTATTTATCTAATATTTTAATTGGTAATATTGAATAAATTATGATAATTATTAAACAACATCATGAATTCAAAACACACTTCTTCACCTTCATGATTCCTCATATCTCTTATCACTTGCCATTATGTCTTTTAAGCCTGCGCATTGGGCCTACAAGAGAATATTTTAAACTTTGAGATAACATAGTCCTAATACCATATATGGAATTTAATTACAAGGTAAATTTATATTTAATAATACTTTATAATCCATTAAACATCATGATAACCTCATTAAGATACCCTCACACACATATAATCTCATTAGACCTGTAACTGTACCTTGTGGAAGGACCAAATGGCCACCCATGCTATCTCAAGAAAGACCTTTCCAAGATGAAGGTACCTAAAATTTTTGATTGGATGAAATAAATTTATTATACCTAAAACATGATCTTTAAAAATCCTAAAAATGAATACATTCAACTGGTATATTAAAGATTCTTAAAAATTACCAAATCTCAAGTCAAGATAGGCAACCAATTTATTGTAAAAAGACACCTTATCAAGGAAAATTAACTAATTATTACATAGTTAAAAATTTACTATTTTACCCTAAAATAATCTCCCTATAATCAATTTTATCCATTGAGCTTTGAAGTGAATAAACAAAGATAAACCTGGACCCTGTTTGGATGAATAAGTCATAGTGACCCCCTTACAATCTTAACGATTGTTCATAAATATGGGGAAATGAATATGAAAACCAATGTCAAAAAAATTAAGTTAATTAGGGTCCTTATCATTTCCCAAGATATTTTTACCTAAATCTCTCTCTCCTTCCTATACTGAGCAAAAATTGATGGCCTTCTTAGAGCTACCAAGGAGGTTGATATGAGAGATAAGTCAATTTTATTCATTTTGACACTTAAAACTCATTAAAAATCATGGATTTAACTTTTTAATGGACATATAAGGTACTTAATATGATTTAAGATCAATTTAACTATGAATAACTATATGGATAACCTCAAATCAAGCCTTTTGGCACTAAAACTATTAAAATCACTTGATAAGACTAAATAAACTGATGAAAAATATATCCATTATAACTTTTCATGCCTAAAAAAGTACACCATTATATGAAAAGTAAATTTTAAAGTTATATGGGTGATATTTTACCTGTGGGGTCAAAATTGTCAGCATTTTGGTGACTCAACTAGGAAGCATGACTGCTATGCTTAAGAACTAGACCATTGACATATCTATTGGACTTATGAGATAAATATTACAATTTGAAACAATAATTATTATACTTTGACCAATGAACACAAATATTGAATCAAAATAAAATATCTTGTTCTACTCCTCAAAGATAAGAAAAAAGGTAACAAAGTAAGGCAACTAGACTACATAAACACATGTGATAGCAAAGCACTTATTGAAACAAAACGTAAGCAAAATAATGTGATAAAAATAACTTGGAGGAAATCTAAATTGAATACAACTAAACTTCAAATAATCCTCCTCTATGATCAAAAGGAAAGTTTTTTGGATTACTTACTTTATGAGGTATGCAATGGTGTATGAAATCACATTTGATTGACTTCTTACTTGGATGAGAATTTTTATTGAATGCAAATACATTTGAAATACCTTGTAATAGGATACATCATCAAAAATATCTCCAATGAACACATACTAGTCTTGGACTTCATCCTCTACCTTCTATAGTTTTTCTTCTTTGGCAATAGTCTTTAAGATGGCTAGATATTGGTTTGTAGGATCAAATACATCAAGAACTTCATATGAATGATTGAAGTAGCCTACCTAGACATTAGTATCCTATTAAAGAGTCTCACATTTTCCATCATTGTCTCTAAAATTGGGAGTTTGTTATTAATTTAGAAATTGTGGCCAAAAGAGATCCTCACTATCTTCCTAGAGTACATTAAGGTCTATAGATGAAGTGAGAGAATGATAAAACACGATTTATATCTTAAAAAAATCATTATCTAGTGAGGCTACCTCTTGAAAAGGCAACTTTACAAGACTGTCACTCTCTAGCTTGTTGATTGGCTTACCAAAAATGCCTCATATTGCCGTACTCAACTCATAATCACCTGGGAGAAGTGATTAGTCTAATTTTAAAGTTTTAGATAAGTCTTCACTATGCTCTTGACTAATACAAGGGAGATACAAATAAGGATTTACCTTCTCTTCTTCATGATCAATCACATAAAAAAGAAGATCTTGAAACAAGTTAACATCTCATTCATCTTTTGCTACAACTTTTTCATCTAGTTTGAAAGATAAAATGCCTTTGATCTTACCAAGGGAAATACCAATAAATATTTCTTATTCATGCCCACTTTCCTAATATTCTCCACACTCTCCTTGAAAATCAGTTACAACAATAAATTACTCATTTATCCTCCATATAATAGGTTCCTCTTCAAGAAGGGAGATGGTGGGAGGGAAACGAATAAGATCATGAGTTTTATTGGGGATCAAGGGATTGCTTTTGAAATTTGAGGTCTTGGGAATGGAAGATTCTTGTAAGAATTCTTGGAGAGAGAGTAAGTTGATTTGTCATATGAGTTATTAATCCTTCTCAATAATCATTTCAACCTTGTTACAGTCTTCTTGAGGTTCCATCTCAGTTGCAACTTGATTTCCATCCTTCTCAAATAAGACCTCTTTCTTGTCTTGACCTCCAAGATGGAATGAATTTAGGTTATTGAGGAATGGGAAATGGGGCTTGAATAGGCATAAGGTCTTATTTAGGTTCCAACTCTATAACACTCACCTCCTCCTATTTCTCCCAAGACTTAACTACGTAATTACAAGGTAGGATATTGAAACTAATAGGTTCACTTGGAGGTTGAATTAGCTCACTTGGAGGCTCCATTTGAGAATGGTCAATCACTTCATGAGGACAATGATCATAAGAGGGATGATATGGTAAACAAGAGGGTATTGAAAAGTGATAGGAGGAAATTCATCCACAATACTTGGCATGGAATAACCAGGAATCTTATCCAAAGAATGCCTCCAAGATGAAGTGAGATTACTTTTTTGAAGAAGGGTAGTTGTAGCTAAAAGGAAACTTGGAATACAAGAAGATTAAATATGGATAGGAGGAGATGATAAAGGTTTCTTGGATAATTGGATCCCTTGATTCTCCCACCTCACTAACCTATCTACCCAACATTGGATCATGGTTCTCATTTCATGTAACTCATAATTCATGACATACTAATTTTACTCTCCAACTATTTACCACCTACTTGTCAACATCTGTACTATTTTTTGCATCTTATCTATGAGGTGAAAAATAATCACATCCAACTCTCTATCCCATAATCTCATCATCCCTTATAATGTATCATATTTGTCTTGAATGAAAACAAGGATATGGTAGGGGAAACATGATTTTGAGTTGGAGATGGAGTAGGAGGAGGTGAGTATGACTACTGAAAGTTTTGATAAGGCTACTAAGGCATATAGTCAGGGTCATAGTGAGGCTGATAAAGGTCACTATAAAGCTAATATAAACCATCATACTCTTGATAAGAATGATCATAAGACTGATAATACTCTTGGTAAGGCTAATTAGGCTCATAATAAGGTTCATATGGATCATGATAGGGCTCATATAGATCATGAACAAGGTGGTATAACTCATTATAAGGATGATAAGGAAGTATATCATATGAATTTTCCTCATACATAGCCATAAAAACAACATCAAGATAGTGTAATGAAGATACACTTACTTGGAAACTATTCTTAGACTATTATAAGTAGTTGATTGAGATTGGATTCACATGATAATTCATGAAGAATACTACTACAAATGAAATTTTTCCAAGACCAACACCAATCGTACACACCCAACATGACAAAAACTATAAACTACTATACTTGTACCCTTGTGAAGGCAATATTAAGACTTCACAGTCTAAAGTAATATGGAGACAATACTAGGATGTGGGTGGCCTAATAGATGGATTGAATCTCTATATTTTAAGGGCTAGTTCTCCTTTTTATATTAGTTAGGATCTCTACTCTACACTACCAACTTGCAAGGGAAAAGAGAATAAGGTAAAATGAAAAGAAAACCTATCTAACTGAGGTGGTACACCAAAATGTGTCCTCCACTTGTGTAATATTCACTAATAAGGCTAAATAAGAACATGGACCTAATTGAAATTCTCAAATGAGAGTCTCTAAATAATAATGTTTGACCTAGAGGCTTGGTTTGATGCATGATATAAGGCAATGAATCACTAGGTCTCTCAAAGATACTAAGGAAAGCTCACACTTTCCATATATACAAGATGATTAAAGAAATATATGAAACTTGTAAGGATGAATTAACACCTACAAATAGGTAAAAAGGAGAGGACAAAATGAGAGGAAGTATGCACTATCATTGTCATTATCGACAAACCATGAAAATACACTAATCACAAGCTTTGAGGAGGCATGAATTAAATATTATTCATTAAAAATAGGAAATTAAAAGTGTTTTGATAAGAGTGGACTTATTATAACTCAAGTTAATGATTTTTTAAATGATAAACATAGGCTTACATATAAAGAAAGCAAGAGAGGAGAGAGAGAAAGACAAAGCCAAGAAACTAAGAAATATGACATTTACTTAGTATTCCAAAAATACTATGTATCTATTCCTTGAATATATATTTATTATTTGAAAAAAGTGGCATAGAGGTTGAGGTAAGACTTCTTGGAAAGTTTAAAGGAATCTTGAGCATTCATTCTTGGTGAAGAAGTCAACTCATTGAAAATAGGCCTTAAAGGATTATTAAAGTATTCATTAATATCTTAACTTAAACATTATTCAATTATTTATGATATCTCTCCATCATTCTTGGGTTGTTATAAGGCTTCATTAATTGTTTTGACTTTGTCCTCTTGACTAGGTATTGGAGGGAAATAAGGTATTATTAGGAGTATTAGATACATTTTAAACCTTATTAAAATAAAGTTATGCATTTTAAATACACTTAAAGTGCCTTTTAAGCAAGGATAAACCTCAATAAATCCTCTTGAATAACTTTTATGCATCCATTTGGGTGTTGTGACTACTTGACTCCATAAGCAAAGAGGTGTAGGAGAAATAAATTGAGTTTCAATTTTAATCAAGAAAATATATTTAATTTATGGATTATAAATAATATATAAGACCTTAAAAAATATAATTTTAACTATTAAATATTCCAAAATATGCAATTTTTCTCATTTTGCTTGCTTTCCTTCATATTATTTGTAGCCCTAAAAACCTGTAAAGCTCCTTGTATAGAAGATTGTATAGATAAAATTGGAAAATTGTGCATATTTTTTAATACCCTCTATCCCATTAAAACTCCATAAAAAAATTAATGATCCAAATCTGAGTAGAAGTATCCCTTTGCTATTATTTCTCTCTCTAATTAGGCATAATTATCCCTCCTTGCCTAGAAAGTAGAAATATTGCTCTAGAGAGATCCCACACATGTGAAACAATCCATAAGTGTTTTATTAACTTTCACCATGTTGTGATAATTATCCATGATAATTTTTAATTTATAGAACACTATAGAAGTATGCAAACCATGAAATGGCTTTTGGAAAGGTTATCCTTGTAAGGCATTTTAGGACCACCTTAAAGAACTCTAATTTGTTTGAATAATTTTATGTTTTATTGTATGTTTTTTTATACTTTTATAGGTATAATAACTCCTGAATCAACTTTCCTAATGATTGGCATTCATCCACACATTTCAACACCCCATTTTTATCTCAAAAAATTGCTAAAGTATAGTTTTCCTCAAATCTATACAGGTGAAATTATATTAAATTACCATGGTGAGGACCTATTTGGATTATAAAACAATTTTTATAAGGTTTTAGAGGCATTACAAGTCATTTTATGTGATTTGGAGATCAATTTCTTCAAACTAGTCAAAACTTGCTTTTTTGGTAGTCTGTGAGTGACTCAACTTCTTAATGATAGTTCATAAAGGATAGGGCCTTAACCAAAAAAAAATACCATGGTTTTAAATTTAACAAGGTAACCTAACACTCCAAAATATATTATACACACATGCAACTTCTCTGTACCATCCCAAGCATAATAAAGTGACCATTCCTTGGCTTTCAAGCTTGATTAAGAGCTCAAGAAAGTTGTACTTGCTTGAGGATGTGTGAGATAGTTTGGTTTTGGCTACAAATATTTATTTAGGGTCTTTTATAAATTTTATATCATGATAAAATAGATATCATCATCATTTATTCCCCCAAGATCCTCTATAACCCGTTGAATGAAGCTAAGGGTTTCTTGATAGAATGTTATTCTTGACCTGAACTCTATTAATTTATTACATTTTAACTAAAATGAGAACTTATTATAAGATTTATTACCTTCATGAAAATTAAATACAATAACATATAGCCCATGGTAAGTTTTATTGGTCCTAAAAGACCATTTAGTCTCTTAGGCACTGTTGCTCAATTAGTCTTGAAGGTGGTCAAACTAACTGTAGGTGGAGATTTGAGGTTTCATTGGTCTAATAAGAGAAAATAGAGGTGATTAGAGTCTTGATTAGGTATAAACATACATATTTTAGTGTAATACCACATTTTCACCCTTCTTGACACTTTCAAGCTATCATTCTTGATCTATACCTAGACTAACCTATGTGTGTTAAGGCTGAGAGAGGCCATCTTGGGTCTTAAGACTTCAAAACTTATCTTCATATCAAATAAAATTATAAAACACGTCTTAAATTATATATTAAATTTATTAAAAATGATTAAATATAATCATTGACTTTTCATATAGGTCCAAAACACTGAGTTTCACCATTGAGGGTTTTCTATGTCAAGTATATGTGGTGACCCTATAGCTCTATAAATAGAGTCTATATCCTTTTGATATATATTAAAATTTATGAAATAGTTATGGATATTATCACACTCTTTTCCAAAATTTTATACTTCCACATTTTGTTGAGAGAGATACTCTCCTCAGTTGGCTATAAGGCAAGCCTTTAGGTCTATACTAGATTATGTCATCAAACTATGTATATTGATTGGATTATGTCCTCAAGATATTCACATGGAAAAGGATTACATATATTTAACATATCTAATATATTATTTAATATTAAACTCTAAAACTCTCCCATCATCCACTCCAACTGTAATCACTATCCATGTTCATGCTTTGTCAAGACTGACTATATGCCATGAATTGACTGTAGGTGAATAAACATTATTTACTTAGATATAAATGGTTAATAAAATGAAATAAGACTATAAAATGTCAATGAAATGGATTTATAAATTTTTTTAATCTCTTTAAATCATCTTAGTATCTTCAAACTCTTCAAACATCCTCTCCCACTCATAATTCCTTATGCTTTACAACAAGGCAATTGACTGCCTTTCCTTGTTGACTATGTATGCTCACTATGTTGAATGTAGTTCCTTATTAATAAACCCATCCTAATTTTAGAGACTCTTTTACCTTATACACAAATACATAATATTATATTCCTCTTCTTTATCACCCATATTACCTTCTAATTATACCTTTGCACTCTTGGCATCCACATTGTCTTTCAAACTTAGTTAGGCCTAATTAGGTAGCTGTAGGTTGCCATTTTTCATTGCTTGGTACTAATTTTTTTTTTCATTAAATATATAATACATAATTTTCCCTTAAATTAATTTCAAACATAATTCCTTCTCATACATCCTTATGACCTACTCAAACATCATTCTATGGTGCATAATAACCTACCAGACTAAGCCAAGGTACTTTGGCTATAGATGCACTTTTTGTATGGACTGTAGGTCTGCAATAGTCAATTCACTCACCTTAATACTATATATATGTTATGAAATTTTATTTATTATCTCACTTATAAATTATAAACTTGAAAACCAATCCATCACCTTCATATTTCCATATGATGTTTACTTAAAAAATATAGTCTTAAAATAGAGGACTAATGTAGGTGGAGATTTAGAGCTTGTACGAATAGAGAAAGAACATTATTACATGATTGGTAATGTGATAATAATAATGAACAAACCATTTAATTAATTTTATCACCTTATATCAACTTTAATATCATCAAAATAACTTGATACATATTGAAATCAACATTTAACATCTACCTTGAAAATTGTAAACTTACCTTAAAACTATGCTAGTAATGTTTTAATGAGATTTTATTGAATGGTTTTGATGTACATTAGTAGAATTATGAGAATAATTATTAATTTAAAGGACCTATATCATCTTGAAAAAATCATCTAATCCATTCATAACATATTTCTAAAGGTATATAGTTCCTTGGAGGTTTCTTAAGTTGGTAACACAATCATGCACAATCTTTTATTGTTATTTAGGTAGAGGATATAAAGAGGTATTTATATCATATTTACATTGGTAATATTTAATGCCCTATTATAATTATTAAAAAACATCATGAATTTAAAACACACTTATTCATCTTCATGAGTCCTCATAGCTCTTATCACTTGCCATTGTCTTTTTAGCTTGCTCATCAGACATACAAGAGATATTTTAAACTTTAAGAGAACATAGTCCTAAGAAAATATATGGAATGTGATTAAAAGGTAAATTAAGATTTTATAATCTTTTATAATCCCCTCAATATCATGATAACATCACTAAGATACCCTCACATATAGAGAATCTCATTAAACCTACAACTGTATCTTCTAGAAGGACCAAATGACCACCCAAACTACCTCAAGAAAGACCTTTTCATGATGAAGGTAAATTTTTTTTTTATTTTATGAAGGATATTTATTTTACCTAAAACATGATCTTGAAAACTCTTAAAAATGAATACATTCAACTGGTATATCAAACATGCTTGTAAATTACCAAATCTCAAGTCAAGACAAGCAACCATTTTCTTGTCAAAGGACACCTTATCAAGGTAAATTAAATGATTATTAAATAATTAAAAATTTAATATTTTATCCTAAAATCATATTTCTAATTTTTTTTCTCCATCGATCTCTGAAGTGAATAAATAGAGACAAACCTGGACCCTATCTGGATGACTAGGTCATAGTGACCCCTTACATTCTTAGCGATTATTCATAAAGATGGGGGAATGAATATGATGATAAAAAATGACACTAAATGTAAGGTAATTAGGTTTATTATAATTTTACAATAAATTTGGACCTAAATCTCTCTCTCTTTCTTATACAGAAAACATTGATGGCCTTCCTAAAGCTATCAAAGAGGTTGATATGAGAGATAAGCCAATTTTTTTCATTTTGACACCTGAAACTCATTCCAAATCATGGATTTGAATTTTTCATGGAAAAATAACGTATTTAATATGTTTAATATCAATTCACCTTGAAAAACTATATGAACAATATTAAAACATGCCTTTTTGGCACTAAAATTATTAAAATCACTTGAGAATCCTGATGAAACTACTAAAAAATGTATCCATTGTACCTTTTCATGCTTAAAAAAGTACACCATGACATGAAAATAAAAGTTTCAAGTTAAAGGGGTGATATTTTGACATGTGAGGTTAAAATTTTAAATAATTACTTCTAGACATTACCATGATCCATATCATGCATCTTAAGTATTATTATGTTTGGATACTACAAGTTTCATTGATACATACACTTAGACATGATTCCACTTTATAATTATTTACTACATGATCAATACATATATAACATGGTCATATTATCATTTTGAGATAAGTTACTATTAAATAACATTCCCCTCACTTCAAAATGGGGGCATATTAGTGGGGGCATGTCATAGAGACATGAATCTACATACATATAGTTGGTAGAATTAGTAGAATTTGATACAATTTAATAGATTTAGATATACACTTGGGACAATTTTTTTACATATTTGGGACAAAATATTTCATATTTATGACATATATTATACAAAACTTATAGAACAAAGGTTATATTTTGATAGATAATTTAGTTTGAGACACATTAGAGGTGCATATGCCATGAAAATTCACCAAATCATAGATACACATTTAAATTCTATACATATTTATGCATTGATTGAGATTTATCTATCTAAAACACATGGACCCATTGAGTAGTGTTATCGGTAGTTAATGCCCTTGATGGCCTTGGCACTACTTCCCCTTTTTAGGTTAATATGGTTATACCATTTGACTTCGGCAAGATTAGCTAGATTGGCTAGATTATGTATTCACTTGGGTTGTGCAATTAAGATTCAATATTCTTGATGATCTTGGAACAACTCACTCTTGTACCAGATTAGGGGCATGATCAACCTCTATTTTTATTATTCACATCTCCAAGGTTCAGATGTGAACCTCTCCAATGCTTCAACAAGGAAGAATTATTACCAAACCAAACTACTAAGGGGAAATATGGTTGCATCAACACACAAGTGTACTCCTTCCTTACTCTTTTTTTTTGAGCATTTCAATTATTTAAATTTTTAGATTATATACACTAATTTTAATGTAAACCTTTCTTGGTTGTAGGTAATACAAAAATAAAAAATTCAAGGAGGGCTCAAGTCAAAGTAAGGAGTGTTGTACAAACCATGGTATACATTTATTTTCCTTTAACCCAATAATTTCATCCTTTTACATTAATAGATTAAAATGGGGGGATATAGATGCTAAATATAGATTTTATATGATAAAATGGTCTTGTACACTTGGAAAATATCACTCATGGCTCAACCTTTTAGTTTGGGACCTTTCCACTACTACAAGGCTCATATTTTCCATCTCACTCTGCCTAAATATTTATCCTATAGTTCAACCTTGATATTTGGATTACCCAAATCACATATATCCCAAAATATGTTTCAAACCTAATATATATCTTACATAATTAGTTTTATATATTTAACAATTATCTATGCACTAGGACACTACCATCAAGATTCAGACACTAGCATCAACGCTAGTGTCCTAAGTTTGATGTTAATGTTTGAATCTTACAAATGATCAAATTTACAAATATTTTGACATATATGGGTTGAAATATTTGTCTTAATTATCTCTTCCAAGATATATTTTCAAAATATGTATTATAAATACAAATAAAATATTACTCATTATAATCAAGCACACATCTATCTTATACCAAGCAAAATCACCTCTCAAGCTTTCAAAACTGCCCTATTCTTCCCTATTTTAAAATTAGTTGTGGGATAAATATTTTTTATGTGTGAATCATTAAAAGATCATCCCATGAGAAATATTTTTGAAGTTATAAGCTAGATAACTACATGTACTCACATATAACATATTACTTAATTTTTCACATACAAGTCCACATAAAAGGGAGAACTACATCAGTTTAAGACCCTATAAGTATTGGATATGTAGGAAACACTCACTAATAGAGGAGTATTTAAGGTCAAATTTACTTCACTTAAGCCCACTAGCCCTTATTTTTTAATTTGACATGCCCCAATTGGAGGACCTAGGGTTTTGAGTTATACATTGATTTTTAGAACCTGTGTCCATGATCTAAACATATAATATATAAGTATAAATTAAATCCTAACAAAAACAAGTAGAATTTATCAAAAGGGAACTATTTTAGATATTAAATCTAAATTATATATCACCTTGGTATTGTATACTTGTTAATTACTTCTCATAGATATACCCTTTAGTTCCTAGTTCTTCTTGCTACTAAAAGGCTCATATCCACTATATCTTGTGATTATTACTTATCTCTTAGTATAAAAATATGTTATTATAATTACCAAGCCTTTTATGTTGTTAAAAATTCTATAAACCCACTCATTATCATCCTATTTAATTTTTGGTCCTATACCTATTTTATAGTTTTTGAGACACTTATGTCCCAACCAAACACCTATGTTGATGCAAGTGTCCTATGCCAGACAAAGTGTCTAGTTCCCTAAATTCATAAAATTAACAATTATAATGTATTATAAAGGGTTACTTAAGTGATTTAATGCAATACATTTTTAAAATGGATTGATATATATGTACAAGATCAACCCTCATTCATTTTTCACCTAGAAAAGACATAACAACTCACAATATAACTTACCAAAAGTACTTAATCAAGCATTAAAGTGAGAAAAACTAACCTCTTCATCCCTATTTACATATCAAGAAAAGAATTAGTATTACCATAGGTATAAAGTATTGAAGGAGAATTTGATGAGCCATATTGGCAAAGTTATAAGCTAGGTCACTCTATGTACTTGCTTATCACACATTACATCCTTATACACACACAAGCCAACACATAGGGAGAACTAAATAATTATGAGGCCATCTTCAGACTATTGGTTATGTATGAAATTCCCATTGATAAAGGGGTTCTTGGGGAATATTGACACTATGTTCCGACTAACCCATTTTTACAAAGTCACTCCAAGGGTGAGGAAGTTCAAGTTTTGATCTTTTGACAAAGAGTGACAACTTATGCATGAGGTATGAACACACTAAAACAAAGATGACAAAAAACCAAAAAGTTTATAGGTGGTCACATCTAGATCTAGTCAACATTATGTAACGGAGACTTGTGTCTAGGTTAGATAGGTACATTGACAAAACCATCCAGATTTGACATAAACATCTAAAATCACAACATGCAAATATATAGAATATGATGATTGATCTTAAATCCAGATCCAATATACTTCTAACCTATTCCATATCAGATCTACACATGCATAGTACATAAACTAAGTACTCTTATTTATAGTTTATTACAATATCAATCAATAGTTTTACTTTCTATTTTTAACATATCTCAACATTTAAATTTAAAATATTATTTATTTGAGTTTGCAAATTATTGGCATGCTTTAGATTTGTTTATCTCCCTTATGTTTATTTATTTATTCTTAACCCTATACTATATTTTTTCATTTCAATTTAGGGTTAAACACATGTATTTTGTACAGGATTAAAGTGCTAATTTTTAGATAGAAGCATCAACGCTGATGTCCCTATTTCTAAGTTAGTGTCCAAGTTGATAGAGAGTTGATTTCCATAATATAATGAATCACAACTTAAATGTATCCTAACTATTTATACACATATAATTCCTAAATCTACTTGTGCATCATTTAATAAGACAAGTATCATTCCTTTTTCATGTTAAAGCAATAAAATTACCATTTGGGATTGTAATTTTTATATTTAACATTTTCACATCATTCAACATATCAAAATATATTATGAATTTAATAATAAAATTGGCATGATTATAGATTAATCTTCTCCTTAGCTTATTAGGCCATTCTCTTTTACCCTTATTTATAAAAAGGGTTAAATGCTTATGAAAATATTACTATGGTGATCACTAGATTTTATTTTGATGTACATGCTAGGGTTTTTGTATGAATCTTTGCCTAAAAAGTGAGTTATTTCGACATGATTTAAAACTATGTAGGTATGTTTGGTAAAGAATTGTTTATTATTATAGGGTTTTGAAAATTATATAAGGAATGCATGTATTTAATCATTTATTATTAAAGGGTTTTTATAATTTGGCCTTTGATGTATAATGCAATTATATGAGAAATTTAAAATTTTTATTGATAAACATTGCATAGCCACATTCTAAAATTGTACATACCTTTTCATCATGGATGTCATGGTTTTCAAAATGTAATTTTTAGCTAATGGTTTTTGAATGGTAATTTGTATATCATTTTTTAAAAGATATATATATGTATATATGTGTGTGTGTGTGTGTGTGTGTACATATACATACACACATGTGTGTGTATATATGTATATACATACACATAAATAAACACATATACAAGGTGTGTACACACACACACATATGCATGTATATATGTACACATACCTATATCCATGTGTACGTATACATACACACACATATTATTTTATTTATTTTTTGATTAATGTAATATAAATAAGATAAAACTATGAATATTCAGATTTTATAAAATAAGACATTAATTGTAATCATCTAAATTATCATTTTAGTGTAATGAGTGTCACTTGATACCATCTTATCCTTAGCTTATCCCTAGACCTATCTTAGGGCCTCTCTTGATCACTTTCCATATTTTTGTGAGTCTAACCTATTACCAAATATAATAAAAGTTGTATTGAGCCTTCATTTAGGCACCCAAGTCCCTTTTTCACCCGTTCCTACCACTTGGACATTAGTGCAACCCTTTGGAAAATAAGATACTACGTTATTAGCAAAGGGTAACACTAATATATCATATCTCTTTTCACCCCCAACAAACATCTTTCCATTTCTCAAAGTACCTTAGGGTTGGCCTAGACCCTTTTCATGTCTCGACAATCACTAGAATGATATATATAGACAAATTTCATTTATTTATCTCCTAGATGGAAATCAAATGTAAATAATCATAAATAAACTCAAATACAATTATGCAAATCAATGTCACTAATCCTTATTTTACCCTACTTCTACATATACCCATTTATAATAGCCCAGAGCTCATATTACTTAGGTTTCTAGTCTCAAGTCACACCCAAATCACTCAACCCAACACTCATACTAGCATTCATTTTCACTTGCACCAACACTTTGATTGGAAGAACTACATTGGGTTCGATGAATTTTCAAGGTATTGGTATGTATTCAATGCTCAACACATAGAGTGTTGAGGTCACACCCAAAATACCTTACTAACACCAATATATTTCTATTTATTCTCCTTGAATAACCTAATAAACATAGAGGCTTAGGGGTTTGCATTGAAATTAGTCAAAATAGGAAACAAATAATGATCCAATATTTAGTCACATAGGCATAGGATCCTCAAAACTAGGTGAAGTTCCACCCATAAGCTTGTTGTTTTTTGCATAAGGACATTATCACGGTACAGTAGGACACTAGAGCAATGAACTACTATCCAAAGGACCGTACTACTTGATGAGCTCATAATATGGCTCATTATTGACATGTTATTTCCCTCAATTCATCTCTCTAAGGATATTATCTTATGCAAATCATAGATTGTTAGATAGCTATTACATGGAAAGTAGATACTTGTCTTGTTTATATTGAACCAAAGATTAAAACCTTTACTTTGTCATTAATGTCTAATAGATAGCATGTTTTAGTGATTTTTTTATGAAGAATGCTTAGGAAGAAGACACAAATGATGTATAGCAAAAGTTTAATTTTGATCTTCATCTAGAAGAACTATGAACTCTATAGGCTTGTTTCTATGGACTCCATAGGCTTGTTTCTATGAACTTCATAGGCTTGTTTATATGGACTCTACATGCTTGTTTCTATAGACTCCATAGGCTTATTTCTATGGAATCCATAGGCTAGTCTCTATGGACTCTGTAGGCTTATTTATATGAACTCCATAGGCTCATTCCTATCGACTCTACAGGGTCAATTCCATGGATTATGTAAAGAAAAAGCTACAAATAGGGAAGTTGGTGGCCAAATAAGATGAGAGAAAATCATCGCAGCTGAAGTCAAATGAGGAAAATACTCACCTACTATTTTTTAGGATTTGATTTTGATCAAGTTGTATATATTTAGATCTTAGGACTATTATAGGATAGTATATCTATTTCATCAAAATAATTGGATCTCTTGGAAATCCAATCTCCTATTTTTGGATGAATGGATCGATCAAGGAGTCCTATCTCTTTGCATCCTATTTGAGTTAATTATATTAGTATAAAATGTAAGACTTTTGTTATTATATATATAATAGGAAATAGATAAAAGATACATACAAGTATATTACATGTTTTAGACAGATTGTAATCATTTCAGTTTTATGAATTATCACTTCAATTTTTAGCATTGATTAATATTTGTTCATGAGTTTGAGAGGAGCAAGGGCCCACTCTCCTTGGAACTAAGAATTGTGTATGATATTTATGTTATGTTATATTAACTCTTTGTTATAACTAATCATAATCTTACTAATATTTTCATTTATTCATAAAATATCAAAACAAATTCTTAGTTCAAAAGGCATTTCCTTATTCCAAAGTCATTTCCTTTTTAAGCAAAGTGTGTTTTCTTTTACAACAAATGTGTGAAGCAATTTTATTTTTCTTGTTAGGTTGTGGAGCTAAAAGCTTCAACTATTGCAGACATGGAGGTTGCTAAGTTCCAGGGATACCAGCATCGGCAGTGGGACCGACGTTGGTCATCTACAGTATAGAAGGGCAACCAACATCGGCAGGAGTTGGCCAACGTCAGTCACCTCCAAGCATATAGGAACCAATGTCATTGCCTGTGGCAGTTCCAAAACTGTTTATTGCACAGACAGTTAGTTCATTGAATCGAGTGTTTGCATGTTAAGGGCTAATTATAGTCTTGATCTGCATGTCTAATTATTGTAAATTAAGAGTCTAAGTTATTGTTTAAGTTTGGGATCTATTTATAGACCCATTGACATGTATTGTAATTAGTGAGTGTAAATAGAGGAAGACAAGGAAGATCCTTCCAAGTGTAAGATCATTTGAGTTTCAAGTTGTTGCAAGCTCATGGGAGAAGATCTACATGGTAAGTAAGATCACTTTGAGATCTACTTGAAGTACTTTGAGTACTTGTGTACTGGCAGGGTTATTACTGACTGGTTGAAAAGGTGAACACCAATTCTGTGTGTGAGTTGTGTGTTGGACTGTTTTTGGTAGGGGAGTGAACTCTTGAAGAAAATTACTGTGTACACTTGAGGTGTGGGAAGCTTTTGAGAGGTGTGGAGAAGAAGTGGCATCTTATTTATTGTATTTTCTTTCTGGATGAGTATTAATACAAGATTGTGTATTGTCTCTCATATTCTATGCTATTTGTGAATTCTAGTTACTTGTTCATTCTGGTATAATTCCGTGTTTAGTTGCTAATACAAGGTAATCATATATACTCTTATTGGTGGAGTAAGATCCTAACAGTTGGTATCAGAGCTTTTGGTTGGGTTACTAATAGGTTGTATCAGATCTGGTTAGTGTGTGTTGATTATAGGTTACTCATAGGGGTTTTTGTTTGAGTGGGAGTATAACAATGGCAGAAAAAAGTAAGCTACGAATGGAGAAGTCTAATGGAAAGAACTATCAATTATGGAGGATGCAAATTGAAGATTATCTGTATCATAAAGATTTGTGCTTACCATTGGGTGGGGTTGCATGCAATCCCCTAGATATGAAGAATGAAGAATGGGAGGTTCTTGATCGGAAGGCTTTGGGATCTATAAGGTTGAGTCTTGCATCGTTTGTGATTTCCAACTTATCACAGGTTAAGACAATGGTAGAGTTGATGGAATATTTGGCAAATTTATATGAAAAACCCTTAGCTTCGAATAAGGTATTTCTTATGAAGCAATTATTTAATTTGCAAATGTTGGAAGGTCGATTTGTACATAGTCATCTTAGTGATTTCCATGGTTTGGTAAACCAGTTAAGTTCAGTCAATATTGTTTTTGATGATGAAATTAAGGCTCTCTTAATATTATGCTCATTACTTGAAAGTTGGGAGAGTTTGGTAATGGCATTTAGTAATACTGCGTCTGCTTCAAAAATATTAAAAGTGGATGATGTTGTGGGTGTAATCTTGAATAAAGAAATTCACAAGAAAAGCATAGGTGAATCATCAAGAAATGCTTTGAGTGTGGAAAGTAGGGGAAGTCAAAGAGAGAAGATCGAGCATGGGAGATCAAGGTCCAAGATAGGCAGAAGATCCAAGTCTAAGTATGGCAGAATAACCTACTAGAAATGTGGAAAGCAAGGGCACTTAAAGAGAGATTGTAGGTCAGTTAAAGATCAACATGAAGGACATGAAGAAGCAGATGTTGTGGATTATGTTACACAGGATGCTTTGGTATGTTCCTTAGATAAAGTAAAATCTTGGGTTTTAGATTCTGGTACCTCTTTCCATGCATTCCCAAATAGGGAATTTTTTCATGAATATGTCTAGGGAGACTTTGGAGAAATTTATTTAGGGGATGGTAAGCCTTGTCAGATGGCTGGAAAAGGGAAAGTGAAGCTGAAATTGCAAACGGGCAACACATGGGTGTTGAAGGAGGTCATGCATATCCCAGTTCTAAAGTAGAGTTTAATTTTTGTTGGAAAGTTGGGTGATGAGGGTTGCATAGTAACTCTCACAACGGACTCTTGGAAGGTTACCAAGGGTGCACTTATTGTAGTAAGAGGTAAGAAATTAGGTATGCTTTATCTATCTACTTGTATTACTAATTCTCCTTCTGGTTTATCTACTTTAGCTGTAGATTCAAAGATGTGGCTTAATAGGCTTGGTCACATGAATAAGAAGGGGATGCATGTTCTTGAGTCAAAGGGTATGCTTTTAGATTTGAAAAGCATGAATCAAGATTTCTGTATGCAGAAGAAGAAGGTAACATTTCTTGAGAAATCTGATGTTCATGACAAGAATAGGAAAGCCTTGGTTTTCAAGGAGAAGATGATGGACAGAGATTAGCAGAAGGGGTTGAATAATTCTGAGCAGAGTAAGGGTGATTTAGACAAGGGTTTGATCCAAAATGAGCTCGTGGGTAAAGGTCATCACTCACAAGTAAAACACAGAGATCGACGTCAATTAGAAAACTGATGTCAGCATCCAGACAGGGACCGGCATCAGCTATGTGTAGCCCGATTTTGGTGACTCAGGATAGATAAACATCAGCATCGATCAAGGGGAACCAACATTGATGATGAGGTAGTCACATGGAATTGATGTCGATCGGGTGTAGACTAAGATGTGATTGGCATCAGTCATTGAGATAGATTTTGGGCAGACAACAAGCTGTCAAGGAGTCTCAAGCACCCATATGGAGGACTTAAAGGGTAAGTAAGCCTCAAATTTGTCATTTCCCTTCTTTACACTACTTGTTGCTCACTAACGGTCAAGAACCAAGAAGTTATTAAAGAAGGAGAGCAGGTAGATCTAGGAAACAGTGGGAGCTTGGCATGGATGAAGGATGTGATTCCTTGGAGAAAAACCAAATGGGAGTTTTTGGGTGGAGTTGCCAGTTGAAAGAAAGCACTGAGAGATGAATGGATGTTCAGGATAAAGAAGAGCAGAAATGGACATGTGAGATGGAAGGCCAGGGTATATGGTCTTGAATAAGCTACAGGACAATGGAGGTTTGACCATTGTGTGTCTCTTTACTAGGTTGGATAATATTAGCTACATTATACTATTACTATATTGTGTGCTTGTTGTAGGGTTACACTTATAGGGAGTTACTGAACTAAAGGTAAAGCTAGTTCAGAAGTATGTCATGAGGAATCTGGGAGCAGTAAGATTCTTTGGCATGAGTGTGTTCTAGGGACATGGAAGGTCACAGGTTGACTTTGTTTCAGGATGATTATGTGAGACCAGTTAGCACGCTGATGGTTGGACAGTTCTATGAACAGTGTCTTGATTCACATAATGAGGTTGAGTACATGTGTACTAAACCTGAGTTTTCCCAAGTAGTGGGAGCTATCAAAAATTTTGGATTCAATTCAGGAAAGAAGTACTGGAGGGAAATTTAGTGGAGTCTCAGGTATCTGAGAGGGACCAGTAGTAGGTCAACATGTTATGCAGGGTCAAGTTCTTTTCTACATGGTTTGTAGATGCAGATGTGGCAGGTGATTTGGATGACAGGAGGTGCACCACAGGTTTTGTGGTGGTTGGTCTTCAAGAGTGATCTTGAAGAGGGATACAAAGCCAAGGGAACAAACTAGATGATGTACAGGTACAGGTATAGTTGTAACTATTTATCTCCAAGTGGGAGATTGTTAGGTTGTGGAGCTAAAAGCTTCAACTATTGCAAACATGGAGGTTGCTGAGTTCTAGGGATATCGACGTTGGCAGTGGGACCAACCTCAGTCATCTATAGTGCAGAAGGGAAATCGACATCGGCAAGAGTTGGCTAACATTGGTCACCTCTAGGTAGATAGGGACCAACGTCACTATTCGTTACACAGATGGTTAGTTCGTTGAATTGAGTGTTTGTATGTTAAAGGCTAATTATAGTCTTGAGCTGTGTGTCTAATTATTGTAAATTAAGAGTCTAAGTTATTGTTTAAGTTTGGGATCTATTTATAGACCCATTGGCATGTATTGTAATTAGTGAGTGTAAATAGAGGAAGGCAAGGAAGATCCTTCCAAGTGTAAGATCATTTGAGTTGCAGGTTGTTGCAAGCTCATGGGAGAATATCTACATGGTAAGTAAGATCACTTTGAGATCTACTTGAAGTACTTTGAGTACTTGTGTACTGGTAGGGTTATTACTGACTGGTTGAAGAGGTGAACACTAATTTTGTGTGTGAGTTGTGTGTTGGGACCGTTTTTGGTAGGAGAGTGAACTTTTGAAGAAAATTACTGTGTACACTTGAGGTGTGGGAAGCTTCTGAGAGGTGTGGAGAAGAAGTGGCATCTTCTTTATTGTATTTTCTTTTTGGATGAGTATTAATAAAAGATTGTGTATTGTCTCTCATATTTTGTGCTATTTGTGAATTCTAGTTACTTGTTCATTCTGGTATAATTCCGTGTTTAGTTGCTAATATAAGGTAATCATATATACTCTTATTGGTGGAGTAGGATCCTAACATTTCTAGTTAAACATCTCCATTTCCATGCAAGCGTAAATAAGAGTGTGATTTTACTTTCAAGCAAAAGAGTGGATTTATTTGATTAAATAGTTACATCTTTTCATTTTCAGCAAAAGAGTGAATCATGTATTTTAGGACACATTTCTTTGTTTAGTCAAAGTTAGAATAGGACCATCAAACACCCCCCATAAGGAGACTTCTAGATCTACCATCCTATACCTTACTATAGATAGATTTAGACACCAGCCCTGGTTGATAAGACATCAATTGAAAATTGATTAAATGAAGAGTTAAATAACACTCATCATTTTTGGCACTTTTGCCAGGGAAAACAAGGTGTTAGTAAGGTTTGGTCTAGAGTGAAAAATAAAAAACAATTTTTCTTTGTAAAAACCATAAAATTCTAAAAACAATTCAATAAATTGATATACCATCTTATAGACTCTAAAGGATAATTCATCCCAAAATTTCCACCAAGAACACAAGTTGAAACTCCTCCAACATCTCTGAGTAGTGAACTAGAAGTTATGAGTGAAACCTATCTGCAAGAATCTTCAGAAACATGGATAGAAACTAGGCCATTACCACAAGTAAGCCCCATAGGACAAATTCCTCAAGATCAATATCTTACAAGAAGACATTATTTATAAATTTCCAAGGACTTAGAAGAAGCATTTCAAAGATCCATAGCTAAATAAAATTCTAAGAACTTTGAACAACCCATAACTGATACCACAAATATTTAGTGGGAAGATCATCCCAACTTTGAAACATCATTAGAAGAAGAAAATATGGCTCTCCAATAAAATAAACAACTTGCACAGCTAGGAAGGAATTTTTCCTTTCCTATTGTTGTAGATCTTAATGATCAATAGCCCATGAAAAATATTTCACCAGCTAATCTACCAAAATTTTGGGGAAGATCTACAAAAGATCCTGATCAATCCCTATTTGATTTTAAGGTGCTATGTCAAACCTATGATTACACAACAGATAGCCAAAAATTAAAACTATTTCCCTCTACACTTAAAGATGCAGCTATGAGATGGTTCATGGGTTTACTTGGTGATTCTATTAGAAAATGGGATGACATGGAGACAACATTCTTAAACAAGTATCAAGATTACTGCTAAGTGCAAGAAAGAAAAGAAGATTTCTTCAAAATCAAATAGAATGAGGATAAATCTTTAGAGGATTATTTGGATAGATTCATGTTCACTCATAAAAGAAGCAATTATCCACTCATTAAAGAAGTTTAGAAATTGGTTTTATTAAAAGGGTTAGATGAAGATACTAGAGATGCCTTACATCTAATGGGAGGTGGAGATATAAATAAGTTGGCTTTCAACATATTTCTAAGCTTTGTACCAACTACTCTCGAATAATACCTAGAATTAAGAAAGGAAGGTTTGGGAAATCTACTGAAGTGGGTAAGCTAATGGAAGAATTGGCCAATTTAAAGATAGATATTCTAGTTACATTAAATAGTACTTTAGATGGCCTTTAAGCTAAGGCAAATACAACAGAACCCTTAGCAATCTATTGTCCTAAGTGTAGATAGAAACATGCCCTTAGAGACTGTCCCATAGATAAAACCAATGTTTCATCATGTGGGATCTGTGATTCAATAGATCATGATACGAAACATTGCACCCTTCTGCCTGTTTAAAAAAATCAAATGAAAACACAAGTCTAGTCCATTGAAGAAGTAAATTATATCCAGAGATAAAACTTTGCCCCACAAAACTAGGCTTAAGAATAGTTTAATACAAGAAACCTAGTTAATCCATGGATGACACCATGAAATGTTTTAGTTCTTTCACCTTTTTGGAATCAACCCCAAATTACATCAATGCAAAATCCATGGATAGGACAAGATTGGATGCCAACACCTCTATGGATGGTTCCATAACCATAGCAATAATGGGTACCACAACAACAATGGATGCCACAACAATATCAATAATGGAATCCATAGTGGAACCCACAACAAAAATTCACCAAACCAAGAAGACCACTTCAACAATAAACTATAATTCCACCCCCAGTTAGTCAACAACAAGGACAAATCAATCAAACCTTAATGCCTACACAACTAATAGCAAATCCAAAAAATAAACAACCAATACCTATTTATGTTAATGAATAGGAAGAGATAATGAATGTTAGAGTTATTGATTATGCAGAAATATATTTAAGATTAGGGAAAACTATATAAAAATCTCTAGTTCTCATTTCTGAGATACTTGATGAAAAAGAAAAAATAGAATCATCTCAATTAAACACTAGAGAAGCCAAAATCAAAACAAGCCTTGAAGCAAAAAAAAAACACTACTACACCAGTAGTTCCTTTTCCTAAGAGATTAAAATAAATTTATATTAAACCAAAATCAAATTTGGTCCATGAGTTGCAAAAGATCAATATTGAGGTACCCCTACTACAAACTATTAGGGATATACCTGAATTAAACAAGATCATCAAAATTTTTTGTATCAAGACACCTGAGAGGAAAGAAAAATACCTAGGGACCATTCATGGTGATGGAATAGTTGTTGATTTATGATTAAGGAAACTATTAGTTCTATAATATGTAGATTTAAGAAGTCTAGTGATCATAGTCATGATCGAAGGTAAAGAAATTCCTAATGTCTTGGTAGATTTGGGAGTAGTAAATAATTTTATGACAACTGATACTCTCCATACATTATCTCTTATGAGAATACAACCCACAACTACCATTTTTAAAATGGTGGACTAATCTGTAACTAAACCAGAAAGGACTATAGAAAATATTTAAGTACTAATAGAGTCTTGGGAATATCTAGTAGATTTCATGGTCTTGCAACCTAAAACAAAGAATATAAGATATCCCATAATCCAAGGTAGACCATGGTTGGATACTATAGTAGCATTAATTTATTGTAGGTTAGGAGACATGACCATTTCTAATGGGTTAAAATCCAAATGCATCTCTTTGTATCCTCCTAAAAAACCATCAACAAATCGTATACAAGAACTTTAGGTGGATGAATCAGATAACACATCAAAAAACATTTCCTTCTTAGCTATGATTATAGTTAAAAAACACTTGGAAGAATTGAATGGAGACATATAACTAGAATGTATGGACTCTACCTGTTCAAAAGCTATGGACTCTACCAGTTTGAAAGCTACAGACTCTACCAGTCCAAAAGCTACGGACTCTACCATTCTGAAAGCTACGAACTCTACTAGTCCCAAAACTATGGACTACCTTAGTTTAGGATTCTTGGGTCAAACAAAATATTATGAAACCTCCACTTATAATTTTTCTATTTTTTTCTCACCATATGATCATGGATTGATTCAGGAAAGTGTGTGGAAACTGGTAGAACAAAAATAACTCATTTCTTAGATGAATTCCATTGTTATTTAGCAAAACTAATTCCTCTTAGAAAATAGTTTGTTGATAATGTAACCATGTTTCATAAGCTACTTCCTCATCCATGTCCTCTGAACTCATTGATTAGTGAATTCAAGCAAATAAAATCCAACTACCTTGGCACAAAACCAATCATAGTATTACCTAGAAAGATTTTCAAAATCAATAGTTGGTTAACAAATGAAGAGGAAGATCAACTCTTTGAAGTAATGGATAGACATACCAAGGATTTTACTTGGGATTATACCAAAATGAAGGGAATTCACCCTAGCATATGCACTTATCACATTTACATGAAATCTGTCAAACTGGTCAGACAACCACAATGAAGAATAAATCCAAAATTAAAGGAGATAGTCAAAATAGAGATCCAAAAATTACTAGAAGTTGGGTTTATTTACCCCATCTTAGATAGCTAGTGGGTTTCAATCCTGGTAATTATGCCCAAGAAAAATGGAAAATTAAGGGTATGTGTAGATTATAGAGAACTGAACAAAGCAACACTAAGAGATTATTTTCCTCTACCTTTCATTGATCAAGTTCTTGACAACTTGGCATGAAAAAGATATTTTTTTTTCCTGGATGGGTTTAGTGGGTATAACTAGATAATGGTAGCAGATGAAGATCAAGATAAAACCACATTTACCTACCCTTAGGGAAATTTTACTTATTGAGTACTCCTATTTGGACTCTGTAATGCTCCCACAACCTTCCAAAGAGCAATTTTGGAAATATTCTCAGACCTTACAAATAATTGTGTTGAAGTATATATGGATGATTTCACCATTCATGGTGGAACTTATGAAGAGGCTCTTACCAACTTGGAAAGAGTATTGATTAGATGTGAATAACATCAATTGTCTTTAAGCCATGATAAATTTTTGTTGATGATGGATGAAGCAATAGTACTGGGACACCATATTTCTGCAAAAGGCATTCAAGTAGATCCAAAGAAGATTGAAATAATTTCCAACTTATCCATCCCACAAACACAAACTTAAATTAAGAGTTTTTCATGACATGCTAGTTACTACAGATGCTTCATAGAGAATTTAGCTAAATAGCTACCTTATGTTTGCCTTGCTTACAAAAGATAGTACATTTGAATGGAGTGATAGTTGCCAGTAGGCCTTTGAGACTATCAAAGCTAAACTTGTTATTGCTCTAGTATTGAGAGGACTAGATTGGACTCAGCCATTCCATATATACATACATGCTTCCAATACCATAATAGGAGTAGTATTTAGATAAAATGATGAAGAGGATAACATGTATGCTATATATTATATTAGCAAAAACATGACACTTGCTAAAATAAACTACACCACAATAGAGAAGGAATTCCTAGCTATAGTCTATGCAATTAACAAATTTAGACACTACATAATAGGATACAAGGTATTTTTCTATACAAACCATTCAAATATTAGATATTTTATCAATAAAACCATTATGGAAGGTAGGATTATTAAATGGTTGTTACTCTTACAAGAATTTGATGTTACTATTATAGATAAACTAGGGAAGTCTAATGTGGTTGCTGATTTCTTGTCAAGAATGAACATTAAAGGTGAGGAAGAACCAATAGAAGATGAATTTCTAGATGAAAAACTATTTTCTATTTCATCAAAATCTCCATGGTTTGTTGATATAGGCAATTACATCACCATAGGGAAGTTTCCTCTACAATTTTCACAGAAAGAAAAGAAACGTTTAATCAAAGAAAGTTCTTTTAAATGGATTGACGGAATGCTATTCAAACTTGAACCTAACCATGTGTTTTGTAGGTGTGTGACAAATGTTGAAGCTTATGATATCATCAGAGCTTGTCATAATAAACTATGAGGAGGTCATTTCTCAACTCAAAGAACCATACACAAAATCCTAGGAGTAGAATACTATTGGCCTCACCTTCATCAACAAGTAAAAAGATATGTCAGACACTATGATGCTTGTTAGAGAATTGGACAACCTACTCTTTCAATAGAGATGCCTCTGCACCCTCATCCTCAATTGGTTCTATAACTATTTGAGAAATGGGGAATTGATTTTATAGGTCCTATAAATCCTTCTTCCAAAGGAAAAGAATATCTCCTAGTATGTACAGACTATGTGACCAAGTGGGTGGAAGTGGAAGTATTAACTCATGCAAGAGAAGAGATGGTAACTAATTTCTTATATTTCAAAATCATGAAAAGATTTGGTGCTCCAAGGGAGATAGTATCAGATCAAGGACCATAGTTCATGTCAAACATGATAAAGCACTTCATGCAAGTATATCAAACTCAATGTAGAAAGACATCTCCATTCCATCCATAGGCTAATGGATAATTTGAAGTCACCAATAGAGAATTGGAAACCATTTTAACCAAGGTTGTTAATTCTAGTAGAAAGGATTAGGTAGATAAGGTACCAAAAGCTATTTGGGCCAATAATACTACTTGGAAAACAATAACTAGATTTTCACCTTATGAATTGGTTTATGGTAAGAAGCTCTTATTCTTTATTAAATTTGAATTACAAAATTTGAAAATAGATATAGAATTAGGAATTGAATTAGAATAAATATAGAAAGAAAGACTCTTACGGCTTAATTAACTTGACGAGATGAGGATAGAAGCACTGCAAAGAACTGAATTGGTACAACATCAAAGAAAAGTTTGGCATTATTCATAGATCAAGCAATGGAAGTTTTAGAAAGGGGATTGGGAATTATTGTTTGATTCCAAATTTAAATAGTTTAAAGGAAAACTAAAAATGAGGTGGTTGGAACCTTATCAAATTGAGGAGGTCTTTGAAAATGGTTCTATTAAGCTAATACCTATTGATGATAGTAGAAGAGCTCTGCTAGTCAATAGATATAGATTGAAGCCTTATTATAAACCTATTAATAAAGAAGAGTTTGTTCAAAAGGTAAAAGATCAAGTAGCCTTTTTGGAGGACTTTGCTTCTTCTAGAGAACTTGCTCCTTGATGATCTAGCATTAAAAAAAGAAAAAAAAAATAAAAAAGAAAATAAAAATAAATATCAATATTGAAAATCCTTCCAGGAACACTATTGACAATGCATGCCCAGAAAACCAGCTTGCTGGTTGACTATGCATTGCAAAAAGGCTTTGGCTAGAAAACTAGTAATGGCTGGGCAAAGGGAAAAAAAAATAAAAATATAATAATAATAATAATAATAATAATAATAATAATAATAATAATAATAATAATAATAATAATAATAATAATAATAATAATAAAGAGAATCTCATCATGTCACTATGATTGGTCTTCTCCATGCAATAAAAATTGTTCTTTTAACACCTGTTGATTAATCCATGCAAACTTATTTGTGTAGGAAAAATGGTAAGTAAAGGATAAATCTAAGGTCAAAATTAAGTGAGACATATATTAGATTTATCTATGTTTAGTTAACTAATTATCTTTGATTTAATTAAGACTTATTCTATAGAGATGAACCAAACTTGAGCCTTCTAAAATGGAACGACGTGACACATACCATAATGAAGAAGCATGCAAATGAGCTACCAAAGGTGCATGGATAAGTGTGTAGCTTTAGTACAATTAATTGCATCATTAATAATGATAATGATGGGATGTCATAAAAAGGGTTTTAAATGAAGTGATAAATTGATGTCACTATCAAAGTGCCACATCATCATTTCATCCTATTTATAATAAATTGATAAAATGACTGGCACACTCTATAGAAACGTGTGGTGCTAAACTATATCAAGTAATCATATCAAACTATAGACTTATGTAGCTATGGAGTTTCACATAAACCATTTCATTTCTATAGATCTTTAGTGATTGTTTACTACAAATCCTCAATAATTGTTGCCTACAAATTTTGATAGCAGTTGGTCTAAACCCTAATATGAGTTAAAGGAATAGAGTTGTCTATAAATTTGAGTAGAAATGGGACAAATAATGAGATCAGAGCTAAAGAATGCAACAAAATTTCATAAAGACAAAGCTTCTATGGTAGTGTTTAGAGCAAATGGCTGGCTACTTTTCATTAAAAAGTTATAAGGTTTCCATGAAATAATGGTAAGAGAATTCATCACTAATCTCACTCCTGAGTTTTTATTTATTAAAGGTATTTTTATTCCTATTTCAACTCAAGCTAGATCATATAAATTCTAGAAGAGGGAATGAGAGCTACAGGTAGAATTCCATTTAGTGATTTAATTATTCAATTTAACGGTAATGAGCAGACTAGGACTTCATGTCTAATAGATTCCAAGGGAAAATCAAAAGGGATTAGTAGAAATTCACTTCTTGAACCTTGAAAATCTATAGCCAAGTGGGTACTCAAATATATCATTTGTGAGGGGCAATAAAGTTTTTTAGGAAGAGACACCATGAAAATGTTAATACACCTTAAGTATGGGAGTTAAAACCCTTAGTACAAGATTAACCTCTCATCCTTATTATATGGTGCCCTTCAAATTATGACCATAACTCCTAATGCTGCTCTTAGGTACCATGGCATTATTCACCTAATTATCCAACATCACTTCCTTCAACAAGGACAAGAGGTCTGAGAGGAATTTTAGAATAGTGTAACATAACAAATTCTAAATTTGCCTACACAAGAAACCTCAAATTTACCATAGGAACATTCATCTCCACTAGCTACATCAGTTGAGAAAACAATTCCAAAGAAGAAATCATAGACTGTGGTCCCAATAGAAATCCCTTCTTCTTCTTCTTCAATAAGAATCACAAGGTCTCAAATCCCTATAGTTTCAAGGTCACCACAAAAACCTTATGAATCTATATTACAACCAATTCCCTTGTTAGGAAGAAGAAAATTGAAATGAAAGATTGCTATAAAACCTAAGAAGATTGAGGGTTTGATGGTTGAAAAGGAAAGACAATCCAGTGTAGCTCAAAGAGTGACCAAAAGGAGAAGGTTAATTCTGACAGATGAAGATGAACAAGAGGCTACATACATTCTAGATAGTATTAAAAAGGTATCTCATTTTCCCATACATCAAAATATCCCTACAACTGTAGATGTTAAAGAAACTCCTTTTGAAAGGAACTCTCCAATCATAATGGAGGAGCCAATTCTGGAAGAAAAGCCAATCATGGTAGATGAATCAAGTATGGTAGAATAACCATATGTTTCAGTTGAAACTATAATGAATAAAGGAAAAAATATATGCACAAATGATAAAGGCAAGTCATATAATCTAAATGATCTTATTATGTAGTTAACCTTGAAGCTTTCTCAAGATCAAGCTTTAGAGCAACAATAAATAGCTAACATTGCTGACTTGATCAGTCAATTGTAGAATAAGGATCATCTCAACTCATTGTTGGTGAAAAAATTGGACACAACATCTGCCAATCATGCAGTAAAAGTTCATATATTAGAAGAAATAACAAATAAAAATGAAAGTGAACAAATAGACCTCTGGATATATGTAGAGAATCTGAAGAAGGAGAATATGAGATTTCAGAGTTTGGTAAACTCTTCCAAAGCACCTTCTAATGTTGCACCTTCTCCTCCTAAGGTATTTATTGACTGAAGTTATCAAATAAGTTGTCCAGGTATTCCTACCTTGCAAATGCTAAATCAAATTGAAGAAGAATATTCCATACTTAAATAGAAAAACAAAGTTGCAACTTCTTTAAAAAAAATATTGGAAAATGAAAAGAAAGAATTAGAAGCTAAGATCCAAGATTTAGAAGAAAATTTGTAGGATGCATGCAAATTAGGGGAATCTCTTTTAGCATGTAGGAATCATTATCCTATATATATTTTGTTTTTATTTAAACAATTTTATAGATGGTAGCTTTTAAGGATCTCTTGTCATCTTCCTTACAAGATTTCACAACCAACAACATTTTTGGAAATTTTCTATAGTGCCGAACCTGATCAGCAGGATTTGATTTATGAATTTTATTTGCATGATTTGATCATAGGAGACCATGAGCACAATACATTTTTGATAAACCTTCATGTAGGAGAAGTTCAATTGAGGGCATTACATTCTACATTCAAAAATCAACTAGCATGGAAAAGTAGATTTGAGGAGTATACAAATCATGCTAAGACTACAAGATTATGTATCAAACCAGCCTTTCCTATTCCCAAATTGGTCAGAAAGAATTTTAACTATGCTTGTTTAAGTGATGAAGTTAAAATTCATTATTTACAAGCTTTATATGATTGTGTTATTTATTTTGACTTGTTTTCAAGACAGAGTTTTGATTTAATGGTGATTGAAAGTGTTCAAAGGTGGGACCAACTTTCAGTGCCTCTTGAAAGATGAGAGGTCATGTCTCCAAATAACTTAAGATGGAGTATGAGGAGAGATACCTTAATTTTGGAAATATTAATATAAGTAATAAACTTTGGGGGAGAAAAGAAATGGATTGGCATGAGATATAGATCCCCTTTGTTGATCATACCTATTCTAGGATGGCAGAGTTGGGCTCCACAATTAGAGGAGAAATTCAATATATAAAAAAAAATGATTCAAGAACATCAAAGGTTTACAAGCAATTTAGACAAGCATATAACAAATGAATTTGATGACTATGATTTGAGTCAAAGTGTGGAAAGCATATGCTAGAGATATGAATGCCAATGAATGTTTGAAATGGGACTTGTAAAAGGTAAAGCTTGGGGAAGATGATGAGTTCAGAACATGGCTCATTATTGACATGTTATTTACCTCAATTCATCTCTCTAAGGATATTATCTTATGCAAATCATAGATAGTTAGATAGTTATTACATGGAAAGTAGATACTTGTCTTGTTTATATTGAACCAAGGATTAAAACCTTTACTTTGTCATTAATGTCTAATACATAACATGTTTTAGTGATTTTTGTTGTGAAGAATTCTCAAGAAGAAGACACAATAGATGTATAGTGAAAGTTCAATTTTGATCTCCATCCAACAGAACTATGAACTCTATAGGCTTGTTTCTATAGACTCCATAGGCTTGTTTCTGTGGACTTCGTAGGCTTGTTTCTATAGACTTTGCAAGTTTGTTTCTACAAACTCCATAGGCTTATTTATACGGACTCTACAGGGTTGTCTCTATGGACTCTACAAGCTTATTTTAATGGACTCCATAGGCTCATTCCTACCAACTCTACAGGGTCAATTCTGTGGATCTTGTAAAGATAAAGCTACAAATAAGGAAGCTAGAGGCCAAATAAGATGAGAGAGAATCATCCTAGCTAGAGTAAAATGAGGAAAATACCTACCTATTATTTTTTAGGATTTTCTTTTGATAAAATTGTATATATTTAGATCCTAGGACTATTATAGGATAGTATATCTATTTCACTAGAATAATTAGATCTCTTGGAAATCCAATCTCCTATTTTTGGATGAGTGGATCAATCAAGGAGTCCTATCTCTTTGCATCCTATTTTGAGTTAATTATATTAGTATAAAATGTAAGACTTTTGTTATTATATATAATAGGGAATAGACAAAAGATATGTACAAGTATATTATAGGTTTTAGACAGATTGAAATTATTTCAATTTTATGAATTATCACTTCAGTTTCTAGCATTGATCAATATTTATTCCTAAGTCCGAGAGGAGAAAGGGCCCAATCTCCTTGGAACCAAGAATTGTGTATGGTATTTATGTTATGTTATATTAAATCTTTGTTATAACTAATCAGAATCTTACTAATGTTTGCATTTATTCATAAAATATCAAAACAAATTAATAATTTAAAAGGCATTTCCTTTTTCCAAAGTCTTTTCCTTTCTAAGCAAAGTGTGTTTTCTTTTACAACAAATGTGTGAAGCAAATTTCCTTTTCTAGTTAAATATCTCCATTTCCATGCAAGCATAAATAGGAGTGTGATTTTAATTTCAAGAAAAAGAGTGGATTTATTTGATTAAATAGTTACATCTTTTCATTTTTAGAAAAAGAGTGAATCAAGTAGTTTAGGACACATTTATTTCTTTAGTCAAAATTAGAATAGGACCATCAAACACCCCCCATAAGCAAACTTCTAGATCTACCATCCTATACCTTATTGCATATAGCTTTGGATACCAACCTTGGTCGATAAGACATCAATTAAACATTGATTAAATGAAGAGTTAAATGATACTCATCACTACTATCTAGGAGGGTTTATGACTCTTGTTTCCTATTGGTGACACCTTTCACTATACCTACACTAGTTTTTATCCCTCCACTTATCTATCTCAGTTAGGTTTCCAACTAAGTATCTCTTTTATAATTTATTTCTATTTATAGGCTAAGAAAATAATTCAATATTATACAAATTAGTGGCTATTGATATTGCTATATTTATTCCTTGATTTATTATTCTATCACTTTAAAAACCTAGGTCTTATATTCCATAAGTCCCTTAAAAATTGAATCATTTAGTGAACCCAACTTACTTTAAATAGTACAAAAATCCTAACCCTAGACTATCTTTAGGGTTTATGTTTTTAGCCTTCTAGAGCACATACTCAAATTTTAAATCCCTATATTTTATAATTTTTATTTTGTCTAAACATTATAATAATGACATATTATATTTCTTACTTTCTTATGTCAAGTTTCATAATCTCTCTAACATGTTACTTTTATCTTATGTGGAATTCCATCAAGTCGCTTATTGTTACATACATAGAGAATATAATACATAAGATAAAAAAACATAACACCTAAAATTAACAAATCTCATTAAATGCTTTTTTCTCTTTGGTTCACTTTGATTCCTTAATTGCCTCTAATATACATAAGAGAACATCAATGGTTTCACTTATCCCTCCTACTTCCTAACCCTACCAATTTAGCTACTACCCCGCTCTTACTACTAGATCTATAGTCCTAGTAGAATTTAAGGTCTATGATATGATGTCCATAAGGGGTCTCAAAGCATGAAAGGTTATCCAAACCCATGGTTATCACTTTATCTATTAGATTAATGTTATTTCAACCACAATTTCCATTTTAAAGCATTTGTAACATTCTAACACATACAAAGATGTTTTGTATGTGACACTCTGTGATACTAATGTACAAAACAAAATAGAGAAAAATTATGTTGATTCCACAATAAATAATATATATTATACTAAAGAACATATCTCCTTATAAAAAGAAGATATCCCCACCTCAACACATCATAGAGTAACATCTAGATATTTACATCTAATTACGAATTAATAATGTGGGTGTCAAATAGGTGTTAGTCAATAATGGATCATGGTTAAACATTTGTAATATATCTTTCCTCCAAATTCTTAATATACATGCTAAGGATTTTGATCCTTATGATATGAAAATCTAAGGATTTGATAATATTACATACAAAGTTTTGGGGCAAATAACACTAAACCTTACATTGGGACTTAGAACACTACTTACAACATGTCAAGTTATTTATAATGATCTTAATTACATTATTTTGCTTGGGAAACCTTGGATTCATGCTATACAGTAGTAACCTCAAATTTACATGCATGTTTAAAGTTTAGTTATAAAGGCTTTATTTACACATGCCCTATGGATCATGAACCATTCAAATATTATCATAATACAAAACCTTCACACAATAATATTCCTCAGATGGATTTTGATACAACAAATATAATCTACTATTCAAAGTTCACATATTAATACATTAGACACCTCAAGAGTATATGATAATAAATTCACTTTTCCATTTATGTTAAAATATTTCATAAAAATGGGCTACACAAGATAGGTCCTCAAAAAACATGAACAAGGAATTCTTAATCCTATTGAGGCATCTGATAAAAAAGGTAGGTAGGAACTTAGATATAAGGATAACACATCTAATGCTAAATACTACTACCATGATTATTATCATATAGTGTTTTTTCTACCCATTCCATGGATAAACAATATAGTAAACCACATCTCTATACTCTTAGTTATTTTCCTTGACCTTATTGATGATATAGCTTCTCAAAATCTACCTACTTTTGATGAGTTCTATAACAATGAATCTCTCTTAGAATATTTAGGTTCATGTGAAGATCTCCATTCCTTTTATAATAAGAATAGGTTTCCTCATTCCATAAATTCCCAGGCATACTTTGGTGAGAGATCAAACATTTTAGATGATATCCTAAATAACACAGATGGCACCATATCTATAACACCTTACATTACCATTTGATCTATATTGCTTAATGAAGAGATATTTGAATTTAATTATGTCTTGGAAATTGATCCTTGCATAATATTATTGGCTACTACCTTGTGTAAAGAAGAATATGTAGACATTCAACATACTTTAGAGGACTTCCCTGAAATCTTTACTTGGGCCTATTATAATATACCAAGCATCGATATTTCTATTGCATTACATAGGATTACACTCTATCAAGATGCAAAGCCAGTTAAACAAATAATTTGAAAAATACATCCTAAAGTGGCTCTTTTATTCTAATATGAGATCCAAAACCTCCTTGATGTAGGCTTCATTTAACCAGTTGTTCACCCTGAATGGGTATCTAACATTGTGCCAGTTGTTAAGCCTAATGGATGAATTCAATGTTGTTTTGATTATAAATATTTAAATAATGCATGTCCTAAGGATGAATTTACCCTACCTAACATTGACATGATATTGGAATCCATATCAGGATATGAGATGTTCTCCTTCATGGATAGTTTTTATGGTTATAATAAAATCAAGATAGCCAAAGATGATAAAAAAACTTATTTTATCTCACCATGGGGCACATTTTACTATATAGTCATGCCTTTTGGATTAAATAATGCTGGAACAACATACCAATGAATGATGACCCATATTTTTCATGATATAATTTATAATATAAATTAAGACTATGTCATTAACTTACTAGCTAAATAAAAAGAGTGACAATGCCATGCAATAGATTTATGACATATTTTTGAAAGGTTGAGACAATACAATGTATGACTAAATCCCAATAAGTGCATATTTGGGGTCACACTTGATAAATTATTAGGTTTTATAATATCCCAATGTGACATTGAGGTGGATCCAAAAAAATTCAAAGCTATAATGGATATGTCCCCTCCTTCAAACTTAAAGTAACTTTAATATTTATAGGACAAAATTTAGGCAATACATCACTTTGTGGCATAATTAGCAGATAGGACTCTATCATTCACAATATTACTCAACAAAGATACAAAATTAAAATGGGATATTTCATGTTAATAAATATTTGATGCACTCAAAAAATAATTGTTGAACCCACCTATATTGATACCACCAATACTTGATAGGCCACTTTTCCTTTACAATTTTACAACTGATCATGTACTTAATGCACTATTAACACAACATGATGATAAACATGAAGAGTGATATATTTATTACATTAGTCACACATTTTTTGATTATGAACAAAATTATTCAACAATATAAAATTTTTGTTTAGAACTTGTATTTGCTACATAAAATCTTTGACACTATATTATCAACATTGATATACATGTTATTACAAAAGTAGTTCCTTTAAAATTTCGCATGTCCAAACCACATATCTCCATACCTATCTCCAAATGTGTAATATTAATCACAAAATTTGATCTAAAGATCATGTTACACAAATTTTATAAAGGACTAGATAGTTTTAGATCAATTGGTAACATCCTCACTATTAGATACCACTCCTATCAATGATAATTTACAAGATGATTTCATAGCTTACAACATCACTTACAACACATGGATAATTTTATTTGATGGTTTTAGATGTGCATTAGGCAATAGAGTCAGAATTATCTTTATCAACCCAATTGGCACATAATACCACTTACATATCGATTAATTTTCTCATGCATAAATAATATCATAGAATACGAGGCACTTATCTTTGGCCTTCAAGTAGCTCAGGTTCTCTAAATAAAATCTATTAAGGTCTATGAGGATTCATAGTTGGTTGTCAATCAAGTTACAAATTATAAAAAACCAAGTAAGAATGTTTAATTGCCTAAAAGAATATGGTTCAATGTCTACAAGCTCAATTTGAATACTTATCTATTTAAAATATTCTTCATAAAGATAATCATCACTTAGATGCAATGGAAAATGTAACATCATTGATACCCATTGACATAAAAGATGAGTAGGCTATCTTCACTATAAAATAGTTATAGTTACCATCGATATCATAGGCTGACCTCATAGCTCTAATAATTTTATCCATCACACACAATATAATAACAACCAAATGGTTTTTAATATATACAAATTTTTACACAAGTATATCACACTAGATAATTTCACTAGGAATGATAAGCACAAATTACAAAAGAATTCCCTCCATTACATCATCATCAACAGTGACTTATTCAAATGATATTTTTATGGGCACTTAATCTGATGTTTGACATCTAACAAAGCTAAGTTGGCCATCAACCAATCACATAATAGAGAATGTAGTGGCCATCTCAACGAGAAAGCAATGTCACATAAATTACTTTGGAAAGGATATTATTTTCCAACCATAGAACTAGAATGTTAATAATATACTAAACTATGGGACAAATGTTAATGACATATCAATATACAACATGTTCATTCACAATAGTTATAACCTATTATCTCTCCATGTCCATTCATGCTATGGGGATTTGATTTCATTGGTAAAATCAACCTGAAATCAATATGGGGACATAAATTTATCATTACATATACATAATATTTTACTAAGTGGGTGGAAGCCATCCCATTACAATGCAAAAAAGGATAAGATAGAGATTCCTTTCTCATGACAAACATCATTTACCATTTTAGTCTACCAATGAAAATAATTATAGATAATGGAACCTATTTTAAGAATAAAAAAATGAAGAAATTTTGTGCTAAATACAAGATACAACACACATTCTCTACTCCATACTATCCATAAGATAATGGCCAAGCAGAAGCTACAAATAAGATAATTAAAAATATATTATATAAAATAGTTGCCAAATTTGGTGATGATTAGAATAATTAGCTTGTATATGCACTATGGGCTTACCACACCACTATTCACACACTAATAGGAGCTACTCCATATTCACTAGTTTATGAAACTGAAGCAGTTATTCCATTGGAATTAGAAATCCCATCCCTATGAGTTTATCTAAAAGGGCTTATCATAGATGACCAATATAAAGAAATTTTTTTGCATCAGTTATGATAATTGGATCACACATGCATCCAAGCTATAGAGCACCTAAAAGCATACCAAAAACATATATAATAGGCATACAATAACCATGTTCATAACAGAGAATTTGAAGTCAATGATCTCATTCCCAAAGAGAACCTTAGAAACATTAATGTCAAATAAGAGACAAAAGGAAAGTTCAAACCAAATTAGTTTGGCCTGTACTTAATCATAGAAAAGCTTAGACCCAATATATATTGTCTAGCTTGACTCGATAGTAAGGTAGTAAATAATCCACTGAACATTATGCATCTAAGGAGATTCTATATCTAAATGCCTTACAATTTACTTGTACATAATTTATCTTATCTTGATCCTTGTATAGTTTCATTTTCATGTTTCTTGTACATAGATTATACTAAAAAAATACAAAAAACATTTAAATATTACTCACAAAATATAAATTTCATATTGTATGCATTTATATGTTTACATTAATTTTATTTTACAGGTACTACATATGTTTTCTATGTTAGTGTAGTTTTTTTTATCTTACATACATTCTTCACTTATTTATTTTGAGTGTTCATAGATTAATATAGGACTTAGGTAATCCACTCAAATCTAGATTTACTATTATTCACCCACTAGAGACACACACACATAAATACAAAGATGCAATTTTGATATTGGGGAATTATACTACACATCTTCTAATTTTCTAGGGTATATCAATCTATATTACACTAATTTTTTGTTAACTACCACTACTATAGACTCATCTTATGTACACATTTGCTCTTATATAGTTTTGTACCACATGTTATGCATACATTAATTATAGATTTACTAGTTTAAATTTTATTATATCTCTTTGCTTATACATGTATTCGAGGGCATTTGAATATGCCATTATTAAATAGATCTAAGCCACTTCATTCATTATATGTATGCTTTATACATGTGCCCATGTTTTTGTGTGTGTGTTTTTGATTGTGTATGTATACATTTGAACATGTCCTTACATATAGCTCTAAGCCAACCTTGATTTATATTTGCATATGTGTAAATTTAAACATGTCCTTATATGTATGATCTTTCTCACACTTAGTGACATGTGCCCATGTCCCTTGTATTGTGGCCCCTTGGCCTATTTTGTGTGTCTCATGTGTTTGTATGTATTATTTCATGTATGCATCATGGCTATGACACTTATCTCCTTGTTGTTTGCACATTTAGTTTGTGATGCCATGAATGACCTCATCTATCTCCCCTTCCTCCTTTGGTGCCTTGATAGACATCATATCCCATCCCTCTAGTTAGTTAGTCATATTATATCCAAATTTTCTATTCATTTACATGTTTAGATTGTTATATCTATATTTGTAATCTATGAATGTTAGATCTAACATAAATCATACGTTACCAACTTATGCTCAACTAACTTAAATTTTGATGTCATGTATACACATTATATTGGTTTATCACACATATATAATTTGTTTTTAGTCTAACACACACGATGCATATCTTTTATTTTGAGGATAGTTATTACAGAGGTTCAACAATTCCCCTCAAAAGAGGGGGCATTTAGAGGGATATATTATAAAGATCAGGCCATCTTAATGCACCCAAAACTTAGTTTATAGAATATAGACACAAATTATAGATCCCAAACTTAAGAAACCATAGTGAAAAATAGTCACATATAGATTAGTCTCAATTTTTCATAGAAACAACACATTTGGTCAATAACATGGCACATAGAACACTAGCATAGTATGCTATTGACTAGGGGACTAAATTACTATATAGTAGCCCCAAAAATAGAAAATTATGGAACTATCAAAAAGTTACAATAGTTACAATTTAGCTTTGCATAGTTTTATGAATAGATTATTTGACAGGTTCATTAAACACTTAATTATTTCATAGATTACATAGGTTTTATCAGATTGGGGACATCAGACACAACATGATCACTCCTAATTTAGTTTTAAATACTACAGTATGGATTATTATGAATCAATATAGAATCCATATACATAGATATCATAATTGGGGCTATGTACACAACACATTGTTCCCATTTGTTTAGTTTTACACTTATACTCTTAGATGGAATGGAAAATCCATGTCATTCTCCATTTTATTACTCCAAAAACCATTTTTAGTAGTTTTACACCAAGTTTATACTATATTTATGCCTCATTCTATCTATATAATTTAGCATTCCTAAGTGTCCCCTTAACTATTATACATTTCAAAGTTCCCGAGTGGCCCCTCAGCCATTTTACATTTCAAAATTTTTGAGTGGCCCTAAAGCCATGTTACATAGTTTTAGTTACATCACATAGTTTTAGTTAAATTACATAGTTTTAGTTTTCTATGCATCTAATTCACACAGGTAGGCAATGATGGATTCATAGTCCACTTGAATTCTTAAACCACCTACATAAGGGGGTTGGACAAGACATCAGTCTAATCCAAACTATTCATAGATTATGATCCACTAAATAGGGGTGGGAAATGATGAAATCAAGGCCATATTGGGTTCTTAAATCACCTACACATAAGGATTGAGCAATGTATTAGCTCAATCTAAGTTATTCATAATTTGATCACCATCTACACACATGAAGGATGTCAATAATTTTTTGCATTGGCTCATGTATCCAATGAGGTGTATTCATTCTTTTCCCATTTATCTCATCTCTTTAATTAGTCTTGTCTTTGTTTTTGGTATTTTTTAAGTAATGACTGATTCATTCATGTTTCATTTGTAGGATACACAATGGATCATGTTTCATAGACTCAAGCCTAGATTCACTAGCTTCACCTCATAGGTAAGTCTCATTTTACTTTATCTTAGTCATTTCAATTTGTTAAATTTATATAATAAAATGGGGAAAATGTAGTAATCTAAAATGTCATTTTAGTGCAAGGACTGTCACTTGAGGCAACCTTATCCTTATCTTATCCCTAGACGTATCTTAAAGTCTTTCTTGATCACTTTCCATCTTTTGTATGAGTCCAACCCATTCTAAGATATACCAAAATCAGAATTGAGCCTTCACTTAGGCACTTAGGTCTCATTTTCACCCATTCTTACCACTTAGATATTAACATGATACTTTAGACAATAACACACTATGCTATTGGCAAAGGGGAAATGATAATGTTGCCTAGCTATTTTTCACCCCCAATGAACATCCTTTCATTTCTCAAAGCACATTAGGGTTGGCCTAGACCCATTTCATGTCTAAAAAAGCACTAGAATGATATATATAGGCCATTTTCATTCATTTATACCCTATATTGAAATTATATTCAAATACTCATAAACAAACTCAAAAATAATTATGGAAACCAAGGTCATTGATCCCTATTCTACCCTAATTCTACATACACCCATTTACAGTAGCCCAGAACTCATATTACTTAAGTTTCTAGTCTCAAGTCACACTCAAATCACTAAAACTAACATTCATACTAGCATTCACTTACACTGAACCAAAACTTAGATTGGGAGAATTACATCGAGCTTGATCCCCTTTCAAGGTATTTCTATGTAGGCAATGCTTAACACATGGGGTGTTGAGGTCACATGTAGCCTACTTTTCTAATGCCACTCTTTTTATACTAATGCTCTTTAAATATCCAAATAAACATAGAGGCTTAGGTTTTCACATTGAAATTAGTTAAATTAGGGAGCATATAATGATACAAACTTTAGTCACATAAGCACAAGATCTTCAAAATTAGGTGAAGGCCCACCCAAAAGCTCACTATCTTTGATGCATAAGAACATTATAATGGTGTAGTAGGATAATATCTAGTGCACTACCATCTAGAGGACCACACTTATATCTAGGAGGGGTTTTGAATCTTGTTTTTTGTTGGTGACACCTTGGACCATCCCTAAACTATTTTTTAGCCCTCTACTTATTTATCTCAGTTAGTTTTCTAGCTAAATATATATATTTTTAATTTATTTCTATTTATAGGCTAAGCAAATAATTTAATTATTGTATAAATAAGTGGTTGTTTAAATTTATATAATTTATTATTATAATAATTTAACCTAGGTATTTATATTCCATAACCCCCTTAAAAGTTAAATCATTAATCATATGAATATGAATACACAAAGGTACATTGTTATTATACTTACTATAATTAAAATTATAAAATCAATGAAGACAGACACACTTGGCTAATTTATGATTTTTTTTGTTCATGATATTCAACACAAGCCTTGAAAATATTGTAGATATGCTCTATAACAACTTAGATCAGGAAATAGGAGAAAAAATGTGTGTGGACATTACTAGTGAAGCTCATATCCCTATAAAAATTGGTATTATATAGATATTTTTGGTATTGTACCTATTATTTGTGCAATTTTATTACACCTGAGACCATTACACCTCAACCTAGAGATATGTTCTATGTGTGTGCTCACCTTCAATATTTTATGTTGATCATTTTTTCCTCCTTCCTTTGAAACCCTAGTTGTAATTTTGACATAAGATGGGCCTTGAAAAAGGGGTTAAAAACTTGGGTTGGATAGCCTAACCAATCCTTTATTAATGATTGGGTGTTATCTATGTTTTATTAATTCAAATAGGTTTCAAACCACATGTATTTCTCCCACCTAATTATGTGTGTGCACCATTGTGATTAATATAGAATGTAATGTAATGTTTAACTTTTGACACTTTATAATATACAATTTTGATTTGTGATTATATTCATACCCAACCTAAATTTGCTTTAATGTCCTAAGAGAGTGCTAATTGATTTCTAAAGGTGATTTCCAAGTAGTACTAGGTGACTATAACCTTAATATTAATTTATATATATATTTGCCTCTAATATTTTTTGCTATGACTAGCCCATGAAATGTGTCTAGGATGACCTGGTGAAGACTTCTTAATTTAAAAAATAGTCATTGAAGGTTATTGGACACTATCAATAGATGCATACCCCTATTAAAAAACCACAACTATCTGACTATTTATAGTACTATACTAGGAGTGAAAATCAATAATATGAGATATGGTGATAGTTTGATTTGGATTCTGAAGTGTTTTTTAAAAGACTAGGGTTATCTTAAATATATGAATTAGTAAATTACATTAACCAAGTCAATAAATTCTTAGATGAATAGTATAAAGTGTGCATGAGAATTAAATGTGTACACAAAAGTCCAATTATGTCAAAGTGTGTTAAAGTAAATGTTTCCAAGTGTTTGATACCAATTTTAAGTGTCTAAAGATTCCCCCTTTTTAGTCAAATATTGAAAATTATAAAATAATAATTTTGGTACATGTGATTAACCACAGTTGGTAGTGATATATATGCCCCAAATGTCCAATTTTATCCATGAAAAACATACAAGGAAACATGTATAGATCAATGTCCACTCAAGATAAAAAAATATGAAACAATCTATATTATTTAATTATTAAAAATTAATAATTTAAGGAATGAAAACACTCCAGGGTACATAAACCAATATTTCATTTTTTGAACCTTTTTGAAAAACTCTATGGGGGTGATTATGCCTTGAGGAGATGTAACTGATAAAACCATGTGTTGAGGAGTGTTAATACCTCAACCACCATTGGAGAATAATAAGTGATATATCTTTAGAACCACATAAACATCAACTTTACCACTCTAAATATCATCATTTATCTTTTATGGAACCCCAAATTATGTTCATATGCAAAGGTGGAACCCAAAAATAGGTTCATATGTAAAATTTGGATCCCCAAAATAGGTTTGTATGAACCTCAAAAGAGGTTCTTATGTAAATTAGAAATCCAAATAAACCCTTGAAAATGGGTTTTAGATCCAAAATTATTACGTATTACTATTTTTCCCCATCAATACATAATAAATAAATATAAACATGTTTACATGAACAACATTCATGCCACAAATTAGATCCATCTTTACCTCAAAATAATGCATAATTTTGTGATCTCTGTTATTATACTACCATAGTATGTCTCACATTTTATTTAATGTGATTGATGAATATTCTCAATTGGATCCATATAATTTGTATCAAAATGTCATAGAATATCTAAACTATTCCTCAAAATCATGTAAAATTCCCTACATATGCCCCACACATGCCTTACATATGTCCCATATAAATCACATAATCTTATCTTAAGTATGAAGTTATATCTATATGTAATTCATTGAATCTCTAAGACAAGCCCACTAAATGCCCCCTTTTTGATATGAGATATGAAACCTTAAATAACTCATCTCAAAACAAATAATTATGCACATCATGTATAATATAAAAAATGTAATAATGTAAAGTATGTATACAAACTTTGGTGGAAGAATTGTTGAAGGGGACAAAATTTAAATTATTTAGTGGGAATGAAAACTTTGAGGAGGAAGATGTTGGGGCCCTAACAATCCACTAGGGAAAAGTGATAGTAAGCCTATATAGAATGTTTCTATAAATAGGGACCTATTATGACCAACACACCCAATTTTAATATTTTCAAATGAGGAACCTCTTTTATCCTAAAATTTCCATGTTGAGGTCTTATTATGAAAATAATTAGTTTAAGTCTAAATTGGAAATCATTCTCTTAAGTCTGAGTTTTTTAATTCAAAATGAAGTCTTGATTGATCCCCATAGTTGCACCAATATTTCTTTTGATACACGAGTCTAAGGGGCTAAATGGACATATCTATTGAAGTTATTATATATATCTAGTTGGCTTTTGGTGATATGACAATCATCAAATTCAAATTCTAGTTTTGTGGACTAACTAAACTAACTTATTTTTTTACAAAGGTTTTTTATTATTTTCATGAGTGTTTTAACATCACATGAACACCTTAATAAAACTTACTTATTCCAGTGCATAAAGATCCCCCTATAGTATGAGTTACTTTTCATACTTATTCATTTTTTTGAAAGTTTCCTCACATAGACTACTACTACACATCTCTCTTGAACCTGAAGTGACTATCAAATTTAAGAGTGATAATGAGTTAAAATTCTAATGGTTAAGTCTCTAATTTCAAATTATAATGGCTAAATCCCTAAGCTCTAAGATTATTCTACATGTCAACACTTGACTTCCTTGTGAAGGATTTTCAAAGTAACTAAGTCTTTTCCTTTAATGAGCCCCTAGATTCATAATATTGAGATGCATTTATTCATTTCAATTATTCATGGATGATGAGGAAAAAGGTTCTAAGTCTAAGTTCCCCAAGCCCCTGATCAACTAGGATTATATCATATGCCTTCATTTTAATTACTCATTTATATTGACTCAAAATGATTAAGGTAGAGACTCTACAAGGCCCAAGATTCAAGATCATTACATGTGTCCCCATCTCATTATTATGGAGAAAAACATGAACAAGCCCAAGTACCAAATATAAAATACCCTATAGATAAGAGAGATCATGGCATGTGGCATAATTCTACTCATTTAGAGCCTACATGTAGAGACACAATTATCAAGGTTCCTTGATCATATAGATAAGTGAGATCATGCCACATGCATGGTCCTTATCATATATGACTAACATAATGAGGCACATAATCCAAATGTTGGAAAACATTTAGATAAATAAGGGCCATCCACATGAAATCATCTTACTCATCTATAGCCCATAGACAAAGATACATAATTTGAGGCTAGACAACCCTCTGAATAAGTATGATCATGCCATATGACACGATCTTTATCTTCCATGGATAAAAAATAGAGGCACATGATATTGAGATAGATGATCATATAAATAAGTAAGGTCCATCTACATGGTAACATCCTTCTTATCTAGAGCCTATAGACATAACAAAAAATAATGGGAAGCCCACAAGCCCCTAGATTAATGATATTGGGTGATGTATTGACATATAATTCCTCTAAATAAAAATAATGAAATAAATCATGTCTTGAGGTACTCAATATTTTGGATAAATGAGATCATGCCAAATGGCATAATACCACCCATCTAAGACTAACAGAAGCAAGTTGAAGTCCCAAGTTTCACCAAGTGGTTGTATAAGTGAGGTCCATCCATGTCATAACATCTCCTTAAATCAAAACATGTAGAATTATAAAAAATATTATACGAATCTCATGATCCCATAGGTCAAAAATATTAAGCCACATGTCACTATTTTTTTGGACCATGACCAAAGTCTCAAACGTACATGCATCAAGTTTCATCAACCAAGTAGACTAGTGGGATTAGGTCACATGTCTATATTTTTATAAATCATGGTTGAAAGGCCAATGAAAAAGAAAAAAAAGGCCTAGATTCATGAAAAATAGACATGTGGAAAAACATATGGCCCATCAAAGTGACCAAGAGGCCAAAATTAGAGACATTATGCCACATGTTCCTCTTTGGACAAAATAGAGAAAAAGACAAAAAGATGAATCTCAAGAGAAATTTAAAGACATAACTATCATTTTTAAGGATAAATTAGCATCTTTATCAATTTTAGTTAATGAGATAAAGACAAGGACCACAAGACCTAATTGTATGATAGATGAATAAGTGTCATAATCCTAAGGAGATCGATTAGGACTCTTGTTTCTACTTTAGTACATAAGTAAGAGATAATAAAGTGGACCCAAAAACATTATATATATACATTTGTATTGTTTTATAAGGGGTTAAGAATTCAAAGACATTGATAGAGTGCCATGTGGCCAACCCCTCAACCTTTCATAGTGCCATAGAGATAAAAGAGGCATGTGCTCCACACATTGCCTATGCATCACAAATCCAACAAAGACACTCTTTCATGAGTATTTTATTGACCTATAAAGTTTAAATAACTTTTTTACTAATCATTAAAATATCAATAAAGTCTACTAAAACTATTAAGATGTGGTCCACATCAAACTTTTCCTTAGTGCTCCTTAGTGGCCCATGAAATTTTATTATATCTTATCTATCAAGGAATGAATAATCTTATGACATAATTCTATTTTACCATTTCAAAAAATTATTTCCAAGAGTGGGATCTCATGGATCTTGGAGGAAATACCCATCTTGATTATATATAGACTACTACCTAATATGTTTTTAGGGTTGACTCTATTTGCAAATGAACACTGCTAAAATAATGCAAAATTAAATTTTTGTGTAAATGCATCTGGTTGATTTTAAGGTCTTACACTTTATTTTAATTTAATGTATTAATACTAGTGATATATGATGAAAATTTGTGACTTTATATAGAGTTTATGTATTAACTAAGATGTGTTTCTACTATTTTACTTAGGTTCTTAAACTCTTTTCACTTTACTTGAAGTTTGTAAGGATCTATGTGATTAACTAAAAGTATGTTTACAACTCATTCATTTAAGGAGATTTAAAATTAATCATTTGTATTTTCTCAGATTATCTCCCTATGTGACTGAAGCTCAATCCATCGTGAAACTTAGTATACAGTGGTGCAAATGTAGTTAAGCACATTATGGTCCTATAATAATTTGTATTCATATTTATTTATAAGAATTTATTTATACCTTACCTACCCTCTATTTTTATATTTTTTTGTAAACAAGTGATATTTACCTTATTTTATAAATGAAGTGAAGTAAAGTAGAGCTCTAAAATTATATGTGTTGTAATTGGTCTAGCTAGGAGTGTAGAAGTTTTATAAGTCAGTGAGAAAATATATATTAGACCTTTGGTTGTATCACTACATCTCTTAGAGATATATTATAATTAGGATATCTAATGGATACCCATAGCTATATATCATGCCTTGGATTTTCTTAGCAATAATCCTAATATGAGAGGATGCAAGTCCCCTAATTGTTCCCTAAGCTCACTCAGTGAATATATCCTCATAGGTGTAATTAGGAATGATATCTTAGAATAAAAAAAAAATATAAATAGAATGAGGGCCACTAATATGAATATTTCTACCCATCCTATATGCTTTCCTAACCTATAAAATGTTTAAACATAGAATAATAGTTAATGCTAGAAGGAGGGCCACTGAGCTGAATATTACTACCCATAATTTATGATTTCCTAGCCTATTGTATTATTAATAATATAATTAAAATTAGTAATATAAGGAGGTAACACATTATAACTATCTAATAAATATTTAAGATACTATCCTACCTACAAGCAACTTAGATCTTACTATGTAGATCACTAGCTCCTAAACTGGTCTTGGATGTGTAATAATATCCTCACTATGATTCCATAAGAGAAATGAAATTAATAGATGGATACCAAGACCTATGGTTTCATCTAATAGTTAATACTCTTAGTTTTTTCATAACATAACTCCACCTATGACTACAACTATGATGTGGTTGGTTGGGTCTGCTATCAACATTTATAGAGTTGTCCATGATTTACCTAGGAACCTAGAAAGATGCCTCCAAATATTTACACCAAGTGTGGGGTGTACCATTGAGGAAAATGTAACCTCATACAAAAATACTCTTATTTTTATGAATTTTAAAACATTAGGATGTTACCTACATGATATTCTCATTCACTATGCTAGACACAGTGTATGATTGGATCCTAAACTTGCTTGAATGCTCTATCATAAACTGGGACCAATTCAATAACACATTCCTTACCTAGTTTTGGAAAGTCATCAATCCAAGTGTATTATAAAAATAATTCACTTGAATCAAAAGGGAACATAATGATCCTATAATAAATGTCAATGTTAGGTTATAAAAGATATATAGCTGAATCACTATGATGTAAAGGCCATATGCCAAATTATCCCTTAAAAATGTACAAGAATGCACTAGATATTTGGACTACTATGTTCATGTGTAGAGACATTATAGTGGTATAATTACATATATCTTATGAAAAATTTATCAAAATATATATACAACTGAATCCTCAAGGTCTGCTTGTCCTAGCCATCCTGAATCTACTACCAAGTATGCCTACTTTGAACCCCCTCTTTTTCACTAGCTAGAATTTACTCATGCCACAACTTGTGTAAGTGGAAAAATAGATCCTTTGAGACATATTTCTAATAATAAACACATAAGATTAATTATCCTAATCAATAATTAATTATCACCTTAATTTCAAAATCAAACATTGGTTTTTACTGTGAATAATGTCTAAAGTGTGCCCTAGGAATCTACCAAGAATGAGTTGGATGTTATAAAATGCATGGTATGGAAGCTCAATAATGAATTCCTTAGCCTCTAAAGATAAGTTGGAAACAATGGTGGTGAGATTTTTAATAGGAACTTCACCTTATATATATATATATAGTAAATCCCCATAAAAAATCTAACAAATAAATAAAGACCTTACATAATAATTTCCTTGAGATTAATATTTATGATTTGGCCCTACCTAACTGGTGCCATATGCACAATACAACCCAACATGGTGAACTTGATTGCATTGAATTCTAAACTTAATTTGACTTATTATAGAAAAAATGGAAGAGTATGAGGTAGTCCAAAACCACCCAAAGGATACTAATCAGACTAAGACCTCTAGTGCCCCAAGATCACCAAACACTTCCATGGTACTAAAAACTTTAGACTTCCCTAGCCATAAGGAAAATGAATAAGACTTACCAATGAAATGTAGGATTTCCATAAATTCCAAAGGAATAACTACATTATTAGGAACTAGGCACAACATCAACCTCTTACCACATCAACCCCTCCTAACAATGGTTCTACTCTTCCTTTTTCAAGATCAAGGAATGAACCTCCACCCGTAAAATAAAATAATACTAAGCTAATTGAAGATACCCAACCTACCACTGGAAAGACTAGGTCCAAAATCATGGAGGACATGAAGTAGATAAAGGAAAATATCAATTTTCATGAGCTTGTATAGATCATTGAGCAAAGAGATCTCCTCCTAAAGTTCCTCATGAAAAAAATAATTCATCCTAAACCCAAGCTAGTACACACTAATGTGTTCATACATAAGAATAAGATAAGATCTCACATTTCTTCCTTATAATTAGGCTATTTGGAAAGAATATTCATAACTATATAATTGACTCATGAGCCTCTGTGAATGTCATGATTATAATAATTTATCAAAAAATAGGACTAAAACCTATTAAATTAGACAAAATAATGGTCCATTTGGATAAGTCTAAAGTTAATGTAGTGGGCAAGCTCTTGAATGTCCACATGCAACTAGAATCTAAGCCTAAGGTCCAACATTTTATGGATATTCAAGTAGTGGAGACTTTAGAGGCTTAATGGATGTTTCTTAGTAGATATTTTTCTAAAAATTGAATGAATACATGGATATGGACTTATCCCATATGTGGTTTCCTTAGAGAGGTGTAGCTAATCAGATATATGTTGATAGTGAACCTAGAATGAAACAAATGATCAACAAATACAACACAATAAATGAAAGAGTGAACTTAGTATCCTTTGACATAGGTGTTTATAATTTGTATATAAAATTTATTGAAAACAAAAATGATAAAGATCTTATATTTCTAGGTCTATGGTCCTTGTATTTTTATGGAGCCCATTCTAAGCAAGGTTCTAGAGTAGGAAATATTCTCATTGATGCATTAGGAAAACAATAACTAGCTACCTATAGGTTCTAGTTTCATTACACCAATAACTTTATGGAATATGAAGCCTTAATGTTAGGATTACATTTTGTGTTGAAACATAGGGTCAAATAATTGATAGTGTTTGGATATTCTAAATTAGTAGTAAACCAAGTCAAGAGCAAGTTCTAATGTAAGCTATCTTATTTAAGGAAGTATAAACATAGGGTGTGAGATTTGATATAAGTATTCAATGCATTTAATGTCATACCTATTCTTAGATAATAAAATTATGTGGTTGATTAATTGAAAACTAATACTACCAATTTGACTCCCCTATATGATCCAAAGATGTAAAACTTTTTAGTGTAGCTCATCCCAGGTCCCTCAGTACTAGATTATGAAGAAATCCCATGTTTTTGAATATGACAACCACATTTTAGAATTTCTTAATAAATCAGGGGCATTTTTTACCCAAATTATAGATGAGACTAAAAGAGATGACCCTAGGAATGAATAATGTGACAAATATGAAATTATGAACTCAAAGGAAAACTAAGTTATAAAAGGGATGATCTCCCTTGAGAGAGTGTTTGACCTTTGAAAATCCTACACCTAGACCTGATGGGACAATACACTCATATCAAAATTCTAGAATAATTAATTTTGGATCATCATACCATCCTTAGGATGTTCATATTGGCTTGAATTTCACCCATGTTGAATTTTAACCACTCAAAAAAATACTATTGTAGTACCAAGATGTTATTTCTTGGTCCTATGGAGATATTAAGGTCTTCCATTTGAAGATAATGACCCACACTATCCCACTCAAGTAGAACTAAAATACATTTAGACAAAGGTAGTGACCTATGAACCTAATCTTAGAACCACTTATTCGTAAAGATTTCTATAACTCCTCTCAACTGGGATCATCTTCCCAATTCATCATTGTAATTGGGTGGCAAAATTAGTGTTATTCTATAGAAAGAATGGAGAAATAAGACTATGTGTGGATTTAATTTTTTTTAACAAAGCTTATGATAAATATAACTAGTCTTTTCCTTCCTTATATAAGGTGATACATATGGTAATTGGATCCTAGATGGTGTCCTTCCTAGATGTATTCTCATGATATAATTAGGTTCTAGTAAACCTAAAAGACCAAGCCAATATTGCATTCACAACCAGGTGGGGCACCTTCACTTAAAAATGAATGCCATTTGGAATTATTAATACAAAAGACACCTTTAAAAGAGATATAGAGTTTTATTTCAAAGGTTTAATAGGTAAATTCATTGTTATTTACATGAATGACTTGATGATTTTTTCAAAATGTAGGTCTGATTATATTCATTAGCTTTAGAATATATTTGAAATGTGTTTAAGGTATGGTATCTATCTTAACCCAAATAAGTTTATTTGGTTTTACCAAAGGTAAGATTCTTGACCACATCATCATGAAGAAATGTATGTCCATCAACCTTGAGTATGCCAATGTTATTTTCAAGATACCTTTGACTAATAATAAAAAGGAATTAAAGTCATTCTTTGGTAAGATTAACTTTTTATGCAAATTCATATCTTTTTTTACCAAAATTGTTGTACCTTTGAATGCATTATTAAAATAAGAATAAAATTTGAAATGGACTCCTACATATATGGAATCCTTATAAAAAATTAAATAATCCATTGTGTAAGCACTAGTCTTAATTAACCTATACTACATGAAGGAATTATACCTATATTCCTTCATATCAGAGCACACTATAACTATAATGTGCACCCCAAAGATGGACAAGATGAGCACCCAATTAATTTCATGATAAAAAAATTAAAGGATTTAGAGATAAAATATTACAAATTGGACAAGAATGTATACACCCTATTCAAGGATATGAATAAATTCATGGACTACATCTTCAAAAATAAGGTGCATGCCATCATCCTAAACCCAAATATTAAACTAATGCTAGGGAAGAATGAGTTAGAGGAGTTCAAAGGTTGATGGAATAATGAGATAAAACTTGTCAATTTAGTTTAAAGCTAAGTTCTTACTTAGTTGATCATTGAAATTGACCTAAGGATCATGGTGGTGTAATTAGACTTGTTAGAAATGGTCTATCAAGAATGGTATGACCCAATTTTCCACTACCTCTTTTATAAAAATCCTCCTCTAGGACTCAATTAGATGCATAAAATATTTTTCAAAATTAAGGTAGCTAAATACATGATGAATAATGGAGTGTATATATAAATAACTATCAAGGTATATTTCTTAGATGTTTATCTAAATAAGAATCTAAGGAAGTCATGACTAGATTGCATGAGAAATTGGGTAGTGTCCATCCTTCATGGACTAAAAATGCATGAAAAATTATATGATCTAGTTACTATTCGCCCATAGTATTCAAATATGCCCATTCTCATGTGCACTCATGTCATCAGTGCCAACCTTCACTAAAAAGTAAGTTCACACTGTAATGCCTTTATAGCCTATGATATTAGGGTATCTTTTCTCTAAATGGGGACTCAACTTCATTGGAGTCATCAACCTGAACTCATCAGTTGGATATAAATTCATACCTACAACCATTTATTACTAAAACATATGTATAGAGGTGTTGGAAACCAAAAACAACATATCCAAGGAAGTAATCAATCTCCTTGAAGAAAAAATAACACTATAATTTGTCACCCCAACCTATCTGGTCTACAATAATGGATCTACATTTTGGTTAACTAAACTTACTAAATGGGCTTATGAAAATAAGATTACCTTTAGATTATCATTAAACTACTACCATCAAGGGAATAATTTATCTGAATTTTCAAACAAGAAATTTATTGACACCACAAATAAGTCCAAAAAATAATATTAGAGATTGGAATTCACTAGTGAAATATGCTCTTTAAGCTATCATACTAGATATAAATAACCCCTCAAAATATCTCATTTTTTATTAGTATATGAGTTGGATCCCATCTTCCCAATGACCCTTAAGTTGATAAATTATAATTTTATGTAATATTACATGATAAATATTAAAAATATAACTTCAATACTACTTTACATTTTCCAATTAGAGGATGCACGAGAAGAGGCTCTATAGAACTTCAATAAACATCAAGTGACAATTAAAAGATGGTTCAATAAAAGGGAAAAGATAAAGTCCTTTTATATATTAGAATTAGTCCTATTATGGGACAAAACACATGAGAAGAAATGGAAACGCTCCAAACTTAACCCATTATGGATTCACTTATACCAAATCTATGAGTTGTTGGGGGAAAAACATTTTTATTAAAGGACCTTGAAGGGAATGACCTCCCTCTGCATATGCATGGATGGTTATTAAAGCATTATTTCTTGGATGTCCCTTCTAATGAAATTTTATAATAGCCTTAAGTGCTATGGATGGTGATGTAAATATTAAATTAGAGATAACTAGTTTACTTTAGTTGTGTGTTTACTTTTGTTTTGTTGTCATTTTACTTTCTTATCCTTACTTTCTATTTTTTTTACATGTGTTTGTTTAATTTTAGTATTCCTCTAGTTTTTACCTTGTTTTCCCTTGATAAATTTACAATGGTTTCTCCTTATTCCCATGATTTAGACTGAGAAGCAACTAAGATGGTTATGGTAGGATAGAGTTCACTCTAAATTTTGGTCCTCATACTCTTGAGTTTGATCACTTTAAAATTGATGAGGCAGTAAAAAGTAATCCCAGAACTAGAAGTCAAAAGGTGAGCCCATATTATTGAATAATATGATAAGTAAAGGAAATTATCTTAAGGCACTAAAAGGATTAGGATTCATTGATTAATAATTGAGACAGTGAATTGAGAAAATCCCTATTTTTAATAAAAGTCATCACAACACTAAAAGGAACATATAAATCACAACCAAATCATTGAGTAAGAAAATAAACTTCTTAGTGCAAAGAGTTAATTGAACTATTCATACACCTTGGATATGTTGGTCTCAACCCTCTTAAATTAAGCAAAAGAAACATCAAAATGAAAACAAGTCTGAATCTCATGAAAATTACAAGTTTAAAACTAAGAAAGGGTGATTTAGGCAACCTGAATCATAGGCTTTCTGACCTATATGAAAATAGAGGAAGGCTTTGAGTGGGACTTAAGGCATCTCTATTGTGGCTATAGATGCCTAACTAGAAATAGAGAAATTCATAAGCCTTACTTTATTTAACCAAAACTTTGTAAAAAAATTATCTCTGAATGAACTCTAAGTACCTAAGTTATGTCTGAGCTTGCATAATAGATTTAAAATAAGAGTAGAATCACTTTTTACACAAAATGAACCTATGAAGGAATCAAGGCCCAATATGTTTGTTTTTTAACAAAAATTGATCACTCTTTCCACCCTCTAAGTTTATCTAAAGGGATATTTAGTTGCTTATCTCACAATTTAGTAATGGAAACCTACAGTTTGGATTCTAAACACTGAGAAAACATTTTCCCCATAGTAGTCACCATTTATTATAGTCAACACACCCCATTTCATATTTTAAAATGAGGACCATATTTTAACCTAAAATTTCTATGTTTAAGTCTTGTTATGAAATGAATCAGTCCAAGTCTACTCTAGAAGTCATTATCTTAAGTCTAATTATTTTTTATTAATAATGAAGTTTTGATCTAATTATAAATTGATTGAATGTCCCCATAGTTTTACCAGTAGTTAAATTGATGGCATAGTTTGAGGGTCTAAATGGACATATCTATTGAATTTATTCTATATATCTACTTTGATTTTTGTGTTATGATGTTCATCAAATTCAGATTCTAGTTTTATGGACTAGCTAAGCTAACTTGTTTTTTTTGCCAAAGGTTATTTATTATTTGTATAAGTTTTCTACTCCTATAGGGCCACCTTAAAAAAACTTACTTGTTCCAGTGTAGATATATCTCTTTTTAGTATGAGTGGATTTTCATACATAATCATTTTTATAATTTTTTTTGACATAAACTGTTATCACACATCTCTCTTGAACCTAAATCAATCATCAAATTTAAGAGAAACAAAAAGTTAAAATTCCAATGGTTAATTACCTAAGTTAAAATTACAATGGGTAAGTTATGGAGCTCTAAGATCATTCTACATGTCAACAACAACTTCCTTAAGAAGGAATTTTGAAGCAACTAAGTATTTTCCTTTGGTGAGCCCCCAAATTCATAGGATTGAGACACATGACTTCATATAATTTATCTATGGATGATGATTCAAAAGTTTCTAAGTCCAATTTACATGAGCATTTGAGAAATTGAGATTGTGTCACGTGTCTTCATCGCAGTTACTCACTTCTATTGACTCAAAACAACTAAAAAAATATTATGTAAGGTCCCAAGCTTTGATATTACTATATTTAATCCTAAATTTGGATATGGATCCTATTTTAGGCTTAATTTTCACCCTTGGAGAGGGTTATTTAGTATCTCTCCAACTAATATACACAATGGGGACAACCTCAAGTTGTGGGTATCTTGTAGTGAGGTTGAACCTCTGGAGTATGCTAGCTTCCTCTTTGATGCTCACTTAAAGCTAATACTAAAATAATGATTCATAGGGAAAATGGGATAAAGTATCTTAAGAAGGTTGACTAGGTGATGCACCAAATTTAAAGGGTAAACTCCCATAATCTTGAACCCACACTAGATCAACACAAGACAATACTAGCTCACACAACATCAAGATCAAGCTAATTATATAAGTATTTCATAAAGAGGTTTAGAGTAAACCACTAATTTAGACCTACAAGCAGCATTTAAAATTCCCTAAACAAGGTCATAAATGAGGACAATGGATGAGGAGGATTCTCCTTCACATAATGCCATCATGACGAACTCACCAAACATAGACTCAAGGCAAGAGATAGGTAAAGAAAGTCCTTATATTGCATCAAGAGGTAGTTATTAAAAATGATTATTAGGTTTGAGAATAATCAATATGAGCATATTTTTCATTATCTCAAAGAGCATCCCTATCTCCTAGAAAGATAAAAAAGGTCTAAAATCTAAGAACCCCCCATCATGAGAATGAGACCAAGATATATAGAAGAAGGGGGAGAGAGATGTGAAAAATTCATAAGAGAGTGGAGAAAGAGTCCTCAAGATCAATAAATGAGGTGGTAGCTCATGAATGCTTATATATGTGTGCATTCATAAATAAATGGACCTTCCTTTGTCCCAATAGTCCCTAAGCTCCTCTCATTGGCTGAGAGATCCCACTAGAGATAAGGGTTGGTTCTACATGATGACAAAGTCTATTTGAGCACAATCAATGCTCTTAACTACTTCTCTAACTACCAGTGTACCACCTTGGGACCTTAAGTCCACTTGATGTGTTCATGAGGATCAAATCATCAAATATTTAAACTTACAGTGCCATGCCATGAATGGTGATTAGTACCTACTTTGTTAATGATGGAGCCATGTGGATAAATGAGACCCTTTGCATTAAATGCATATCTACTTCATTTTCATATCTAGATCATAGGTCCATCTATAGATGGATAACCAATATAATATTATTGGTTTTCTTGTCACTACCATATTAATGTAGACCTATAAACTACATAGCCTCTTTATAGATCCAAATAGGTCTAAAAAGACCCAATCTATTTCTACAAGAACCAAAATTTCACCATATACATAGTTCCTTCTTAAATGGCAAAAAAGGTTGTAGAAATAACCCCATAGACTATATATTTATGAACTAGAGGTATGTATTTATCCTTAATGAAAATCCCATATGTTCTTGATCACCTTGTATACATTAATGTGTCCCTTTAATGGCATTAGATCAAGATTGAATGGTAGAAAGATGACCTTATAAGACCCATTTGATTCTATCAAAAAAGTCTTCTTGACTTCTATCAAAAGTCCTAGGCTCATATTTTTTCTAATTGCCTATCGATATCTAACTTAACTTGTTGACATATTGACCTTTACTCACTCTATCAATCTTGATCTGTATGATCAAGCAAGAGCCATTGATCTTACTCTTGACTCATCAACTCTATCCAAGATTATTGCACATGTCAAACACATGTTGATTATTATGATTTGTTTTTAGTCTATAGCTTCACATGCTTATGCCACATGTCAATCTCTCAAGCTCCTTGACTATTTGACTCATCTTGTACAGTTGGATCAAGATGTATAATTGAGTAAGGATCGTTATATCTACTGAGACCTACTATTTTAAAACAAATGGATACTTCATGAGCTTAAAATTGATGTTCATACTCCTATAAAATGATAGTCACATGACCATCATTGACATTTATGTGACCATCAAATTTAATCTCAAAAGGATTTATTTTACTTGAGCTTAAATGTGATGTTAACATGAACATATGATGTTATAGGTCTAACTTTAGAATCTTATAACTTGATATAAAAAGCTCATGCAAGACTAAAATTTTTAGAGGATTATCCTATCATGTATAACTTCCTAACACTATAATCATTTAACTCATGGAGGATTCCTAAGTGAAGATAAATATTACACAAGTGGATTGGTCCATTTGCTCTTACATGATGTCCTAGTGATGGTCTGGCACTTAAAATTTCACAAATCATCTATTGATTGATACTTTAAGATTATAATTGGTTCTTAAGGTTTTTACAACCTATTCCATGCTTTTGAATGCTTAAAATATATGAGAACCTACTCAGATCCTTATACTTGCATTGCTGGATCCATTTCTAAGCCTTTGAGCCACTACTTCATCAAACCAAGAAAGAGCTGCATATGTGGGCCAAAAATGGCCAACATATTTTGTAACTTATATGGGTTTCATTCCTATCTATATAAGAGAACCTAGACCATGTTTCCTTTTTTGGTCCATTAGGAATGGAGTCTCTTCTCTAGTTTAATAAATTAACCTAGATCTAACACTGGCTACCAATCCTACTCTAACTTATTTAAAAAATACAAGGACCATAGGAGAATAAAATAATATAGAGTGAATAAAGAACTTATTAAAGGGAAACTAACCTAGAACAAAATAGGGATAACAAATAAATGTTCTAAAAATGACACTTAGAAGAATTTGAACAAAACTATCCTAATATGTATAGTTTAAACTATGTGTACCTTTCCTCCTAGATCAAAATGAAAGTTTGATAACCTTATTATATAATGGGATGAGGAATTTAATAAGGCATCAACTCCTTGACACATAGCTTTGATGCCTCCTTTACTATATATTCTAACTTCATTAGTATGATGATAAGTGAGAACTAAGGAGTTCCAAATAGGTCAGCTATGTGTATCCAAATAGTCTCAATTTTTTCATATGGATCCTTAATTACAATGTACAATGGTGGTCCCTTAAGACATACCTCTTTGATTTCCATAGTGATCTCAATAATATTGGGCTTCTTCTTGGTTGTAAGTTCTTTAGGCTCATCAAGGAGCTCTATATATCCTACCTAATCTTGGTCATTATCCTCTATGGGAAACTCTTTATCCACCTTCTCAATCACTTGATACTTTTCAATAAGAGATATCTTAATCTCATACAAGTCCTCCATTTGTAACAATATCTAATCAATACCAACCTTATCATACTACTTGGGCATGCCCATATTATCACTATCTTCCTGAAGATCCAAAACATTAATGGAATCCTTAGATGAAGATTCAACCTACTGCACTATCTCATCATCAATGTTTTCCATCTTAATTTCATCAATATCACTCATGAAATCATGGTAAAATTATTTATAATTATCATCTTACTATTGGATCTCATCTCCAACTTACACTTGCTCTTATAACTCATCCTCTTTGACATTATGAAAGATTGAAACATGCTCATTCTTAGGAAGTGGTGTCCCAATAGTGATCTCTTCTTCTGGCTCTAATAATCCATCATTATTAGTTATGAGTTAAATATGGAGTTCACTACTTACCTCTTTAAGGAGTGGCATAAGATGTACTTGGGATGATTCTAAGAATCATGAGACATATGTGGCATCTATTTGGTCTAGTTGTTTATCTTTGATAGTCATGTGCTTATCCTTCTTTTGCATACTGCTCTAGATGGATTTTCAATATGGAAATTATCTATATTCTTGAGGAGGGAGGGATGGGGTTTAAATGACCTTGGATTTACTTGATTGCATAACTTGGTTCTAAGATGGGAAAGATAAAGGTTATCTTTTGACCTTTTGATTCTAGTTATCCTCCTCTTTCCTTGTCTTCAAATCTAACTCTTTAATTTACCTTTCTATATTCTCTTTGAATAGATTCTCTCTAAGGTGGTCAATGGATTTATGAATATCAAGGACATAAGAAGACTCTTAAGGAGGGATGAGAGAGGCTTTCATATGTTTAGACCTTGATTTATCTTGTGCTCTCAAATATAGACTTGCCTTACTTTGCCCACCCCATGACTTCACCACTTGATTACAGTTTGGAACCTTGAAGGACTTCATAAGGGGTTCTTAAGGAAAGATAGTGTCTTGGATCTCAATAGTAGGCTATTCCATAATAATCATCTTAATCCTTTGACAATTTTATTGGATATATTTCTAGGAAGGAAAGGTATGATGAACACATGAGGAATTTGGCATACTCAAAGGGGAACTTGAAATGATCTCTTAGGGAGGAATGGGTGGCACATAAGAAGGATAATGTGGTGTATATGTAGGCACATGATATTGGTAAGGTTGGACCTGATATTCATCAAGGCCTTTTACCTTGTCCTCAATATCTAAATGTAACCACCTACATCCATCATCTCACCTATGAGATTGTTCTAATTTACTCTCTTAATAGGTGCCCATTCTGCTTTTATTTTCTATATTTACTCTCTCACATAATAGATATAGTGAGTAGGGACATCTTGGCCATAATAATTTTGTGAGAACAATTCTAGTGCATGCTTGTCAAGGATTATTAGAGTTTTCCTAAGTGTTGGTATGGATGGCTCATGATAGGGTTGATGATGAGAAATATTATGATTGTCTTACTATCCATAGGAAGGATTAGGGAAATATTATTGAATATATAACTAACATTGGTCCTCATATTACTGGTGAAGATCATGAGGAAGGTAAGAGCCATTACATTGATAATAAGGATCATGAGAAACTTGATAAGGATACTAATATATTTGAAAAAAATCTTGGTAGGGCTGATTAGGCTCATATGGATTATGAGAATCATATTGGGGCTATTGATAAGGAGGTGGGTAATAGAAATATTCACCATAGTTGTTCATATTGAACTCATATATTAAATGAAATGAAATAACTAATTATAAACTTCATTGAGACATACCTGATATACTCATAACCATAAGCTTGATTTGGAGTCACCATTGGTGCTAATTTGCTTGCTTCTAAATGCTAATTAGAGGAAAAATACACCAATATATTTCCACTCTTTTGGACCTTATCCCACTGGGCATGCCAAAAAATATTATAGGTTTAATTTGCATCTTTGGAGAGGGTTATTTAGGCTCTCTCCAACTAATTTACACAATGGGGATAAACTTATGCTATGGGTATCTTGTAGTGAGGTTAAACCTCTAGAGTAGGCCAACTTCCTCTTTGATGCTCACCTAAAACTAATACTAAACTAATGATTCATAGGGAAAAAGGGGTATAAAGGGGATAAAGGCTCCTAATAAGGTTAACTAATAAATACACCAAATTTAAAAGGGAAACTCCCATAAACTTGAACCCACACTAGATCAACAGAAGATAATACTAGCTCACACAACCTCAAGATCAAGCTAATTGTATAAGTATTTCATAGAAGAGGTTTAGAGTAAAACACTAATCTAGACCTATAAGAAACATTAAAACTTCCTTAAACAAGGTCAAAAAGGAGTACATTGGATGAGGAAGATTCTCCTTCACATAATACCATCATGCACAACTCACCAAACATAGACTCAAGTCAAGAAATAGGTAAATAAAGTCCTTATATTGCATCAAAAGGTAGTTATTACAAATTCTTGACAAGGTCAAGCCTAATCAAGATGAGCATATTTTTAAATATCTTAGAGAGTATCCCTATCTCCCAAAAATATTAAAAAGGTCTAAATTATGAGAAACCCCCATCATGGGAATGAGACCAAGATATATAGAAGAAGGGGGGAGAGATATGAGAATAATACATAAGATAGTGGAGAAAGAGTCCTCAAGATCAATAAGTGAGGTGGTAGCTTATTGATTGATTATACATGCATGCCTTGATAATTAAATAGACCTTCCTTTATCTAAATAATCCCCAAGCTCCTCTAATTAGCTGAGAGATCCCAATAGAGATAAGGTTTGGTTCTACATGATGACAAAGTCTATTTGAGTAGAATCAATGCTCTTAATTGCTTCTCCAACTACTAGTGCACCATGTTGGGACCCTAAGTCCACTTGATGTGTTCATGAGGATCAAATCTAGTGCCATTCCATGAATGGTGGTTATTACCTATTTTATTGATTATGGAGCCATGTGGATAAATTAGACCCTTTACATTAAACACATATCTATTCCATTTATATATGTAGATCATAGGTAATCTAAGATTATTGGTTTTAATATAACTAACATATTAATGCAGATATATATATTGCATAACATATTTATAGATCTAAATATGTCTAAAAAGACCTAATTTATTTCTACATGAACCAAGATTTCACCATATACATGGATCTTTCTTAGAATGGTGAACATAGTTGCGGAAATAACCTTGTAGATTATAGATTTATGAACTAGAGGTATGTATTTAGCCTTAATGGTAGTCTCATATGTTCTTGATCACTTTATCTACATTAGTGTGTCCCTTTAATATAATTGGATCAAGCTTCAATGGTGAAAATATGACCTTGCAAGACCCATTTACTTATGTCAAAAAATGCTTCTCAAATTTCATCTAAAGTCCTGGGATCATCTTTGTTATAATTGACTATAAATATATGACTCATCTTATTGACATATTAACCTTTGATCATACTATCCATCTTGATCTATACAATCAAGTGAGAGCCATCAATCTTACCCTTGACTGGTCAACTCTATCCAAGCTTATGCTATGTGTCAAATGCACCTTGATTTTTAGGATTTACTATCAATCTAAAACTTCACATGCTTACACAACATGTCAATCTCTTGAGATCCTTGATTATTTGACTCATCTTTCACCATTGGATCAAGATGTATGATCTAATGAGTGTGAACTAGGAATTTGACTCAAGAGAGGATGGTTAGTATCGTGTTAGTTCCAAAATAAAAACAAAATGAGATAAACACACTAGCATAACATCTCTAGGCCTAGTTACTAGGGGGAGCTTAGTCAAAAAGACAAAAATAGAAAACATAACTAAAACATGAAAGGACTTTCCTTCACCTCTCTTGGATGCTCCAAAATTCTTGTTGAAGTGGATTTCTTAGCTTTGTGCTTATGAAGTCTGCAACAATGAAGTGTGTCTATCTCCATCTCTCTTTGGCACCATATTTGGCTTTAGCCTAGCTCAATATTTGGGAATTATAACACTAATTTTCACAAATATTTGGAATCAATTCACCATTATAACTTTGGCATATGAGAGTTTATAATTCAATAGGTAAGGCCTCCTATTTATAAATTTTCAAAAATAGTTAGAATCAACCTGAACCATCCATCTTAAGATGGAGATGTGTGGTTAAGGATTAATTTAATTATGAAATTCAATCTACAAATATCCCCATTAATATTTTGGATATATGGGAAATGAATATGTATGGAGGGTATTAATGAGGCATGGGAGGCACAAGTCTTGATATTTGTGGCATTTATGGCTTGTGGATGCCACCTCATAGGATGATGTCATTTGGTGATGTAGATATTCAATGTTCATTTCTAAAAATAAATTATTCAACAAGTTCCATGGAATTATTAATTATGCTCATGATTTGTTTTAATTATCTCTTAAGAATGATTAAGCACTTTGATGCAAACCTTGGCTCTTTGTGCACAAATTACTCAAATTGGTTAAAATGTCTTATTATTGGCCTAAAATTTGACTAGATTAGAATTAAAAGTTGATGTTAGATGCATTAGAACTATTATCACATTTAGGATGTTTCCAATGCACAATAACAAAGGAACATGTATTGTATAATAAATTTGATATAAAAGAGCAATCCAGAGCACCTAGGTACAAAAATGTCATTTTGACTCAAAATGATCTGATCAAAATTAACTACTTAATAAATTACATTGCCTCATTTAATGATACCCTAGAAAAAATCAGTACTTGAATATAAAAATTTCAAATCCTTTAATGCATTTTAGTGTTTTTAAGCCAAGTTGTGCACTTTGGTAGAAATTGGTCAAAATCCTGAATGATGGTCATTGGTGGCCAGATTTAGGTGTCTATAGTTTCCCCCTATTTGGGAAGATGTTGAAAATTGTAGGCAAAGAAATGTCTTCTCAAATAATAAGAAATTGCATGTATGCCAAAAATAAGATGATGATTGAAGAACAAACCTCCAAATGGTATTTTGGAAGCTTATGATGATGCTCCCTTGAGGGAATGGCCATTGCATATGTGGATGGATGGTCCCTCAAAAAAAAGTGAGAAAAAAGGTGAGATTAACTTGTGGTTGAGATTAATCCAAATGAGAAAATGCTTGCGTGCATTGATTTAAAAATTATTGATTTTCCCAAAAGAAGTTATAATCAAGAATAAAAGTTAAAATAATGATTTACCCATAGGCTGTTATAATCATTAAGAGGACTTGGATTGGTTAAAGATGATTGTGCCTCAATTAGTGTTGATTAACAAGCGTAACTCAAGGATATAATCTAGAATATAGATTAAATATGAGAAAACACAAAGTGATAAAAGAGATGAATATAAAAATAATATTGATCATTGGAAAATATTTTGTTGTACCTACTAATGAGGAGATGCTTGTCCTAATTAACAATGATAAATTTAGAATGGTCATTAGGTTAATTTGATCAAGGGTGGAATGGAAGGATTTGACAAGGTGCCAAGGAGAAACTTCTATGGATCTATTAATTTTAGACCTTCTTGAATTTGGTTTTTGGTGTAGCATGTGATGGTAGGCATCATGATATAACACCATGAAGACTTGGATGAAATATACATAAATACTAACTCTTGATCTAATAAACACTAAAAAAAAATACACCAATGATAAAAACCATGATGATAATGTTGACATATGAATATGGATGGACTCAAGAATAACATGTGTAAGGAATCACCTAATGAACAAATATATACTGAGTCAAGGTAATAGTGCTAAAAGCAAACAAATAGGTAAGAAAGAAAACAAACAAACATAAAGTGAACAAATAGATAAACAATTTGAAATAAATAATAAAACAAAAATCTTGAAAATAAAAGCAAAAGAAAGCATCCTAACAATGACTATGCCCTAGTAAGGTAGATCAAGGATAATTGATTAGGATTAGATAAGATAAATGTTTTTGGATTTTGAAATATTTGAAATGTTTTTGGCATTTTGAGTTATCTCAACTTGTTAGATAATGACAAGATACCTACTCATAAAATGGCGAGAGCATTTGGCTTAGGTTGATCATAAAATGACAAGAGCATATGGAAAAGGGGACTAAGGTGACCTCAAAATGAATTGAGCATGGTCTACATTGTCCAAAAGTGACCTCAAGTCACAATAATTCCATCCACATAAAAAGTGAGGAAAAACCAACTAGGTCTTAACAAGTTCTCAAATCTAGAAAATGACCATTCAAATAAAAACAATAATGGCAAGGTGATGTGGCAATGCATGATAAACAAATGTTGCCCCTAGTTTTCCCATAGATGGTTATAACTAGGATACAATGGTTCAAATTAATAATACTAATTTACCCATAGGTGGTTATAATTAATAGTAAGATTGGTGAGACACTGATTTGCCTATAGGTGGTTATAATCAATATCACATAAATAAACTTGATATAGGATGGAAAATGAAAGATATCTTGACAAATCAAATATCACACTAATTTCATAGAATGTCATTGTAAACACATATTTTATTGATTATTTAAACTTAATTAAAATCCCCCCCAAAAAAGTGTAGGAAGAGCCAAAGTAACCAAGATCAAAATAGGATTGGATAGGATAACTTAAAATAGGCTTTGGTCAAGATAGGAATGGAATGGTCTTGCTTAGGATAATGATGGTTTGATAGATTAGATAAAATGATAAGAGGTTTGCCCCCAATTAATGGGGTGGATGGTTGGGATATGTGACAATGGTAGAAGGATATGTAATAATGGCATTGACATGGTAATGAAATGGGATGGTACATGTTTTGGTTCTAGCCTAGGTATGATAAATGGTATATAATTTTGTGGTTCCTACTAAAATTGAGATGCACATCCTAATCAACAAATGATACAACTATAATAATTAATCATGTTAATTTCTAGCCCACACCTTGTTTGAATAACTACTCTATCAAGAACTAGCTGTAGATTTGGATGCCAAGAATGTTGTGATCTTCATTGGTCATTGATTTGGATTCCTTCAAGTGTTGAGACAAAGTATCTTTGTAGCCTCTATAAAGGAAAGTATGAACATGGATGGTAAACAAGGATAAAATTTGGATGATAGGTTTATTTTTGAAATAGAATGGAAAATGATAATGGAATGTTTAATGGTACAAAAACAAAAGAAGATTGAGACTTTTAGTCACATGTAATGTTGTTGATGCTAGATTTGACATAATTTATTTTGTGGTGGGGTTGAATACTTGTTATCTCGATAATACCACTAGATTATTTTGTTTTTTGGGCCTAAAAGTAACTATGATATGATTAAGCTATAGTTTGAAAGCTATTTTTATTTGATCTTTGATTTTGTCTTCATCAAGTAGTAAATTTTTTTTATGCTCAGCTATTGGCACCTCAAAGAAGTTTTCACTAATGAATTTTTCATGATTATCCTATAGCATCTCTAAGAGGGTTTCACTAATGAACATTGGTTTTTAACTTTGATTGTCTTCTAGTGCTTCCAAAAATGTTTCATGAAAAGATGTTGAGTTTTAACTTTGCATGTCCCCTAGCACCTTTGAAAAGGTTTCACTAGGATAATTTTCTTCTACTACATGAATCTATACTTGGCCTCTTTATTGTTATTCAACTAATATGTCACCATGGATGTAGTTTAACAAAGTGTGATTCTATCGGTCCCAATCAACACTTATGAGAAATGGAATGTCAATAGTATGGCTATGTTGGTTGATGGTAATGGCCTATAGAATGGTAATGGTATGAGGAGAGGCTACATAATCCTCATAGAAGATACTAGCATAATTTTTTTAAAAATTGAAGTACTCATCCTAAATTTTTTTATAAGGGTCACAAATGTATTCAAATTGATCTGCAAGGTATGCATAACCAATATTGTAACAATCTTGAAAGTATTTATTTCTAAATATAATTTTAACTCAAAAGACTCTAAATCTAATGTTGATTCTTCTACTGATGCTAAATCTAATGTCAATTCAAGAATATAACTTGACTTTAACTCTAATTCTTCATCTGATGGGTACCTTATTACAATAATGTCTTATTAAATGTTTGGTATTAGATAAGTAATGGCCTATGATGGCATAATGGGCTCCAAAAAGACTAGATTGTCAAAGTGAGACTCTTCCATAATGGGAAAAAGGTCAAGAGACAACTCCTCAAAGACTAGCTTGGCAATAGGAGGCTCTTGAAAAATAGGCATATGGTCAAGGTAATGATTTTCCAAAAGATGATTATAATAATTAAGAAGTGACTAAAAAAAGATTGGCTTATTAGAGTGAGACTCCTCTAAAACTCATATAGGATCAATAGGTGATTCATCATAGGTTAACTTATCACAAGTGATTGGTTCAATAAAAACATCTTGGATTGGTTAGTTTTCTTGGCCTTGGTTTCTAATGAGTTTGAAAATACTAGTTTTGAACATAGCTTGGTCTTAAAATGATTGGATGGGTTGAGGTTTTGATTAGATTAGTTCTAGATGAGGAATGGCCCATGGTTGGCTAATGGTAGGGCATTGGGGAAAATTATTACTCACATGAGCCAAAGGATGGAGTCTTAAAATAGTAATGATAGGGTGGTGTAGAGCTTGGTTGCTCACATAAGTTAAAGGAAGAGGTCTTGGAATGATGAATGGGAATTGTGGAGCTTGATTTCTCTCACAAGCCAAAGCATCTAAGTCCTCATAAACCATATCATCCTAATATTGAGTTGGATCATAAGCTGGTTCTTGAATATGTTCTATGTACTGATTATTGTAAAGAGGGTATGGATCCATATCCTAAACAACATTATCTATAGTTAGGTCTTCAAATTCCTCATAAACCATATCATCCCAATTGGTAATTTTATTTGGATTTTGACTATGTTCCCCATATGGATTATTTTAGGGAGAAAAAAAAACTCCTTAGAAAATCTTTCTTTGTAGGGGTTCCTAGTGGGGTTTTATGCAACCATTCTATCATAAGTTGGATTGTACATGACTCCACCATAAGTGTAGCTAGATATATTCATATAAATGATGAAATATCTGAAACAAAAAGGCTTATAGTTCTACCAACTTTGAAAAACTATGTTCAAAGGACAAATAGTTCAAACTTGGTCAAAAGTGGAGTTGTATATCCAAACAATGATTTGATCATGGAGCTATATCTCCAAAATGGTTTGGGATAAATATTTTACATAAAATAGTCTAACATAAAACATATAATGTCAAATTTTATACACATAAAATGTCAAGTGTCTGAATAAAAATTGGCATGTCAAAAGTCAAGGTCAATGTGTTCCAAATAAGGTCTAAACTAGGAAAGGAAAAAGTTGAATTGCTAAGTCTTTTATCAAAACGTAGATTCAAAATCTAGGCTTAAAAAAACATGATCTACTAGGACTTTTGGCCAAATATGGCATCAAAAAATAGGATTTGAAACAAAAGATGTTATGATTTAATTTAATCTAATAAGTTTGAAAACAATTTTGACATAGACCTGACACACAAAATCAAACATAAACATGATTAGTTGGCATAAGGCATAAGGCATAAGGCAAAAGGCATAAAAGACTATGTTTTCCTGAATAAAGGCACAAAAAATAATGAGGGTTAGGCTCTATGAACAAATAAGCAATGGAAACAAGGCTCCTTGATCAAACAAATAATAGTTTTCAAATTTGGGTAATCAATTAACCAAAGTTATGTAACCCAAAAGAGAAATATATGTGTATCAACCCCATGAATTGAGGCCTAAATAGAAATTAATCAATTTTTTAATCCAAACTTGACAAGGTTCATTGAAAACTCAATGTTGAAGACTAGGTTTTGACCAAACAAGCTAGACAATATTGGACATCATGACAGTACATAAACAAGGTCTAAATAACATCTGTAACATAATTTAGAACAATGGTATTTGATATAAGGTAAATATGTCTTGAAACAAAATGAGAAAACTAATGGTGTAAACATGCTCATATGATGTGATCAATGTTATGTTTTAAAATACTCAAAGGCAAAATGGTTTGACATGTTTTTTGTAGCATAACACTACCCTCTGCAACTCAAATGACACACACATAAACAAGTTTAACAAAAATTTCAAGGCACAAGTGTGGTGTAAAATAACTATTATAACACCTCTTTAGACAAAAGAGTGACATATAAACAAATTAGTTTCGACGTGGTTTATAAACAAACAAACAAGTTTTAGTCTTAAAACATACCAAGAAAAAATGACCAAAATACACTAAGTATAATAATCCAAATCTTAACAAGGGTATGGTAAAATGGGGTTGACTAAACCTAATTGGTTTTCAAAAATTTCTAGGGGGATAAATTACACAATGATTTTCATGTCATGATACAAAATAAAAACATGTAATTGGGTGTCCACAACACTTGGCTTGTTGCAAAAACGTCTTTCCCTTTTTGCAATCACTTGTTGGAAATATTGTCATTGATGTCAAAGGTCTAGTATTATTGGTGATAAAGGCCCCATTGAATTTAATGTTGTTTGTAATAAATATATCTTAGCTAATATGAGTTAATATTTATTTAATATTAATTAATATATTTTTCATTGCATATGAGACAAAAGAAGGGCCCATGGAGAAGTCGAAGAGCCACGGGGTAAAGACAAAAGAAGGATGGGATGAATTTTCCCATGAAGAGTCATCTTGGGGAATACCAAGAGTCACCAAGTGAAGACAAAAGAGAAAAGGTGCAATTTATCATGAAGGGACACTTTAAGGAATACGAAAAGTCACCAAAGATAAGGACAAAAGTGGGAAGGACGTTTTTGGTCATGAAGGGTCACCACATGACTTTTCAAAGGCTTGAATATGAAGGGTCATACAAGTTTGGCACCGTTTTCAATGAGGATTGAAGGGTCACAAAGGGGGAAGACCAAAGGTCATTTGGAAAGCTATAAATAAAGGCTTGAGAAGCCATTTTTAAATATGAGAGATATAGGTTGATTTCATATTGTAATATCTAGCTTAGAAGAGCAATTGTGAGAGATGAATATGATTTGTATTTGTTATATCTAGCTTAGAAGAGCAAAGGTGAGAGAGGAAAGAGATGTTGTATTAAACTATCATTTATTGAGATAACAACAATGAGAGATAGGTGTGTGGTATACACAAAGGGGTTGGTGCTCATAAATTGTTGCTGGGTTGGTGCTCAGAAAAGGGGTTGGTGCTCCTGTGGGTTGGTGCTCAAGAATAGTTGCTGGGTTAGTGCTCGATAAAGGAGTTTAAAGCTCCTATGGGTTGGTGCTCATGAATTGTATCTGGGTTGGTGCTCGACAAAGGGGTATGGTGCTCTTGTGGGTTGGTTCTCATGAATATACTTGAGATTGTTCTCTGTGGTTTTTCCCACATTGGGTTTCCATGTTATATCTGGTGTCTCTCTCTATCTTGTGTGATATTTATTGTTTGAGTTTTATTGAATATATTGAATGTTTGATTAAGTGGAATTTGATAAAGGGAAAGTTTAATAAGATATATGATATACTGATTCACCCCCCCTCTCAGTATATCCCGTGCTTAACAATTGGTATCATAGCAGGTTCCTTCAAAAAGGGTTTAACAACTTGAAGGTAGATCAAGGAAAAGCACAAGATGGCCAAGCAGCTAAAGAAGGAGAATCAAGAATTGAAATCTGTGGTTGAAGCTCTTAAAGAACAGGTGTGTATCTCTGATTCTAAGTTGGCTATAGAATTAAAAGAAAATAAGATATTTATTCAGGATCTTAAGAATGAGTTAGAGGTTGCAAATTCAATTTTAAAATCAAAATAAGAAGAGTGTAATCATTTGAAGGATGAGTTAGGTTATTTAAAGGATAATCATGAGAAGCTTGTAATCAAGGTTGAGAAAGATCATGAAATATTGGTCCAAAGAAAGAAGGATGTAGGTTTTGAAGGCAAATCAAAGAAGTCGATCAGGCAGCCCAATGATTTTAAGTTTTCAAATTCTTTTCATGGTTGTTGTTTTGTTTGTCATAATTTTGGTCATAGGGCAAGAGACTGTATGAGGAGAAGCAATTAGTCAAAGGGAGATCTCAGTCACATTCAAGAAAAAGGTATGAGAAATATTGTTTGGTTTTGTTGTCATAAGGTTGGCCATATTGCTAAATTATGTCCAAAACAAGTAAAGAGATCTTCAAAGTATGCCGAAGGTTACAGAGCCCCTAAAAGATATGAGAGGAGTCAAATTAAGGTTTGGAGACCTAAAATAGTAAAGGTTGATTAGGTTGAGTTTAAAAGTGAAAATGAATCACTTTCTATAGTAGATAAAGAATCAGATAGGAAGGATTGTGTAGAATCTCTTGTTACATTTGAGCATGAGCTTTGTCAATATAAGATAGTTGCAAAAGTTTAGAAGATGAAAAACATCATAAATGATAAGGTTATTAGGTCAAAAAGGTTAGACATGCTTAAATGGATTCTAAAAGAAAAACACAAGAAGATCAAGGAAGAAACAGAGGAGATGTGGGAATCTCCTGAGATTTATTTCTAGAACCCTATTGTGTGGGGTGTCTCTTCTAGGATTCAAGGAGACACTTTTAAAAATTGAAGCATGGTGGATGCTATTGGGTCTTGGTTATGTTGCATGACAAGAAGGTGAGTTGGAAAATTAATTTGTATATCTTTTGAGGGAATAGATTTTTGAAAAAGAGCTAACAGTTTCAGAAAGAAGGAGAAGGATATTCATGCACATTCAATCAGAGTTTCAAAGTTCCATTCATCAAGAAGGTTTAGTCATGTTCATGGTAGAAGAAACAACATAAATATTCTATGATGGTTCAAACAACCCTGCATGTAAGAGGTAAAGATCAGCCATGGTTAATTGATAGCAGATGTTCAAGGCATATGACAGGAGATAAAAGTAAATTCATATCTCTAAAGAAGATCAATGGTGGTACAGTGAGATTCAAAGATAAAACCACTGCTAGGATAGCCAAAAAAGATATCTTCTCAAAGGAATGATCAAACGATACATTCAAAGATTGGTGAGAGGAGTTGGGAGTAATTTCTATTACTTCTTACCATTGATGTTTAACACCAAGTGAGGGGGAGATAAGTGTTAGCTCCAGGTAGGCCCTTTGCCATTGATGTCAAAGGGGGAGAATAATAGGTATAGGTATAGGTGCAAAATATAGGTATAGGGAATAGGTACAGGTTGCTACAATAAGGGGGAGTTACTGTATGTTTTCAGATGACAGGATGTGTAGGTGATAGGATGTGGCAGTTTCAGGATTGAGGTTGCCATCAATGACAAAGGGGGAGATTGTTGGAAATATTGTCATTGATGTCAAAGGTCTAATATTATTGGTGATAAAGGCCCCATTGCATTTAATGTTGTTTGTAATAAATATATCTTGGCTAATATGAGTTAATATTTATTTAATATTAACAAATATATTTTTGGTTGCATATGAGACAAAAGAAGGGCCTATGGAGAAGTCGAAGAGCCACGGGGTAAAGACAAAAGAAGGATGGGACGCATTTTCCCATGAAGAGTCATCTTGTGGAATACCAAGAGTCACCAAGTGAAGACAAAAGAGTAAGGGCACAATTTCTCATGAAGGGACACTGTAAGGAATACAAAAAGTCACCAAAGGTAAGGACAAAAGTGGGAAGGACATTTTTGTTCATGAAAGGTCACCACATGAATTTTTAAAGGCTTGAATATGAAGGGTCATACAAGTTTGGCACCATTTTCCATGAGGATTGAAGGGTCACAAAGGGGGAAGGCCAAAGGTCATTTGGAAAGCTATAAATAAAGGCTTGAGAAGCCATTTGTAAATATGAGAGATAGAGGTTGATTTAATATTGTTATATCTAGCTTATAAGAGCGATTGTGAGAGATGAATATGATTTGTATTTGTTATATCTAGCTTAGAAGAGCAAAGGTGAGAGAAGAAAGAGATGTTGTATTGAACTATCATTTGTTGAGATAGAAACATTGAGAGATAGGTGTGTGGTATACACAAAGGGGTTGGTGCTCCTGTGGGTTGGTACTCATGAATTTTTGCTAGGTTGGTGCTTAGTAAAGGGGTTGGTGCTCCTGTGGGTTGGTGATCAAGAATAGTTTCTGGGTTGGTGTTCAGCAAAGGGGTTTGAAGCTCCTATGGGTTGGTGCTCATGAATTATAGCTGGGTTGGTGCTCGGCAAAGGGGTATGGTGCTCCTGTGGTTTGGTTCTCATGAATATACTTGAGATTGTTCTCCATGGTTTTTCCCACATTGGGTTTCCATGTTATATCTGGTGTCTCTCTTTATCTTGTGTGATGTTTATTGTTTAAGTTTTATTACATATCTTGTATGTTTGATTAAGTGGAATTTGATAAAGGGAAAGTTTTATAAGATATATGATATACTAATTCACCCCCCCTCTCAGTATATTTCATGCTTAACACCACTATATCCATCACTTGCTTAGTGTAGTGCAATGTCCAAAGTGAAGATACTTCCAATGTACAACTCCAACATTAGAAGGTGGTTTAACCACTCAAGCCTTTGATCCTAGTGGGATTAGTTGAAGTTAGTTTTGGGAGATAAAACCCCAAGTCAAAGCTTCCCTATATAACTTGTAGGTGGTAATGAAGTCACCCTCACAAGCCAAGTTTACATAAAAATAAATGACTAATATAAATAATTTAGGTTTGCTTCAAAGTCATTTAAACTATTAAAATTTTTGGGAGAGTGCTTTAGATGACATTATTTCTATGCTTTGGACAAGGCATGTTTGTAATAAGGATGATGTTTTTGATTCCAAAAGTTCCCTAAAGGGAATGGATGGAAGAATTTACATGAAATCCCTCTTTTTACCAATCAAATTATAACTTTAAACAACTATTGAAGACAAAATTTGACAAGTGAGTTCAATTTTAAACCCCAAATGAAAGATTAGGTGGTGTTATTTTGACCCCTTGGTCTTAAGTTGTAACTTTGAAATCAAAATTATTAAAGCATTCACTTAAGCATCTAGTTTTTTAATTAAGCCGCAAAATAAGGTTCCTAATTCATTTTAAATATTCAAAAGATGTCTAAAGAGCATGATTTAGTACTCTTGTCAACTAACAATGGTTATGCTATCCATCAACAATTCTCTATCTTCCTAAAGGCATCACCCTAAAAGAAAATGTGTTAGATTAGAAAATTTTTAAGATATTTTAAAATTTTTGTAAAAAAACTATGTAACTTGTGTGAACTATGAATTTGACTCAAGAGAGGATGGTTAGTATTGTGTTAATTCCAAAATGAAAATAAAATGAAAGGAACACACTAACTAGCATAACATCTCTAGGCCTAGTCACTAGGGGGAGCTTAGTTAACAAAACTAAATGGAAAACACAAATATAATTCAAAAGAGAAATGATCTATTACCTTCCTTGGATGCTCCAAATGGCTTGTTGAATTGGCTTACTTGGCTTGTGCTTCAAGAGATCTTATTCAATGGAGTGTGGCTACATTCATGTCCTCTTTGTACATTTATATTATGATGGCTTTGGTTCAATATTTAGGCATAATAACACTAATTTGCATGAGGCTTTGGAATAAATTTAGCATTATAACTTTGGATTATCCAAGCTTAAAATTTAATAGGCAAGGCCTCCTATTTATATATTTGTAGAATGGTTTAAAATCAACCTGAACCATCCATCTCAAGATTGAGATGTATGGATAAGGATTAATTCAATTATGTAATTAAAATTCATAAATAAGCTCATCCATATTTGGGATAGAGGGGCATTGAATAGGCATGGAGGGTCTTAATGAGGCATGGGAGGGGTTAACCTTGATATTTTATGCATTTGTGGCCTATAAATGTCTTCTTAAAAAATGATGTCACCTGATGATGCATATATTCAATATTCATTTCCAAAAATAAATTATTCAAAAAGTTCCATGGAATTCTTAATTAGGCTCATGATTTGGTTTAATCAGCTCTTGAGCATGATTAAGTAATTTGATGCAGACCTTGTCTCTTTGTGCACAAATTACTCAAATTGGTCAAAAATTCTTGTTATTGGCCTAAAATTTGATTGGATTACAATTAGGATATGATGTCAGATGTGTTAGAACCATTATTACATTTAGGATGTTGTCAAAACCAAATAAAAAAGGCACATGTCTCATGTAAGAGATTTGACAGAAAAGAGCAATCCAAGGCACCTAGATGCAAAATTAGAATTTTGACTCAAAATGATCTAATAAAAGTTAGTTGGCTCATAAATTTCATTACCCCATTTAATGATACCTTAGAAAAAATCATTACTTGAATATATCAATTTCAACACATTTAATGTGTTTTAGTGTTTTTAGGCCAAATTGTGCATTTTGGTAAGAATTGGTCAAAACACTGGTTGAAGGTTATTAGTGGCCAATTTTAGGTGTCTATAGTTTACCCCTATTTGAGAAGATGTTTCAAACCATAATAATATTTATGTATTATCAAATAATGAGTAAATACCTATATTCCAAAAGGAAAATGATGATTGAAGAAAAAGCTCCAAATGGTCTTTGGGAAGCCTATGTTGATGCCCCCTCGAGGGAGTGGCCATCACATTAGTGGATGGATGGTCCTTCAAAAAGAATCAATAAGAAAGGTTGGAATTAACCCATGAGTGAGATTAATCCAAATGATAAAATGCTTTCATGCATTGATTAAAAAATGATACTAATTTACCCAAAGGTAGTTATAATAAAAAATAAAAGTCAAAATAATGATTTGTCCATAGACAGTTATAATTATTAAAAAGACCTGAATTAGATAAAGATGATTGTACCCTAGTTAGGGATGATTGGAAAGCATAACTCAAAGATATAACTTGAAATATAGATTAAATATGAGTGGGTACAAATGTAGATGCGATGGTCTAATGACTAAAGAAGCCATAAATAACCAAGCATACGAGGATGTGCAAGACGATGAAAGGGATGGATAAAAGAATAATATTTAATCATTGGAAAATATTTAGTTATAGCTTCCAATAAAGAGATGCATGTCCTTATTATCAATAATACAACTAGAATGGTTAACGGGTTGATTTGATCAAGATGGTATGTGAGGATTTTCCAAAGTGCCAAGGAGAGACTTTTGATGTTCCATTGCTTGTAAAACCTCCTGAAGTTAATTTTTGATATAGCATGTGTCGATAGGAATCATGACAAAACACCATGAAGACTATCCTAAAATATGCATAGGGACTGAGTCTTCATCCAATAAACACTTGAAAATAATGAACTAATGATAAAAACCATGATGACAATGTTGATGCATGAATAATGTATAGACTCAAGTATAATGTGTGGAAGGAATCACCTAATGAATGCATATAAACTGAGTCGAGACAATAGTAATAAAAATAAACAAATAGGAAAGCAAATAAACAAAGAAAAAAGAGAAAAACAAACAAATTAAAATAAGTAAAAAAATAAAAATCTTGAAAATAAAAGTAAAAGAAAACATCTTAACAATGACCATGCCCCAGTAAGGCAGATCAAGGATAACTAACTAGGATTAGTCAAGATAAATGTATTTGTATTTTTAAATATTTAAATGTTTTTGGTTTTTTGAGATATCTTAACTCATTAGAGAATGATAAGATACCTACTCACAAAATGGTGAGAACATTGGATTAGGTTACTCACAAAATGGTGAGAGTGTATAGAAAGGGGGACTGAGGTGACCTCAACATGAATTGAGTATGGTCCATAGGGTTCTGAAATGACCTCAAGTTAAGGTAAGTCCATCCATACAAAAGGTGAGGAAAAACCAACTAGGTCCCAACAAGTTCTCAAATTTAGAAAATGACCTGTCAAATAAAAATAGTAATGGCAATGTTATGTGGTAATACATGATAAACAAATGTTGCCCCTAGTTTACCTATAGGTGGTTATAACTAGGATACAATAGCATAGGTCAGTTATACTAATTTTCCCATAGGTGGTTATAATTAAGATCACATAAACAAACTTGATATAGGATGGAAAATGAAAGATATCTTTCTAGATCAATTATCACACTACTTTCATAGATTGTCATTGTAAACACAGATTTGATTGATTATTGAAAATTGATTAGAATCCCCTCACAAAAAGTGTAAGAAGAACCAAAGTAACCAAGATAAAAATAGGATTGGATAAGATGGCTTAAAATAGGCTTGGGTCTAGATAGGAATGATATGGTAAGACAACATTTGTTTAGGATAATGATAGGCTGTAGGATGGATAAAATGGTAAGAGGTTTTCCCCCAAGTGATGGGTGAATGGATAGGATATGTGAGAATGGAAAAAATGAAATGTAACAATTTGAAATGGAAAATTAAAACAACATGGTACATAATTGTGGCATGGGTGTGGTTTTTGGTATATGATTGGCCTAGGTATAGTTTTAGATTCTATTTTCCCATCAAGTGTGTTATTATGTGAATTATGAATTTGATTCAAGAGAGGGTGTTTAGTATTGTGTTAGTTCCAAAATGAAAAAAAAATGAAAGGAACACACTAAATAGCATAACATCTCTAGGCCTAGTCACTAGGGGGAGCTTAATTAACAAAACTAAATGGAAAACACAAATAGAATGCAAAAGAGAAATGATCTATTACCTTCCTTGGATGATCCAAATGGTTTGTTGAATTGGATTTCTTAGCTTTTTCTTCAAGAGATCTTCTTTAATGGAGTGTGGCTACCTTCATCTCCTCTTAGCACGTTTGTCTTGTGATGGCTTTGGATCAATATTTGGGTATAATAACACTAATTTTCATGAGGCTTTGGAATCAATTTAGCATTATAACTTTGCACTATCCAAGATTAAAATTCAATAGATAAGGCTTCCTATTTATATATTTTTGGAATGATTTAGAATCAACCTAAACCATCCATCTCAAGATGGAGATGTGTGGCCAAGGATTAATTCAATTATGTAATTAAAATTTATAAATAAGATCATCAATATTTGGATAGAGGGGCATTGAATAGGCATGGAGGGTCTTAATGAGGCATGGGAGGGGTTAACCTTGATATTTTATGCATTTATGGCCTAGGGATGTCTTCCCAAGAAATGATGTCATGTGATGATGTAGATATTGAATATTCATTTTCAAAAAGAAATTATTCAACAAGTTCTATGGAATTCTTAATTAGGCTCATGATTTGGTTTAATTAGCTCTTAAGCATGATTAATTAATTTGATGCAAACCTTGGCTCTTTGTGCACAAATTACTAATATTGGTTAGAATGTCTTTTTATTGGCTCAACATTTGACTAGATTAGAATTAGGATGTGACATTAGATAAATTATAATAATTATCCCATTTAGGATGTTGTCAACACCAAATAATAAAGGCACACATATCATGCAAGATATTTGATAGGAAAGATCAATCCAAGGCACCTAGGTACAAAATTGGCATTTTGACTCGAAATGATATGATCAAAGCTAGCTAGCCCATATATTACATTTCCCTATTTAATGATACCCTAATAAAAATTGGCAATTGAATATATCAATTTCAACTGATTTAATGTGTTTTAGTTTTTTTAGGTCAAATTATGCATTTTGGTGTGAATTGGTCAAAATCCTAGTTGAAGGTTATTGATGGCTAATTTTAGGTGTCTATAATGAGCACAGTTAGATCTACTAAGACCCACTATTTGACAACTAATGGCTACTTCATAAACTTAAAACTGATTTTCATGCTCCTATCAAATTATGTTTGTAAAAAAATCATTGACATTCATGTGACCAATAAATTTAAGTTCAAAAGTATTTATTTTACTTGAGATTAAACGTAATGTTAGTACGAACATATTATGTTATAGGTCTAACTTTAGAAGCTTATAACTTAAGCCAAAAAGCTCACATGAGCCTAAAATTTTTAGAGGATGATCCTAGCATGTAGAAATTCTTGGCACTATAATCCTTTGAATCATGGGGGATTCCTATGCAAAGATAAAAATTACATAATTAGATTGGTCCGTTTGCTCCTGCATGATGTACTGTTGATGGTCTAGATATTAAACATGCATAGCTCATCTTTTGATTAATCCTTAAATGTTATGATGGTTTATTAAGGTTTTTGAAACCTTGTCCATACTTATAAATGCTTGGAATATATGAGAAACTTCTCAGATCCCTCCACTTGCATTGCTAGACCCATTTCTAATCCTTTGATCTAGTGCATCATCAAACCATGCAAGAGCCCATATGTGGGCCAAAAATGGTCAATAGATCCTATTAGGATAGATAGGGTTAATAATATATAAATTAATAAACACGGTGATAAACATATCTATAGCAGGCTAATTAATTTTAAAACTTAGATATAACATGTATTGAATTTATTATCCTGAGATATGCTAAAAATAGAAAGTAAAACGATGCTATAAATTACAATGATAATGAAATTTTATAATTAACTAATTCTAATGCTACTACATATTTTGATATAGAATAATATGAAGTATAGACATCCAATTCCTCACACCATTTGTGTTGAAATTATCAATCTTACTTGAATTAGATTCAAATGACCAAATTAGGCCAAAATCACTAAAACATGCTAAATGGTCTGAACTTGTTATTTACAAGTGCTGATTTAGACCAAAGTATCCTTAAATGGGGAAATGCATTTTATGTGATTCCTAAATTTTATCAATTCATTTCAATTTAAAATGATGATTTTACCTTTTTATGCTCTGGATCACTTTTTTTTTTAATTCATTAGTACACATCATGTGTCTTTGTTATTTTATGTTGGCAACATCTTAAATGTGATAACAGTCCCAATGCATCTAACATCACCTTCCAATTCTTTCTGAGTCAAATTATGACCCAATAATATGAATTTCTAACCATTTTGATTAACTGAGGACTAATTTCCAAATAATTGCATAAATATTGATTAATATTATTTAAAGCTAATTAATTCAAATCAAGAGCTTAAGTGGATTTTACATGGAGGTTATTGAATATTTCTTTTTAGAAATTGATTCCTATTAACTGTATCATCATAATGAAATGAGAAATGGGGTGGTGTCCACAAGCCATAAATGCATAAAATATTTGAACTATGGGCACCCATGCCTAATTAATGACCCTTTAGCCTAAATCATTATAAGGATATTTATAGATTTAATTTAAAATATTAGATTAATCCATATCCACACATCTCAATATTGAGATGGATGGACATGGTTGATCTTAGACCATTTATAAAATGTATAAATAAGAGGGCATAAAACACCATTTTTAAAGCTTAAATTGTGTATACTTATAATGCTAAAATCCCTTCACAATTACTTTGTATTTTGATTATTGTGTTATTTGCATTTAGATTAGATTCATTTATAGGCATATTAGATAGTTTATATCATGATCCTAGGTTATGTATAGAGTTATTGAGGCAATAGAGGCTCAAAAAAACCATTATTGACAAAGACTAGAGCTCTACATCAAGGGGAAAAAACTTTTAGAGCCACTTTTGAGTAATGGAGTCATTTGGGAAGGTAATGGTTATTTGATTTCTTTCATTTGTATCTTGTTATCATTAGCAACCCCCGCATGAATAGATTGGTTTGTTTTGTTTAGTTTTTTATGAATTTCTCTTTGTTTTATTGACTAATTCTTGACTAATCAAAATTTTTAATCTAATCTAAATTTTGGTTTAAATTCCATAGACATCCAATTCCTAACACCATTTGTGTTGAAATTTTCAACCTTACTCAAATTAAACTCAAATGACCAAATTAGGCCAAAATCACTAAAACACATTAAATGGTCCAAAATTGTTATTTACAAGTGCCAATTAAGCCAAAGTATCCCTAAATGGGGCAATGAATTTTATGTGATTCCTAACTTTGATTAATTCATTTTGAGTCAAAATGATGATTTCACCTTTTTGTGCTCTAGATCACTCTTTTTTTCTAATTCATTAGTACACATCATGTGCCTTTATTATTTTATATTGAAAACATTCTAAATGGGATAATGGTCCTAATGCATCTAACATCACCTTCCAATTCTTCCCGAGTCAAATTATGACCTAGTAATATGACTTTCTGACCATTTTGATTAATTGAGGACTAGTTTCCAAATAATTGCATAAATATTGATTAATCTTATTTAAAGCTAATTAATTCAAATCAAGAGCTTAAGTGGATTTTCCATGGAGGTTATTGAATATTTTTTGTTGAAAATTGATTCCTATTAATTGTGTCATCATAATGACATGAGCAATGGGGTGGCATCCACAAGCCATAAATGCATAAAATATTTGAATTATGGGCACCCATGCCTAATTAATGACCCTTCCCCCTAAATCATTATGAGGATATTTATATATTTAATTTTAAATATTATATTAATCCATCGACACACATATAGATATTGATATGGATGGTCATGATTGATCTTAGATCATTTACAAAATCTACGAATAAGAGGGTATAGAACACCATTTTTAAAGCTTAATTATGTAAATTTATGATAACATCTCTTCACAAGTCATTTATGTTTTGATTATTGTGTTATTTGCATTTTTGTAAGCTTTATTTGATAGGCTAGATTAAAAATTTATTATATTAAGCCTAGGTTATGCATATATTTCTTGAGGTAATGGAGGAGAAAATAATCCATTGTTGACAAAGACTAGAGCTCTAGATCAAGAGGAGAACATGTTTGGAGCCGCTTTTGAGTAATGGAGTCATTTGGGAATGTAATAGTTGATTATTTTATTTCATTTGTATCTTGATATCATTAAAAACCCCCACATGAATAATTTGGATTAGATTGTCAATTTTATGCATTTTCTGTGAGTTTTTATGAATAATATTTTAATTTATCCTCTTTGAAATCCATGCTACATTTTGGCATGCCCGGTGGGACATGATTGCACACCTCACATATTTGAACAAAAATGGATGTTAAATTAGATCTTATTTTTCATCAATTTACTTTTTATTTATTGAATTTTTTATAGTTTTTTTATCACTAGTTTCATCCTAATTCTCTCAAAATTTTATTAAAATGTGACTTATAGTTTAGAAGTTATGACTCTTTTAGTTATTGTCACTTTTTATTTTCTAGTTTTTGGGTAAAAATAGCTAGTACAGAGCTAATAAAATTTTCATTATTCACTATTTTGACTTTAATTTTTGAATAATATGAGAATTAGACCTATAAACAACCTTCAAAAATTTTGTGACAAAATAATATATATTTTAAAAGTTATGATCAAAATACTAATGGTAGGATTTTATATTTTATTTATTTGGTTTTATTGTTTTTAGCCTTCTAACTTGTTAATTGCATGTTTTCATAAGTTTAATATTATTTTTTGTGTTTTATTGAGCTAACAAGTAATTTTGAGCATAACATTTTTTCCTTCAATTTTATAGGTGGAACACAAACCTGAGAGCTTGTTTTCTAAAGGTACTTATCTCAAACACAAAAGAGCTTCAAAGCTAAACAACATTCTGACAATTTGTTTGCAAGAATTACATGGAAAGTGATCAAATCATGCTTAATTAAGTATTTTTAAACCTATTTTGGATGCTTAAAAATAATTATGAATTTATATTTGGTTATTAAAGGAAAATTTAGGGTGTTTACTTGAATCATTTTATAGTTGTTCTTTCAAAACTTTACAACTAAAGGCCAAGGGGCCAAAGAACACCACCAAGACTTTCATTTTAGTGATTTAAAATTAAAATCGCTTCCAAGTTTTGTTTTATGCAAGTTATATATCATTTTATTAATTATATTTGTTTGTGTAAAAATAAAGTTATGCATGTATGCTCTCCCCCAATCCATTATAAGGAACTTATGGGATCAAAAAACCATTTTCATTACAAATTGTCTTAGTCCAAAGGCATATAAGAGATGTTGTAAAGGCTCTCCCCAAGACCTGCATGGATTGGGTGATATAAAAAAAACCTTAAATCTCTTTTAATTAATTTTTATTTCATTGCATCTTGGATTGTGAGGGGGATTTCATCACCTCTCATAAGTTATATAGGGAAGATTTGACTTGGGGTTTCATCTCCTGACATCATCTTCAACCCTTCTTCACAGGGGGGTATATAAATTGAGATCTATTCATTAGGATGATGGTTTAAGTAGTTAAACCATCTTTGTTAGTAGAGGCTAAGCTTGAGATGTTTGAGCATGTTGGACATCACACTACACTGAGTGAGTGATGGATGTAGTGGTTGTAAAAAGGGGTAGACCTTTTTTACAATAAGATATATGACATGGACCTAAATGAAGTGATGGTTATATTATTTACTAACATAAAAGTTGGTAGGCATGGGATCCATCTAAAAATGTGTGAAACTTGTTAGTTTTAGTCAAACCCACTTTGCCACACCTTATCAGTAAAGGGCTTAGGATGATTACTTAGTTGTATTTGTCTAATTTAGTCTTAGATTACTTGGTCTCGATTTGAGTCAAAACTTGCATGTGAACAAATGTCAAAAATCAAACACATTGTCCACCAATTTATTGAACAAGGATGTGTTATGTTGTCTAAGTGAAAATTAATATTTTCCTTGTTCAAAATTGTCAGCTTAAACATTGTGTCATATCTTCTAATTATCACAGTTATGCTTCCCATTTGAGTCTAAATCATTTTCTAAATTTTCTTAAAGTCCATTAATATTTTAAATTTGAAATTGAATTTTTATAAGTTTATAAGGTTGATGGGTTAAATTAGGTTCACCATTTGAGGGAACTTGGGTCCAATTTCCAATTTGGGTTGAAGGCCATTTATAGACTCATTGTCATTCTCATCATTGGTGGACTCAAGTCATCTTGCGTATCACTCAAGCTTTGAGGCATAGAATACATTTTATACTACTATTCCTATTACCATGTGGTGATGTGCTACCCATTTTGTTCTAGTTTTATACTTAGGAATTATTTCATGTTTCCACATAATGAGTTTCTTAGTTTGTATTATTGCCTTCCTAATCCTATTAGCTTTCTTCTAGTTTTCTAGTAACAACTCGTAGAAGTTGAACTAAATTTTATGGTATTGATGTATCTCAAAAGTATACATTTTAGTGTACTAATGACACTCTAGGATTTTTGAGTTATCATACCCTCTTCCAATTCATATGATTTTAAATTTTCCCAAAAGTTACATAATTTTGTGAACACATTCTTCTAATTATGTGTGGTTCTAAGCCATCCTTCTTTTATAGTCTCTTTGGTGCCTTAGTCATTTGTTTGGAACAAATATCACAATACATACCATGTTTAAACATTTAAAGAATACTCCAAATCTTGTCAAACATGTAGAACAACCTTTATACACATGAAAGTAAGGTACATTTGTAATGGGGCCTTTTGTGGCCTTAGTTGCAAGGTAGATAATTGTTGTGGTGGACATGAGTATTATATATTATTTGAGGATGTCACCCTCTTTGAGCCTATTTGATGAAAACCATTCCAATCCATGATTATTATTATGCATCATCCCCATACTTGCCCTTTAATTTTCACACCACACTTTAAGGTTACTATTTTGAGATATCATCCTTAAATTTATGCACCACATTCAAAGGTTACCATTATAGGTTATCCCCCTTTAGCTTGTGTGATTGATATAGCTTTGTAATGTGTGAAGGTTACCATTTTAGGATATTTTCCTTCATCTTGTGTGACAAATCTAGCTCTATAATGCATAATGGTTTCCATTTTAGGACCTCCTCTTTTGGTTTGCGCAAGCAACCAAAATAAGTAGCATCCCATTGTTACCATTCTAGGCCCATCAACTATATTTATTAAGGCTATTGTTAAAGAGCACCCATTTGATGAACTAGATTATGTTGATCCCTTTTTTAATAGTCTAATTTTTAGAGATCCCTTTATTGAGCCATAAACCATTGTTGCCACTAAACCAAATGTTCCCAAATTTAGAAATTCCATGTCGATCTTTGATCCAAAATAAGAAACATTGCCTCTTCAAGATCCATCTTATGAGGATCATAATGTTTTCAAAGTTGATATTCTATTACTAATTGTGAACTAAAACACTAATTTTATTGTTAAAACACCTATTTGTGATGATCCAAACTGTGATGAATAACCCATTCATATATTACCTATTTTTAAATAGTCTCATCTCCTTGACAATATAGTATCTACAGAGTTACCTCTTGATCTTTTCCCACTTTTTGAGGGGTTTATTTTTGATAGACAAGATTTTATTGAGTCATCCCTCAAGTGGTTCCCTCTCTTTGATGGGATTCACTTAGATAAGCTAGTCTATGTTGAGCTCTTTTTAGATGAATCAATTTTTGTAGATCTCATTATTTCATCATAGACCATTACTTGTTTAATACCAAGAATTCAATAGAACATCATTATAGAATCAACCACATTAGATGAAGAAACAAAACTAGAGTTAAGTTATATTTTTGAACTAACATCAGATTTAACATAAAAAATAGAATCAACATCAGTTGCAACATTGGATTTAGAATCCCTTGTATCAGAATCAGATTCAAAAACATAATACAGTATTGGTTATTACAACATTTATTACAATTGCCTTACAGATCAATTTGAATATATTTGTGATCCTTATATGATATTTGAGAATGATTACTTCAACATCAACATGGGTTCTCTTAGTATCTTCTATGAGGATTGTGCTACCATTAATATTTTCATTATTCCCACCCAACATAGCCATTATATTGAAATTCCACCTCTCACAAACATTGATTGGGATTGATAGAATCACACTTTATTAAAATTCATCCATGGTGAAACACCATTTTCATACTATTAGGGGTGTCAATACCAAATTAATGTAGAATAAGAAAAATCTCCTAGTGAAACGTGTTTAGAGGTGCTAGGGGATGATCAAATAATAAACTCAACATCTTTTAGTGAAACCTTTTTAAAGGTGTTAGAAGATAATCAAACTTAAATGTTAACATCTATTCATGAAACATTCTAGGAGGCACTATGGGATAATTAGGACAAATTCATTGGTGAAAACCTCATAAAGGAACCAACAATTGAGCACAAAAGTTCACTACTTGATGAAGACATTATCAAATAACAAATCAAAACAACTTAGAATCTACAACATAATCAGATGGTAGCTACTCTCATTATCAAATTAAAAAAAATATTGTGGTCTTATTAAGAACATCTTCAGAGGTCTTCATCCCCACAAAAACCAAAATTATGTAAAATTTGGTATCAAAAACATTACATGTCACTAAAATTCTTAATATTCATTTTTTTCCCATTCATTATACATTTAATTCTCATCCACCTATTCATTACCTAATTATGTAATTTATCCTAACATTATTTACCATCACTGGCAACACTTTCCTTTGTAGAGGCTATAAGGATATCTTGTCTTGACGTTTGAATAAGTCAAAGTCAACAACCTAGGAAGATTATGAACACATTATTAAGATCTAGATTGATAGGAAGTTCTTGATAGAGTAGCTTTTTTGAAAGGGTGTTAGGTAGAAAATTTTATAAATTGATCATTTTGGTTATCTCATATGTTCAATAGGATGTGCATCTCCATGTCAATAGGAGTAATAGAAACCATTTTTCATTTTCCATATAGACCATTACCATGCTTTGTCTCTCAGGGGCAATCTTATATACCCTTTTTAGGCATATTATACCATTATGTTCTATTTAACACACTATTTTAACTACATTGACTTGAGGTCCTTTGAGACTATGTAGGCAACACTCAATTACTATTGAGGTCAACTTGATCACACCTTTTACATGCTCTCACCATTTTTAGAGTAGTTATTAAGTTTGAATGATATAATTATTTTATAAGCAAACTAAGCCAATCATCATTTGAAGGTAATTTTATTGTCACTATAGCCAATTGTCTTCTTATCATTTTACTTATATCATGTCTTTATTATTGACCAAGGATCATTTTTAGACATCCTACTTATCCCATTTTGATCTTGATTCCTTTGGTTCTTCCCACACTTTTGTGAGGGGATTCCAATCCATTTTCAATAGTTTTAGAATGTCATGTTGAATGATAGTCTATGGGAATAGTGTGCCATTTGATCTAACAAGTTGTATTACATCTATTATCTTACCTAGTATCATTAATTATAACTGCCTATGGGCAAATTAGTAGTATCCCTAATTATAACCACCTTTGGGAAAATCAGTATCATGACATTATTTTTTAATTATAAATTCCTATGGTAAAATTAGGTATAACACATTTTTATCACACATTTCCATGTCATATGGTTATTATTATTATCATCATTTTACTTATCATTTGCCTTTAATCACAAACTTGTTATGACCTGATCAATTTTTCATTACCTTTTGTGTAGGAAAAACTACTATGACATGAGGTCCTAATAAGATTACATAGGTTATGCTCAATTCATGTTGAGATAAAATTAGTTCCCCTTTAGTTATGTTCTCATCATCTTGCAATCATTTTAAGATGACACGCTCTGCCATTTCATGAGCTAGACCATTCTATGTCTCTTAATTCTCAATCGAGTTGAGATTCTTCAAAAATTCCAAAAACATTAAATAAATTTTAAAATCCATTTTTTTTTGTTTATTTGATTGTTATTGGTGTTATTTGGTATTTTGTTTTCCTATTTGGTCTTGATTTTTCATTTTTAAACATTTTTTGTTCTTACTTGAATCCTAATTGTTCATATCTTGATTTTAAGTTTGGTTCATTTATGTTTATCTTTTTATTTGTCTTTGATATTTTGTTTAAATATAAATAACTATAACTATAGTTTTTGTCATTACCTATCATTATCCTTAGTTATAGGTATTCATATTTGAACCAGCTTCGTACAATTGAAATACCATGTCTTCATAAGTTATTCATACTTATGATGCCTAATTTATTTTGCAATAATAAGCACTCTATGCTCTAAATTCAAGTCATAACATCAACACAAATATGATGAATAGGTCTAAAGAACACTATGCATAAACTTATCTCAATAGGTTTAACACCTGAATCTATGCATAGATATGCATCTCTTTACATACATCATGAGTCTAATCAATCTTTGGTCAGTTTTCATCATCCATCATTCCATTCTCTCCCATTTTTGGGTGAACTACATTGGGTTGAGGTCCATTTAGACTATGTAGGCAATACTTTGATACATGACATATCTTAGGCTAGCTCAACCATCTTTAATCTTCTTTTCATCTCTTTCATCACTTTGTGCATCCTCATATGCATGATTTTTTTATGGTTCTAGTGGCCATTGTACCATTTCATCTATGTTTTCACCTTCTTACTTTAACCTATGTTTTGGGTTAAATCCTTAAGCTCATTGCTTGGCAATTTTCCCATACTATGGAACAACATTTGAATTGGTTAATAAATCTACATCAGCTCTATAGGGGTAATCCATTATTTATTATTTATTAATGATCAAAATTTTCTCTATGAGGGCATAACTATCTTATCACGATCATATCTAACCTATTGGGGCACCTCTTATTATCATCTTTTTGGAGACTACATTCTCCTTTTCCTCTAATTCCAATATCTCCACACTACTACCCATAATGGCATTATTTTAGTGTGCAACTTATCTTAGGATTGATCAATGTCATTAGCATGTAGCTTACACTCTCAAATTGGGTATGTTAAAAGTGTGTCTCTTATATGTTTGGATTGAATCCTTCCCATTCCCCCCATCTTTGGGGCCCATTATATTATAATTATATTTTGATAATTGATGCTAACCATGTGTTCAAGTATTAGCTTGTCTAGATGTGATCTATTCCATGGGTTAATCTCTCACTTTCTCTCTCTTTTTGAGAGTCCATCCTTATCTTTTGTCTTAGTATATACTCTTTAGGGGGCATCATGGGTCATTCCCAATTCCTTATTGATAACTCTTTTATTTGAAAAGATGTTGCTTCACTTGAATGTCTTGCTATGCCTTCTCAAATAGGGGTAAAATGTAGAAATCCAATTCCTAACACCATTTGTGTTAAAATTTTCAATCTTAATCGAATTACACTCAAATGACTAAATTAAAGAAAAATAAATAAAATGCATTAAATGGTATGAAATTGTCATTTATAAGTGCTGATTTAGGCCAAAGTATCCGTAAATGGGACAATGAATTTTATGTGATTCCTAACTTTAAACAATTCATTTCGAGTCAAAATGATGATTTTGAATTTTTGTTCTTTGTATCACTCTTTTATTATAATTCATTAGTACACACCATGTGACTTTATTATTTTATGTTGGCAACATCCTAAATGGGATAATGGTCTCAATGCATCTAACATTGCCTTCCAATTCTTCTCGAGTCAAATTACAACGTAGTAATATGACTTTCTGACCATTTTGATTAATTAAGGACTAATTTCCAAAGAATTTCACAAATATTGATTAATCTTGTTTAAATTTAATTAATTAAAATAAAGATCTCAATTATATTTTACATAGAGGTTATTGAATATTTATTTTTAAAAATTGATTCCTATTAATTGCATCATCATAATGACATGTGCAATGGGGTGGCATCTATAAGCCATAAATGCATACAATATTTAAATTATGGACACCCATGCCTAATTAATGACCCTTTACCCCAAATCATTATGAGGATATTTATAGATTTAATTTCAAATATTATATTAATCCATGGCCACACATCTCAATATTGAGATGGATGGTCATGGTTGATCTTAGACCATTTCCAAAATCTATAAATAAGAGGGAATAGAACACCATTTCTTAAGCTTAATTATTTAAACTTATAATGATAAAATGTCTCCACAAGTCATTTGTGTTTTGATTATTATGTTATTTACATTTGGTTAAGATTCATTTGATAGGCTAGATTAGAGATTTCTTCTATTAAGCTTAGGTTATGCATAAAGTTCTTGAGGTAATGGAGGAGAAAAGAAGCCATTGTTGACATAGAATAGACCTCTAGATCAAGAGGAAAACAAGTTTGGAGCCACTTTTGAGTAATGGAGTCATTTGGTAAGGTAATGGTTGATTATTTTCTTTCATTTGTATCTTGTTATCATTAGAAACCCCTGCACGAATAGTTTGGATTAGATTGTAAATTTTCATGCATTCTTTTGTGAGTTTTATGACTAATGTTTGAATTGATCCTATTTGAAATCCATGCTACAGGAAGTAGTCTGGGACAATATTCTACAAAAAATGTTAAATTTTGGATTTTATGCCTATGTAGCTATGGACACTTGCATCAACCTAGGAAAATTATGTTAATGCTAGTGTTTGAGTTATATGTAAGTGTCATGTATGGAATACCTACTAAAATAAAATGCAACCACTTAGATGTTTCTAAGTTTTCTTTGCCTTTGCTTTGTGCATTTAGATTTGAATAATGGATTGTCACTCCTTATCAAATAGAAAAACTCTAATTCTTTATCCTCATAGTGGCTGTTAAAAAAATGGGTTAGTGGGCACATGGATTCAATCTACCTAAATATCCCTATATCAATGAGCACTTCTTATATAGCCAATATCTTAATAGGGCCTCAAACTTATGTAGTTATCCCCTATGTGTTAGATTGTGTGTGAATCATGTAATGTGTGATAAGTACAATAGTGACTTTGATTATAAATTATAAAATATATATCTTGGGTTGCTACTATTTCAATCTCAATTTGAACCCTTAGAGAGGGTTATTCAGGCTCCCTCTAATTGAGCTACATAATGGGAATAACGCTAGGCTATGGGTTACTTGTAATGGGGTTGAACCTCTAGAGAAGGATAGATTACTCTTGATTCTCACCTAAACTAATGCAAATCACTGAGATAAGGGCCAGAAAGGGTTTAAGGGATCATAAAAAGGCTAAAAGGTGATGCACCAAAGTTAAAATGGACACTCATACAAGCTTGAACCCACATTAGATCAACATATGACAACTATAGCTCCCACAACCTCACAATCTCACTAGTTACATAAATATTTCATATAAGAGATCCCAAGTAGAACACTAATATAGACCTACAATTGAGCTTCAAAACACATTCAAAGAGGAAAGCAGAAGCAAAACAAATTAGGAAGAATTTCCTTCACAAATTCACCATATACAAGAATACTAAACATGAATTTAAGACAAGAGATAGGCAAAGAGTTGATCCTATTACTTTAAAAGATAGTTCTTATAATGTTTTGATAGGATTTAACCATATCAAATGAGAACACTTTTTCAAGAGTCTCAATGAGTATCCTTGTCCTAGAAAAGAATTAAAAATTCTAAGAGTTGAGAACCCCCACAATGGGAATGAGACTAGGATATATAAGAGAAGAGAGAGAGAAATAATATAAGAGCATGTCATTAGAGAAGGGCACATCATCTCAGATCATTAATTGAGTTTGAGTTACCACATTTTTATTCTAATGAATGCCTTACCACCTTTTTGATAAATCAAGATAGTGCTCATAGCTTATCAGGTAGGAAAGTTCCCAAAGGCCTTGAGGATGCATTGAATGCACTTAGATGCAAGTCCCAACCACCAAATCCTTCTCTTTTATCCTTCATGCCAACTCACACTAAAGATAAAAATTTCATGCCCATGGATCTGATAGAATCTTGGATTTGTGAATTTAGGTGGTTATTTGTCAAAAATATGGCCATGCTAAAGGATGAGGAGCTTATTCAAAATCATAGATATCTACCCTTGATCAAATTTGGACCAGATCTTTTCTATAGATGGAAAAAATCTCCTTTATTAGTTTTACTATAGCCTCATGTATCGATGTAGACCTATAGACTTCATAGCCCCTTTTGATCTTCATTAGGTCTAAAAGACCTATTTTTTCCTTTGATCATCCATAGAAACTGAGAGCTCATTATTTATAGGGATCCTTATTTAAATAATGGTGAACATAATTGTAAAATAAACCTCGTATGCCACAAAAATTCAAACTAGAGGTCTATATTTAGCTTCAATGGTGCCCACTTTTATGTTCTTTATACCTAAATGTATGGTTATGGCCTTTTAATTGTGATTAAACAATCTTTAATTGTGGTAGGATGACCCTACAAGATCTTTTTTGATTTTGTCAAAAATTGGTTCTAGGTTCTACTCTTGGTTCAACTTTATCCATTAAATATTACTTGATCCAATCAAATTTCTCCATCTTATCTTTACTCCCATTAGCCTCATAGATCCCCACTATTATATCTTGACCTTTTAACCTCCTACACACCATTGATATCCTTGGTACAAATGAATGTGGTCCAATGATTTCCTACCACAAAGATCTTTTTACATGTTAACTTTCATTCACACCATTGGATAAAGTTGTACAAACTAACACAAGCCTTTGATCTCATTGGGCCCACTTTCCTACCAATCAATCTCACACCATTGGATCGTTAGTATGATTGAGCATTGATTATTGATTTTTAATAGACCCACCTCTTTGTCAGTCAAGCTCATATCATTGGATCTCTGCTTTGTTGATTTGCATCATCATATCTTTCCCAACTTGTAGCTCTTTAAAGGGATTTAACCAAGGACATTTTGACTTGTTTGACCCCAACGTGAACTATTAGATCTTGATTGTTAGAATGAAATATTATGAAAACCCATTATATATTTCTTAACTTTAAACCTTTTAAGGACTTTTGAATCTAAATGGTCATTTTGTGAATCTTAAACTTAACACTTGCATGAATTTCCTATGATAAAAGTCTATCTTTGAACACTTAGATCTTGAGATAGAAATCTTGCACATGCATGAAACTTATATGATATGATCTTGGCATGAAGGTTTTCATGGCATTATAAGCTTTTGGCTCATGATACTATTTTAGTGGACTTATAAAATACATAAGTGAATTGGTCCATTTCTTTTTTTGATGATGTCTTGGTGATGGTCTGGTCTTTAAACTTGCCCAATTCATCCTTTGATTAATATTTCAAGGTTATAATGAACTCTTGAGGCTTGTGAAAAACCTAATTTATGATCCTAAATGTTATGACCACCATGGAGACTTGATTGGATCCTTCTATTTTCCCTATAGACTTGTCCTTTGGAAATTGATAAACTACACTTTAAGTGAACTTAAAGTGTTTCAAGAGATTTGAAATTTTCATGATATCTTTGTTCCACTCATTCCATCTAGAACATCTATTCATCTTCTCACTATTAGTAACTTGATACATCTAGGCACATGATTGGTATGTGGTCCAAAAATGGCCAACATTTTTGGTGACTCACAGGGAAGTATGCCTACTATGCTTGAAAACCTATTCAATTTTACCTTGTTTGGTCCATTGGGCATATGGAGTCCAAAGTATTCTCTCAACTGATCATGAAGATAACACAAGGATATCCCTATCTAAAACATATATTAAAGCAATAAGATCAAAAGAAGTATAACAAAAAAGTACCCAATGCACTTATTGAAAAGGAAACACACATCAAAAATAAAATGTATAAAAGGCACTTAGAGAAAAGAATAAAAATGTGATCTAATATGTAACATATGTTAAAATGGTTGTAATGCTTCTAATAACAAGGCTTCAAATTAATTACATTGACTGGGATGGGTAATACCTCTCCATCTAATTAGACAAGATGAAAAGCATTATGTTCTTTACAACCATAGATATAATAAGGACCACTCCACAAGTTTTCAAACTTGGTATGGGTGCCTAGTTTGGCCTAATTTGAATCCCATTTGAGGACCAAGTCCCTTCCTTGAAGTTCCTTGTTGTAGCTCTCTTTTCAAAGTATTTTTT